>JAURSC010000065.1:0-61395 GCA_030788265.1 Drosophila americana | reverse complement strand
ATAGAATTAGCACTTGACACAATAAGACAAAAATGGACCAAATTAGAAGAGCACACGAATATACCGAAACAACTATTTATGGACATAGTTAGATTTTGCATACAGGAAAACAGATATTTCAAATACGAAGACAAAATATACACACAACTTAAGGGAATGCCAATGGGATCACCGGCTTCCCCAGTAATCGCAGATATATTAATGGAGGAACTGTTGGACAAGATTACAGATAAATTAAAAATAAAACCAAGACTCTTGACCAAATATGTAGATGACCTTTTTGCCATAACGAACAAATAGACGTGGAAAATATTCTAAAAGAATTGAATTCCTTCCACAAACAGATAAAATTCACAATGGAATTAGAAAAGGACGGGAAATTACCATTTTTAGACTCTATTGTAAGCAGAATGGACAACACACTCAAAATAAAGTGGTATAGGAAACCCATAGCCTCCGGACGAATACTCAACTTCAATTCAAACCACCCAAAGAGTATGATAATCAATACAGCACTAGGCTGTATGAATAGAATGATGAAAATATCGGACACAATATACCACAAAGAAATTGAACATGAAATCAAAAAACTTTTGACCAAAAATGACTTCCCCCCAAATATAATCAAAACATTATTAAAAAGACGACAAATCGAAAGAAAAAAGCCAACAGAACCTGCTAAAATATACAAATCACTAATATATGTACCACGACTATCAGAACGCCTCACAAACTCAGACTGTTATAACAAACAAGATATAAAGTAGCACACAACCGACGAATACATTACAAAAATTCTTCAACAAGATAAAGTCGAAAATCCCGATGATCGAAAAAAGCAACGTCGTTTACCAAATACCATGTGGCGGGGATAACAACAACAAGTGCAATAGTGTCTACATAGGTACAACAAAATCGAAGCTAAAACAAGGATTAGTCAACATAAATCGGACTTCAAACTAAGACATCAAAATAATATACAGAAAACAGCACTTATGACCCATTGTATAAGAAGCAACCACACACCAAATTTTGATGAAACAACAATCTTACAACAAGAACAACACTATAACAAGCGACACACATTGGAAATGCTACACATAATTAACACACCAACCAACAAACGACTAAACTACAAGACAGACACAGAAAATTGCGCTCACTTGTACAGACACCTCTTAAACAGTCAAACAACCTCAGTAACAATCTCCACGTCAAAAAGCGCAGACGTGTAAAATAATGTATGTAAAATGTTCGAAATAATGTTTAATTTATTGTATTATAATTGTTAATTGTTTTTTGTATCTTGGTGTTAGTGCCCTGAAGACGGTTTGCCGATGTGCAACCGAAATATATCGGAAGAGAATTAAATAAAATTGTTTTTCATTGTTTGTTTTAACAAACACGGACCTCGAGCCAGCCAACAAATAAATATGAGAATAGTAAAACTAATTGATGCCGAGTTTGGTCAAGATATCTTGAAAAATAAAATATTTTTCATACAACAACTTAATTTTTGACCGATCGTTCCTATGGGAGCTATATGATATAGGGATCCGATCTTAATAGGATTGTGAATATATATGAGGAGTAGAGTATAACTGATTAATGTCGAGGTTGGTTAAGATATCTCGAAAAACAAAATATTTTTTCATACAGCATCTTAATTTTCGACCGATCGTGCCTATGAAAGCTATATGTTATAGTGATCCGATCTTTATAGGATTTGGCATATATATGAAGAGAATAGTAAAACTAATTAATGCCGAATTTGGTCAAGATATCTCGAAAAACAAATATTTTTTCATACAACAACTTAATTTTTGATCTATCGTTCCTATGGCAGCTATATGATATAGGGATCCGATCTTAATAGGATTTTGAATATATATGAGGAGTAGAGTAAAACTGAATAATGCCGAGGTTGGTCAAGATATCTTGAAAAACAAAATATTTTTAATACAACAACTTAATTTTTGACCGATCGTTCCTTTGGCAGCTATATGATATAGTGGTCCGTTTCTAATAGGATTTTGCAAATATATGAGGAGCATAGTAAAACTAATTAATGTCGACTTTGGTCCAGATATCTTGATAAACAGAATGTTTTTCATACAAGAATCTACATTTCGACCGATCATTCGTATGGCAGCTATATGATATAGTGGTCCAATCCTAATGAAATTTTGCATTTACATGAAGAGCATAGTAAAACTAATAAATGCCGAGTTTGGCCAACATATCTCAAGAAAAAAATGTTTTTTCACACAAAAACTTAATATTCGACCGATCGTTCCTTCGGCAGCTATATGATATAGTGTTCCGATATTTATATGATTTTGCATATATAAGAGGAGTATAGTAAAACTAGTTAATGCCGAGTTTGGTCAAGCTATCTTGAAAAACAAAATATTTTTTAATACAACAACTTAATTTTTGACCGATCGTTCCTTTGGCAGCTATATGATATAGTGGTCCGTTCCTAAAAGGATTTTGCAAATATATGAGGAGCATAGTAAAACTAATTAATGCCACTTTGGTCAAGATATCTTAAATAACAAAATATTTTTTCATTCAACAACTTTTTTTATGACCGATCGCTCCTTTGGCAGCTATATGTTATAGCGATCCGATCTTAATTGGATTTAGCATATATATGAAGAGAATAGAAAAACTAATTTATCCCGAGTTTGGTCAAGATATCTTGAAAAACAAAATATTTTTCATACAACAACTTAATTTTGACCGATCGTTCCTATGGCAGCTATATGATATAGGGATCCGATCTTAAAAGGATTTTGCATATATATGAGGAGTTTAGTAAAACTAATAAATGCCGACTTTAGTCAAGACATCTTGATAAACAAAAGGTTTTTCATACAAGAATTTACTTTTCGGCCGCTCGTTCCTATAGCAGCTATATGATATAGTGGTCCGATATTAATAGGATTTTGCATATATATGAGGAGTAGAGTATAACTGATTACTGTCGAGGTTGGTTAAGATATCTCGAAAAACAAAATGTTTTTTCATACAGCAACTTAATTTTCCACCGATCGTGCCTATGAAAGCTATATGTTATAGTGATCCGATCTTAAAAGGATTTTGCATATATATGAGGAGTATAGTAAAACTAGTTAATGCCGAGTTTGGTCAAGATATCTTGAAAAACATAATATTTTTCATACAACAACTTAATATTCGACCGATCGTTCCTATGGCAGCTATATGATATAGGGATCCGATCTTAATAGGATTTTGAATATATATGAGGAGTAAAGTAAAACTAAAATAATGCCGAGGTTGGTCAAGATATCTTGAAAAACAAAATATTTTTTAATACAACAACTTAATTTTTGACCGATCGTTCCTTTGGCAGCTATATGATATAGTGGTCCGTTTCTAATAGGATTTTGCAAATATATGAGGAGCATAGTAAAACTAATTAATGTCGACTTTGGTCCAGATATCTTGATAAACAAAATGTTTTTCATACAAGAATCTACATTTCGACCGATCATTCGTATGGCAACTATATGATATAGTGGTCCAATCTTAATAAAATTTTGCATTTACATGAAGAGCATAGTAAAAATAATAAATGCCGAGTTTGGTCAACATTTCTCAAGAAAAAAATGTTTTTTCACACAAAAACTTAATATTCGACCGATCGTTCCTTTGGCAGCTATATGTTATAGTGTACCGATATTTATATGATTTTGCATATATAAGAGGAGTATAGTAAAACTAGTTAATGCCGACTTTGGTCAAGCTATCTTGAAAAACATAATATTTTTCATACAACAACTTAATTTTTGACCGATCGTTCCTTTGGCAGCTAAATGATATAGTGGTCCGTTCCTAAAAGGATTTTGCAAATATATGAGGAGCATAGTAAAACTAATTAATGCCACTTTGGTCAAGATATCTTGAATAACAAAATATTGTTTCATTCAACAACTTTTTTTATGACCGATCGTTCCTTTGGCAGCTATATGATATAGTGGTCCGTTCTTAATTTGCAAATAAATGAGGAGCATAGTAAAACTAATAAATGAAGACTTTGGTCACTATATTTTGATAAACAAAATGTTTTTCATACAAGAATCGACATTTCGACCGATCGTTCGTATGGCAGCTATATGATATAGGGATCCAATCTTAATAAAATGTTGCATTTATATGAAGAGCATAGTAAAACTAATAAATGCCGAGTTTGGTCAACATATCTCAAAAAACAAAATGTTTTTTCATATAGCAACTTAATTTTCGACCGATCGTTCCTATGACAGTTATATGATATAGTGTTCCGATCTTAATAGCATTTTGCATATATATGAGGAGTATAGCAAAACAAAAATAATGTCGAGTTTGGTCAAGATATCTTGAAAAACAAAATATATTTTCATACAACTTTATTTTCGACTGATCGTTCCTATGGCAGCTATACGATATAGTGGTCGGATATTAAAAGGATTTTTCATTCATATGAGGAGTATAGTAAAACTAATTAATGCCGAGTTTGGTCAAGATATCTTGAAAAACAAAATATTTTTCATACAACAACTTAATTTTTGGCCGATCGTTCCTATGGCAGCTATATGATATAGGGATCCGATCTTAAAGGGATTTTGCATATATATGAGGAGTATAGTAAAACTAATATATGCCGACTTTGGTCAAGACATGATAAACAAAAGGTTTTTCATATAAGAATTTACTTTTCGGCCGCTCATTCCTATAGCAGCTATATGATATAGTGGTCCGATATTAATAGGATTTTGCATATATATGGGGAGAATAGTAAAACTAATTAATGCTGAGTTTGGTCAAGATATCTTGAAAAACAAAATATTTTTTCATACAACAACTTCATTTTCGACTGATCGTTCCTATGGAACCTATACGATATAGTGGTCCGATATTAATAGGTTTTTGCATATATACGAGGAGAATAGTAGAACTAATTAATGCCAAGTTTGGTCAAGAAATCTTGCAAAACAAAATGATTTTTCATACAACTTAATATTCGACCGATCGTTCCTATGGGAGCTATATGATATAGGGATCCGATCTTAATAGGATTGTGAATATATATGAGGAGTAGAGTATAACTGATTAATGCCGAGGTTGGTTAAGATATCTCGAAAAATAAAATGTTTTTTCATACAGCAACTTAATTTTCGACCGATCGTGCCTATGAAAGCTATATGTTATAGTGATCCGATCTTAATAGGATTTTGCATATATATGAAGAGAATAGTAAAACTAATTAATGCCGAGTTTGGTCAAGATATCTCGAAAAACAAAATATTTTTCATACAACAACTTAATTTTTGACCGATCGTTCCTATGGCAGCTATATGATATAGGGATCCGATCTTAATAGGATTTTGAATATATATGAGGAGAAGAGTAAAACTGAATACTGCCGAGGTTGGTCAAGATATTTTGAAAAACAAAATGATATTTCATACAGCAACTTTATTTTCTACCGATCGTTCCTTTGGCAGCTATATGATATAGTGCTCCGATCTTCATAGGATTTTGCAAATATATGAGGAGCATAGTAAAACTAATTAATGCCACTTTGGTCAAGATATCTTGAAAAACAAAATATTTTTTCATACAACAACTTAATTTTTGACCGATCGTTCCTTTGGCAGCTATATGAAATAGTGGTCCGTTCCTAAAAGGATTTTGCAAATATATGAGGAGCATAGTAAAACTAATTATTGCCACTTTGGTCAAGATATCTTGAATAACAAAATATTTTTTCATTCAACAACTTTTTTATGACCGATCGTTCCTTTGGCAGCTATATGATATAGTGGTCCGTTTCTAATAGGATTTTGCAAATATATAAGGAGCATAGTAAAACTAATTAATGTCGACTTTGGTCCAGATATCTTGATAAAGAAAATGTTTTTCATACAAGAATCTACATTTCGACCGATCATTCGTATGGCAGCTATATGATATAGTGGTCCAATCTTAATAAAATTTTGCATTTACATGAAGAGCATAGTAAAACTAATAAATGCCGAGTTTGGTCAACATATGTCAAGAAAAAAATGTTTTTTCACACAAAAACTTAATATTCGACCGATCGTTCCTTTGGCAGCTATATGATATATTTATATTTATATGATTTTGCATATATAAGAGGAGTATAGTAAAACTAGTTAATGCCGAGTTTGGTCAAGATATCTTGAAAAACAAAATATATTTCATACAACAACTTAATTTTGGCCGATCGTTCCTATGGCAGCTATATGATATAGGGATCCGATCTTAAAGGGATTTTGCATATATATGAGGAGTATAGTAAAACTAATATATGCCGACTTTGGTCAAGACATCTTGATAAACAAAAGGTTTTTCATATAAGAATTTACTTTTCGGCCGCTCATTCCTATAGCAGCTATATGATATAGTGGTCCGATATTAATAGGATTTTGCATATATATGAGGAGTAGAGTATAACTGATTAATGTCGAGGTTGGTTAAGATATCTCGAAAAACAAAATGTTTTTTCTTACAACAACTTAATTTTCTACCGATCGTGCCTATGAAAGCTATATGTTATAGTGATCCGATCTTAAAAGGATTTTGCATATGTATGAGGAGTATAGTAAAACTAGTTAATGCCAAGTTTGGTCAAGATATCTTGAAAAACATAATATTTTTCATACAACAACTTAATATTCGACCGATCGTTCCTATGGCAGCTATATGATATAGGGATCCGATCTTAATAGGATTTTGAATATATATGAAGAGTAAAGTAAAACTGAATAATGCCGAGGTTGGTCAAGATATCTTGAAAAACAAAATATTTTTTAATACAACAACTTAATTTTTGACCGATCGTTCCTTTGGCAGCTATATGATATAGTGGTCCGTTTCTAATAGGATTTTGCAAATATATGAGGAGCATAGTAAAACTAATTAATGTCGACTTTGGTCCAGATATCTTGATAAACAAAATGTTTTTCATACAAGAATCGACATTTCGACCGATCGTTCGGATGGCAGCTATATGATATAGGGATCCAATCTTAATAAAATGTTGCATTTATATGAAGAGCATAGTAAAACTAATAAATGCCGAGTTTGGTCAACATATCTCAAAAAACAAAATGTTTTTTCATACAAAAATTTAATATTCGACCGATCTTTCCTATGGCAGCTTTATGATATAGTGATCCGATCTTAAAAGGATTTTGCATATATATGAGGAGTATAGTAAAACAAAAATAATGTCGAGTTTGGTCAAGATATCTCGAAAAACAAATGTTTTTTCATATAGCAACTTAATTTTCGACCGATCGTTCCTATGACAATTATATGATATAGTGTTCCGATCTTAATAGCATTTTGCATATATATGAGGAGTATAGTAAAACTAATTAGTGCTGAGTTTGGTCAAGATATCTTGAAAAACAAAATATATTTTCATACAACAACTTTATTTTCGACTGATCGTTCCTATGGCAGCTATACGATATAGTGGTCCGATATTAAAAGGATTTTTCATTTATATGAGGAGTATAGTAAAACTAATTAATGCCGAGTTTGGTCAAGATATCTTGAAAAACAAAATATTTTTCATACAACAACTTAATTTTTGGCCGATCGTTCCTATGGCAGCTATATGATATAGGGATCCGATCTTAAAGGGATTTTGCATATATATGAGGAGTTTAGTAAAACTAATAAATGCCGACTTTAGTCAAGACATCTTGATAAACAAAAGGTTTTTCATACAAGAATTTACTTTTCGGCCGCTCGTTCCTATAGCAGCTATATGATATAGTGGTCCGATATTAATAGGATTTTGCATATATATGAGGAGTAGAGTATAACTGATTACTGTCGAGGTTGGTTAAGATATCTCGAAAAACAAAATGTTTTTTCATACAGCAACTTAATTTTCGACCGATCGTGCCTATGAAAGCTATATGTTATAGTGATCCGATCTTAAAAGGATTTTGCATATATATGAGGAGTATAGTAAAACTAGTTAATGCCGAGTTTGGTCAAGATATCTTGAAAAACATAATATTTTTCATACAACAACTTAATATTCGACCGATCGTTCCTATGGCAGCTATATGATATAGGGATCCGATCTTAATAGGATTTTGAATATATATGAGGAGTAAAGTAAAACTAAAATAATGCCGAGGTTGGTCAAGATATCTTGAAAAACAAAATATTTTTTAATACAACAACTTAATTTTTGACCGATCGTTCCTTTGGCAGCTATATGATATAGTGGTCCGTTTCTAATAGGATTTTGCAAATATATGAGGAGCATAGTAAAACTAATTAATGTCGACCTTGGTCCAGATATCTTGATAAACAAAATGTTTTTCATACAAGAATCTACATTTCGACCGATCATTCGTATGGCAACTATATGATATAGTGGTCCAATCTTAATAAAATTTTGCATTTACATGAAGAGCATAGTAAAAATAATAAATGCCGAGTTTGGTCAACATTTCTCAAGAAAAAATGTTTTTTCACACAAAAACTTAATATTCGACCGATCGTTCCTTTGGCAGCTATATGTTATAGTGTACCGATATTTATATGATTTTGCATATATAAGAGGAGTATAGTAAAACTAGTTAATGCCGAGTTTGGTCAAGCTATCTTGAAAAACAAAATATTTTTCATACAACAACTTAATTTTTGACCGATCGTTCCTATAGGAGCTATATGATATAGGGATCCGATCTTAATAGGATTGTGAATATATATGAGGAGTAGAGTATAACTGATTAATGTCGAGGTTGGTTAAGATATCTCGAAAAACAAAATATTTTTTCATACAGCATCTTAATTTTCGACCGATCGTGCCTATGAAAGCTATATGTTATAGTGATCCGATCTTAATAGGATTTGGCATATATATGAAGAGAATAGTAAAACTAATTAATGCCGAGTTTGGTCAAGATATCTCGAAAAACAAAATATTTTTCATACAACAACTTAATTTTTGATCGATCGTTCCTATGGCAGCTATATGATATAGGGATCCGATCTTAATAGGATTTTGAATATATATGAGGAGTAGAGTAAAACTGAATAATGCCGACTTTAGTCAAGACATCTTGATAAACAAAAGGTTTTTCATACAAGAATTTACTTTTCGGCCGCTCGTTCCTATAGCAGCTATATGATATAGTGGTCCGATATTAATAGGATTTTGCATATATATGAGGAGTAGAGTATAACTGATTACTGTCGAGGTTGGTTAAGATATCTCGAAAATAAAATGTTTTTCATACAACAACTTAATTTTTGGCCGATCGTTCCTATGGCAGCTATATGATATAGGGATCCGATCTTAAAGGGATTTTGCATATATATGAGGAGTTTAGTAAAACTAATAAATGCCGACTTTAGTCAAGACATCTTGATAAACAAAAGGTTTTTCATACAAGAATTTACTTTTCGGCCGCTCGTTCCTATAGCAGCTATATGATATAGTGGTCCGATATTAATAGGATTTTGCATATATATGAGGAGTAGAGTATAACTGATTACTGTCGAGGTTGGTTAAGATATCTCGAAAAACAAAATGTTTTTTCATACAGCAACTTAATTTTCGACCGATCGTGCCTATGAAAGCTATATGTTATAGTGATCCGATCTTAAAAGGATTTTGCATATATATGAGGAGTATAGTAAAACTAGTTAATGCCGAGTTTGGTCAAGATATCTTGAAAAACATAATATTTTTCATACAACAACTTAATATTCGACCGATCGTTCCTATGGCAGCTATATGATATAGGGATCCGATCTTAATAGGATTTTGAATATATATGAGGAGTAAAGTAAAACTAAAATAATGCCGAGGTTGGTCAAGATATCTTGAAAAACAAAATATTTTTTAATACAACAACTTAATTTTTGACCGATCGTTCCTTTGGCAGCTATATGATATAGTGGTCCGTTTCTAATAGGATTTTGCAAATATATGAGGAGCATAGTAAAACTAATTAATGTCGACTTTGGTCCAGATATCTTGATAAACAAAATGTTTTTCATACAAGAATCTACATTTCGACCGATCATTCGTATGGCAACTATATGATATAGTGGTCCAATCTTAATAAAATTTTGCATTTACATGAAGAGCATAGTAAAAATAATAAATGCCGAGTTTGGTCAACATTTCTCAAGAAAAAAATGTTTTTTCACACAAAAACTTAATATTCGACCGATCGTTCCTTTGGCAGCTATATGTTATAGTGTACCGATATTTATATGATTTTGCATATATAAGAGGAGTATAGTAAAACTAGTTAATGCCGACTTTGGTCAAGCTATCTTGAAAAACATAATATTTTTCATACAACAACTTAATTTTTGACCGATCGTTCCTTTGGCAGCTAAATGATATAGTGGTCCGTTCCTAAAAGGATTTTGCAAATATATGAGGAGCATAGTAAAACTAATTAATGCCACTTTGGTCAAGATATCTTGAATAACAAAATATTGTTTCATTCAACAACTTTTTTTATGACCGATCGTTCCTTTGGCAGCTATATGATATAGTGGTCCGTTCTTAATTTGCAAATAAATGAGGAGCATAGTAAAACTAATAAATGAAGACTTTGGTCACTATATTTTGATAAACAAAATGTTTTTCATACAAGAATCGACATTTCGACCGATCGTTCGTATGGCAGCTATATGATATAGGGATCCAATCTTAATAAAATGTTGCATTTATATGAAGAGCATAGTAAAACTAATAAATGCCGAGTTTGGTCAACATATCTCAAAAAACAAAATGTTTTTTCATATAGCAACTTAATTTTCGACCGATCGTTCCTATGACAGTTATATGATATAGTGTTCCGATCTTAATAGCATTTTGCATATATATGAGGAGTATAGCAAAACAAAAATAATGTCGAGTTTGGTCAAGATATCTTGAAAAACAAAATATATTTTCATACAACAACTTTATTTTCGACTGATCGTTCCTATGGGAGCTATATGATATAGGGATCCGATCTTAATAGGATTGTGAATATATATGAGGAGTAGAGTATAACTGATTAATGCCGAGGTTGGTTAAGATATCTCGAAAAATAAAATGTTTTTTCATACAGCAACTTAATTTTCGACCGATCGTGCCTATGAAAGCTATATGTTATAGTGATCCGATCTTAATAGGATTTTGCATATATATGAAGAGAATAGTAAAACTAATTAATGCCGAGTTTGGTCAAGATATCTCGAAAAACAAAATATTTTTCATACAACAACTTAATTTTTGACCGATCGTTCCTATGGCAGCTATACGATATAGTGGTCCGATATTAAAAGGATTTTCATTTATATGAGGAGTATAGTAAAACTAATTAATGCCGAGTTTGGTCAAGATATCTCGAAAAACAAATGTTTTTTCATATAGCAACTTAATTTTCGACCGATCGTTCCTATGACAATTATATGATATAGTGTTCCGATCTTAATAGCATTTTGCATATATATGAGGAGTATAGTAAAACTAATTAGTGCTGAGTTTGGTCAAGATATCTTGAAAAACAAAATATATTTTCATACAACAACTTTATTTTCGACTGATCGTTCCTATGGCAGCTATACGATATAGTGGTCCGATATTAAAAGGATTTTTCATTTATATGAGGAGTATAGTAAAACTAATTAATGCCGAGTTTGGTCAAGATATCTTGAAAAACAAAATATTTTTCATACAACAACTTAATTTTTGGCCGATCGTTCCTATGGCAGCTATATGATATAGGGATCCGATCTTAAAGGGATTTTGCATATATATGAGGAGTTTAGTAAAACTAATAAATGCCGACTTTAGTCAAGACATCTTGATAAACAAAAGGTTTTTCATACAAGAATTTACTTTTCGGCCGCTCGTTCCTATAGCAGCTATATGATATAGTGGTCCGATATTAATAGGATTTTGCATATATATGAGGAGTAGAGTATAACTGATTACTGTCGAGGTTGGTTAAGATATCTCGAAAAACAAAATGTTTTTTCATACAGCAACTTAATTTTCGACCGATCGTGCCTATGAAAGCTATATGTTATAGTGATCCGATCTTAAAAGGATTTTGCATATATATGAGGAGTATAGTAAAACTAGTTAATGCCGAGTTTGGTCAAGATATCTTGAAAAACATAATATTTTTCATACAACAACTTAATATTCGACCGATCGTTCCTATGGCAGCTATATGATATAGGGATCCGATCTTAATAGGATTTTGAATATATATGAGGAGTAAAGTAAAACTAAAATAATGCCGAGGTTGGTCAAGATATCTTGAAAAACAAAATATTTTTTAATACAACAACTTAATTTTTGACCGATCGTTCCTTTGGCAGCTATATGATATAGTGGTCCGTTTCTAATAGGATTTTGCAAATATATGAGGAGCATAGTAAAACTAATTAATGTCGACCTTGGTCCAGATATCTTGATAAACAAAATGTTTTTCATACAAGAATCTACATTTCGACCGATCATTCGTATGGCAACTATATGATATAGTGGTCCAATCTTAATAAAATTTTGCATTTACATGAAGAGCATAGTAAAAATAATAAATGCCGAGTTTGGTCAACATTTCTCAAGAAAAAAATGTTTTTTCACACAAAAACTTAATATTCGACCGATCGTTCCTTTGGCAGCTATATGTTATAGTGTACCGATATTTATATGATTTTGCATATATAAGAGGAGTATAGTAAAACTAGTTAATGCCGAGTTTGGTCAAGCTATCTTGAAAAACAAAATATTTTTCATACAACAACTTAATTTTTGACCGATCGTTCCTATAGGAGCTATATGATATAGGGATCCGATCTTAATAGGATTGTGAATATATATGAGGAGTAGAGTATAACTGATTAATGTCGAGGTTGGTTAAGATATCTCGAAAAACAAAATATTTTTTCATACAGCATCTTAATTTTCGACCGATCGTGCCTATGAAAGCTATATGTTATAGTGATCCGATCTTAATAGGATTTGGCATATATATGAAGAGAATAGTAAAACTAATTAATGCCGAGTTTGGTCAAGATATCTCGAAAAACAAAATATTTTTCATACAACAACTTAATTTTTGATCGATCGTTCCTATGGCAGCTATATGATATAGGGATCCGATCTTAATAGGATTTTGAATATATATGAGGAGTAGAGTAAAACTGAATAATGCCGACTTTAGTCAAGACATCTTGATAAACAAAAGGTTTTTCATACAAGAATTTACTTTTCGGCCGCTCGTTCCTATAGCAGCTATATGATATAGTGGTCCGATATTAATAGGATTTTGCATATATATGAGGAGTAGAGTATAACTGATTACTGTCGAGGTTGGTTAAGATATCTCGAAAAATAAAATGTTTTCATACAACAACTTAATTTTTGGCCGATCGTTCCTATGGCAGCTATATGATATAGGGATCCGATCTTAAAGGGATTTTGCATATATATGAGGAGTTTAGTAAAACTAATAAATGCCGACTTTAGTCAAGACATCTTGATAAACAAAAGGTTTTTCATACAAGAATTTACTTTTCGGCCGCTCGTTCCTATAGCAGCTATATGATATAGTGGTCCGATATTAATAGGATTTTGCATATATATGAGGAGTAGAGTATAACTGATTACTGTCGAGGTTGGTTAAGATATCTCGAAAAACAAAATGTTTTTTCATACAGCAACTTAATTTTCGACCGATCGTGCCTATGAAAGCTATATGTTATAGTGATCCGATCTTAAAAGGATTTTGCATATATGAGGAGTATAGTAAAACTAGTTAATGCCGAGTTTGGTCAAGATATCTTGAAAAACATAATATTTTTCATACAACAACTTAATATTCGACCGATCGTTCCTATGGCAGCTATATGATATAGGGATCCGATCTTAATAGGATTTTGAATATATATGAGGAGTAAAGTAAAACTAAAATAATGCCGAGGTTGGTCAAGATATCTTGAAAAACAAAATATTTTTTAATACAACAACTTAATTTTTGACCGATCGTTCCTTTGGCAGCTATATGATATAGTGGTCCGTTTCTAATAGGATTTTGCAAATATATGAGGAGCATAGTAAAACTAATTAATGTCGACTTTGGTCCAGATATCTTGATAAACAAAATGTTTTTCATACAAGAATCTACATTTCGACCGATCATTCGTATGGCAACTATATGATATAGTGGTCCAATCTTAATAAAATTTTGCATTTACATGAAGAGCATAGTAAAAATAATAAATGCCGAGTTTGGTCAACATTTCTCAAGAAAAAAATGTTTTTTCACACAAAAACTTAATATTCGACCGATCGTTCCTTTGGCAGCTATATGTTATAGTGTACCGATTTATATGATTTTGCATATATAAGAGGAGTATAGTAAAACTAGTTAATGCCGACTTTGGTCAAGCTATCTTGAAAAACATAATATTTTTCATACAACAACTTAATTTTTGACCGATCGTTCCTTTGGCAGCTAAATGATATAGTGGTCCGTTCCTAAAAGGATTTTGCAAATATATGAGGAGCATAGTAAAACTAATTAATGCCACTTTGGTCAAGATATCTTGAATAACAAATATTGTTTCATTCAACAACTTTTTTTATGACCGATCGTTCCTTTGGCAGCTATATGATATAGTGGTCCGTTCTTAATTTGCAAATAATGAGGAGCATAGTAAAACTAATAAATGAAGACTTTGGTCACTATATTTTGATAAACAAAATGTTTTTCATACAAGAATCGACATTTCGACCGATCGTTCGTATGGCAGCTATATGATATAGGGATCCAATCTTAATAAAATGTTGCATTTATATGAAGAGCATAGTAAAACTAATAAATGCCGAGTTTGGTCAACATATCTAAAAAAACAAAATGTTTTTTCATATAGCAACTTAATTTTCGACCGATCGTTCCTATGACAGTTATATGATATAGTGTTCCGATCTTAATAGCATTTTGCATATATATGAGGAGTATAGCAAAACAAAAATAATGTCGAGTTTGGTCAAGATATCTTGAAAAACAAAATATTTTCATACAACAACTTTATTTTCGACTGATCGTTCCTATGGGAGCTATATGATATAGGGATCCGATCTTAATAGGATTGTGAATATATATGAGGAGTAGAGTATAACTGATTAATGCCGAGGTTGGTTAAGATATCTCGAAAAAAAATGTTTTTTCATACAGCAACTTAATTTCGACCGATCGTGCCTATGAAAGCTATATGTTATAGTGATCCGATCTTAATAGGATTTTGCATATATATGAAGAGAATAGTAAAACTAATTAATGCCGAGTTTGGTCAAGATATCTCGAAAAACAAAATATTTTTCATACAACAACTTAATTTTTGACCGATCGTTCCTATGGCAGCTATACGATATAGTGGTCCGATATTAAAAGGATTTTTCATTTATATGAGGAGTATAGTAAAACTAATTAATGCCGAGATTGGTCAAGATATCTTGAAAAACAAAATATTTTTCATACAACAACTTAATTTTTGGCCGATCGTTCCTATGGCAGCTATATGATATAGGGATCCGATCTTAAAGGGATTTTGCATATATATGAGGAGTTTAGTAAAACTAATAAATGCCGACTTTAGTCAAGACATCTTGATAAACAAAGGTTTTTCATACAAGAATTTACTTTTCGGCCGCTCGTTCCTATAGCAGCTATATGATATAGTGGTCCGATATTCATAGGATTTTGCATATATATGAGGAGTAGAGTATAACTGATTACTGTCGAGGTTGGTTAAGATATCTCGAAAAACAAAATGTTTTTTCATACAGCAACTTAATTTTCGACCGATCGTGCCTATGAAAGCTATATGTTATAGTGATCCGATCTTAAAAGATTTTGCATATATATGAGGAGTATAGTAAAACTAGTTAATGCCGAGTTTGGTCAAGATATCTTGAAAAACATAATATTTTTCATACAACAACTTAATATTCGACCGATCGTTCCTATGGCGCTATATGATATAGGGATCCGATCTTAATAGGATTTGAATATATATGAGGAGTAAAGTAAAACTAAAATAATGCCGAGGTTGGTCAAGATATCTTGAAAAACAAAATATTTTTTAATACAACAACTTAATTTTTGACCGATCGTTCCTTTGGCAGCTATATGATATAGTGGTCCGTTTCTAATAGGATTTTGCAAATATATGAGGAGCATAGTAAAACTAATTAATGTCGACTTTGGTCCAGATATCTTGATAAACAAAATGTTTTTCATACAAGAATCTACATTTCGACCGATCATTCGTATGGCAACTATATGATATAGTGGTCCAATCTTAATAAAATTTTGCATTTACATGAAGAGCATAGTAAAATAATAAATGCCGAGTTTGGTCAACATTTCTCAAGAAAAAAATGTTTTTTTCACACAAAAACTTAATATTCGACCGATCGTTCCTTTGGCAGCTATATGTTATAGTGTACCGATATTTATATGATTTTGCATATATAAGAGGAGTATAGTAAAACTAGTTAATGCCGACTTTGGTCAAGCTATCTTGAAAAACATAATATTTTTCATACAACAACTTAATTTTTGACCGATCGTTCCTTTGGCAGCTAAATGATATAGTGGTCCGTTCCTAAAAGGATTTTGCAAATATATGAGGAGCATAGTAAAACTAATTAATGCCACTTTGGTCAAGATATCTTGAATAACAAAATATTGTTTCATTCAACAACTTTTTTTATGACCGATCGTTCCTTTGGCAGCTGTATGATATAGTGGTCCGTTCTTAATTTGCAAATAAATGAGGAGCATAGTAAAACTAATAAATGAAGACTTTGGTCACTATATTTTGATAAACAAAATGTTTTTCATACAAGAATCGACATTTCGACCGATCGTTCGTATGGCAGCTATATGATATAGGGATCCAATCTTAATAAAATGTTGCATTTATATGAAGAGCATAGTAAAACTAATAAATGCCGAGTTTGGTCAACATATCTCAAAAAACAAAATGTTTTTTCATACAAAAATTTAATATTCGACCGATCTTTCCTATGGCAGCTTTATGATATAGTGATCCGATCTTAAAAGGATTTTGCATATATATGAGGAGTATAGTAAAACAAAAATAATGTCGAGTTTGGTCAAGATATCTCGAAAAACAAAATGTTTTTTCATATAGCAACTTAATTTTCGACCGATCGTTCCTATGACAATTATATGATATAGTGTTCCGATCTTAATAGCATTTTGCATATATATGAGGAGTATAGTAAAACTAATTAGTGCTGAGTTTGGTCAAGATATCTTGAAAAACAAAATATATTTTCATACAACAACTTTATTTTCGACTGATCGTTCCTATGGCAGCTATACGATATAGTGGTCCGATATTAAAAGGATTTTTCATTTATATGAGGAGTATAGTAAAACTAATTAATGCCGAGTTTGGTCAAGATATCTTGAAAAACAAATATTTTTCATACAACAACTTATTTTTCGACCGGTAGAGCCTATGGCAGCTATATGATATAGTGATCCGATGCTAATAGGATTTTGCATATATATGAGGAGTATAGTAAAACTAATTAATGCCGAGTTTGGTCAAGATATCTTGATAAAAAATATGTTTTTCATACAAAAATCTACTATTCGACCGATCGCTCCTATGGCAGCTATATGATATAGTGATCCGATCTTAATAGGATTTGCATATATATGAGCAGAATAGTAAAACTAATAAATGCCGACTTTGGTCAAGATATCTTGATAAACAAAAGGTTTTTCATACAAGAATTTACTTTTCGGCCGATCGTTCCTATAGCAGCTATATGATATAGTGGTCTGATATTAATAGGATTTTGCATATATATGAGGAGAATAGTAAAACTAATTAATGCCACTTTGGTCAAGATATCTTGAAAAACAAAATATTTTTTCATACAACAACTTCATTTTCGACTGATCGTTCCTATGGAACCTATACGATATATCGTGTCCGATAATAATAGGATTTTGCATATATATGAGGAGAATAGTAGAACTAATTAATGCCAAGTTTGGTCAAGAAAGCTTGCAAAACAAAATGATTTTCATACAACTTAATATTCGACCGATCGTTCCTATGGGAGCTATTTGATATAGGGATCCGATCTTAATAGGATTGTGAATATATATGAGGAGTAGAATATAACTGATTAATGCCGAGGTTGGTTAAGATATCTCGAAAAACAAAATGTTTTTTCATACAGCAACTTAATTTTCGACTGATCGTGCCTATGAAAGCTATATGTTATGGTGATCCGATCTTGATAGGATTTTGCAAATATATGAGGAGCATAGTAAAACTAATTAATGCCACTTTGGTCAAGATATCTTGAAAAACAAAATATTTTTTCATACAACAACTTCATTTTCGACTGATAGTTCCTATGGAACCTATACGATATAGTGGTCCGATAATAATAGGATTTTGCATATATATGAAGAGAATAGTAAAACTAATTAATGCCGAGTTTGGTCAAGATATCTTGAAAAACAAAATATTTTTCACACAACAACTTAATTTTTGACCGATCGTTCCTATGGCTGCTATATGTTATAGGGATCCGATCTTAATAGGATTTTGAATATATATGAGGAGTAGAGTAAAACTGATTAATGCAGAAGTTGGTCAAGATATCTTGAAAAACAAAATGATATTTCATACAGCAACTTTATTTTCTACCGATCGTTCCTTTGGCAGCTATATGATATAGTGCTCCGATCTTGATAGGATTTTGCAAAATATGAGGAGCATGGTAAAACTAATTAATGCCACTTTGGTCAAGATATCTTGAAAAACAAAATATTTTTTCATTCAAGAATCTGCATTTCGACCGATCATTCGTATGGCAGCTATATGATATAGTGGTCCCATCTAAATAAAATTTTGCATTTACATGAAGAGCATGGTAAAACTAATAAATGCCGAGTTTGGTCAATATATCTCAAGAAAAAAATGTTTTTTCACACAAAACTTAATATTCGACCCATCGTTCTTTGGCAGCTATATGATATAGTGTTCCGATATTTATATGATTTTGCATATATAAGAGGAGTATAGTAAAACTAGTTATTGCCGAGTTTGGTCAAGATATCTCGAAAAACATAATATTTTTCATACAACAACTTATTTTTGACCGATCGTTCCTTTGGCAGCTATATGATATAGTGGTCCGTTCCTAAAAGGATTTTGCAAATATATGAGGAGCATAGTAAAACTAATTAATGCCACTTTGGTCAAGATATCTTGAATAACAAATATTTTTCATTCAACAACTTTTTTTATGACCGATCGTTCCTTTGGCAGCTATATGATATAGTGGTCCGTTCTTAATAGGATTTTGCAAATAAATGAGGAGCATAGTAAAACTAATAAATGAAGACTTTGGTCAATATATCTTGATAAACAAAATGTTTCTCATACAAGAATCGACATTTCGACCGATCGTTCGTATGGCAGCTATATGATATAGGGATCCAATCTAAATAAAATGTTGCATTTATATGAAGAGCATAGTAAAACTAAGAAATGCCGAGTTTGGTCAACATATCTCAAAAAACGAAATGTTTTTTTATACAAAAATTTAATATTCGACCGATCTTTCCTATGGCAGCTTTATGATATAGTGATCCGATCTTAAAAGGATTTTGCATATATATGAGGAGTATAGTAAAACAAAAATAATGTCGAGTTTGGTCAAGATATCTCAAAAAATAAAATGTTTTTTCATACAACAACTTAATTTTCGACTGATCGTTCCTATGGCAGCTATACGATATAGTGGTCCGATATTAATAGGATTTTCATTTATATGAGGAGTATAGTAAAACTAATTAATGCCGAGTTTGGTGAAGATATCTTGAAAAACAAAATATTTGTTTTTACAACATCTTCATTTTCGACCGGTAGTGCCTATGGCAGCTATATGATATAGTGATCCGATGCTAATAGGATTTTGCATATATATGAGGAGTATAGTAAAACTAATTAATGCCGAGTATGGTCAAGATATCTTGATAAAAATATGTTTTTCATACAAAAGTCTACTATTCGACCGATCGTTCCTATGGCAGCTACATGTATAGTGATCCGATCTTAATAGGATTTTGCAAATATATGAGCAGAATAGTAAAACTAATAAATGCCGACTTTGGTCAAGACATCTTGATAAACAAAAGGTTTTTCATACAAGAATTTACTTTTCGGCCGATCGTTCCTATAGCAGCTATATGATATAGTGGTCCGATATTAATACGATTTTGCAAATATATGAGGAGAATAGTAAACTAATTAATTGGTCAAGATATCTTGAAAAACAAAATATTTGTTCATACAACAACTTCATTTTCGACTGTTCGATCCTATGGACTTATACGATATAGTGGTCCGTATTAATAGGATTTTGCATATATATGAGGAGTATATTAAAATTAATTAATGCCGAGTTTGTCCAAGATATCTAGAAAAAAAAATATTTATTCATACAACAACTTAATTTTCGACCGGTAGTGCCTATGGCAGCTATATGATAAAGTGATCCGATGCTAATAGGATTTTGCATATATATGAGGAGAAGAGTAAAACTAATTAATGCCGAGTTTGGTCATGATGTCTCGAAAAACAAAATGTTTCTTCATGCAACAACTTAATTTTTGACCGATCGTTCCTTTGGCAGCTATATGATATAGATGTCCGATTTTAAAAGGATTTTGCATATATATGAGGAGTATAGTAAAGCAAGTTAAATTAATCAATGATGACTTTGGTCAAGATATCTTGATAAACAAAATGTTTTTCATATAAGAATTTACTTTTCGGCCGATCGGTCCTATAACAGCTATATGATATAGTGGTCCGATATTAATTGGATTTTGCATATATATGAGGAGTATAGTAAAAGTAATAAATGCCAGGTTTGGTCAATATATCTTGACAAACAAAATGTCTTTTCATACAACAACTTCATTTTCGACCGATCGTTCCTATGGCAGCTATATGATATAGTGGTCCGATCTTAATAGGATTTGCATATGTATGATAAGTGTTGTAAACCTAATTAATGCCAAGGTTGGTCAAGATATCTTGAAAAACAAAATGATTTTTCATACAACCACTTAATTTTCGACCAATCGTGCCTATGGCAGCTATATGATATAGTGGTCCGACCTTAATAGGATTTAGGAGCGATCTTAATAGGATATTGTTTATTTATGAGGAGTATAGTAAAACTAATAAATGACGAGTTTGGCCACGATATCTCGAAAAACATGTTTTTCATACAATAACTTAATTTTCATCACCGATCGTATCCTATGGCAGCATATATATATGAGGAACAAAGTAAAATTAATATATGCGTCTTCGGTCAAGATATCTTGATAAACAAATGTTTTTCATATAAGAATTTACTTTTCGGCCGATCGTTCCTATAACAGCTATATGATACAGTGGTCCGATATTAATAAGATTTTGCATATATATGAGGAGTATAGTGAAAGTAATTAGTGCCGAGTTTGGTCAATATATTTTGAAAAACAAAATACAACAACTTAATTTTCGACCGGTAGTGCCCATGGCAGCGATATGATATAGTGATTCGATGCTAATAGGATTTTGCATATATACGAGGACTATAGTAAAAGTAATAAATGCCAGGTTTGGTCATATATCTTGAAAAACAAATTTTTTTCATACAACAACTTAATTTTCGACCGATCATTCCTATGGCAGCTATATGATATATTGGTCCGATCTTAATAGGATATTGCATATGTATGATAAGTATTGTAAACCTAATTAATGCCAAGGTTGGTCAAGATATCTTGAAAAACAAAATGATTTTTCATACAACCACTTAATTTTCGACCGATCGTGCCTTTGGCAGCTATATGATATAGTGGTCCGACCATAATAGGATTTAGGAGCGATCTTAATAGGATATTTTTTTATATATGAGGAGTATAGTGCAACTATAAATGACGAGTTTGGCCAAGATATCTCGAAAAACAAAATAATTTTTCATAAATAACTTAATTTTCAACCGATCGCTCCTATGGCAGCTATATAACATAGTGATCCGATCTTAATAGTATTTTGAATATATGTAAGGAGTATAGTAAAACTGATTAATGCCGAGTTTGGTCAAGATATCTTGAAAAAAAAAAATGATTTTTCATACAACAAATAATTTTCGACCGATCGCGCCTATGGCAGCTATATGTTATAGTGGTCCGATCTTAATAGCATTTTGCATATATATGAGGAAATAGTAAAATTAATATATAACGACTTCTGTCAAGATATCTTGATAAAAAAAATGTTTTTCACAAAAGAATTTACTTTCTGACCGATCGTTCCTCCGGCAGCTATATATCTTAACAGGATTTTGCATATGTATGAGGAGTATAGTAAAACTAGTTAAACTAATAAATGCCGAGTTGGTCAAGACATCTTGAAAAACAAAATGATTTTTCATACAACTTTATTTTCAACCGATCGTTCCAATGGCAGCTATGTAATATAGTGGTCCAATCATAATAGGATTTTGCATATTTATATAGGAGTATAGTAGAACTAATTTATGCCTAGTTTGGTCAAGATATCTTGAAAACAAATATTTTTTCATACATCAACTTAATTTTCGACCGATCATTCCTATGGCAGCTATATGATCTAGTGGTCCGATCTTAATAGGATTTAGGAGCATAGTAAAATTAATAAATAACGACTTTGGTCAAGATATCTTGATAAACAAAAAGTTTTGGCATATATATAAAGAGTATAGTAGAACTAATTATTGCCGACTTTGGTCAATATATCTTGATAAACAAGATGTTTTTCATACAAGAATCTACATTTGGACCGATCGTTCGTATGGCAGCTAAATGATATAGTGATAGGATTTTGTATATATATGAGGAGTATAGTAAAACTAATGAATGCCGACTATGGTCAACATATCTCAAAAAACAAAATGTTTTTTCATACAACAACTTCATTTTCGACCGATCGTTCCTATGGCAGCCTTATGATATAGTGCTCCGATCATAATAGGATTTTGCATATATATATAATGAGTATAGAAGAACTAATTAATGCCGAGATTGGTCAAGATATCTTGAAAACAAAATATTTTTTCATACAACAACTTAACTTTCGACCTATCATTCCTATGGCAGCTATATGATATAGTGGCCCGATCTTAATAGGATATTGCAATATGTATAAGGAGTATAGTAAAACTAATAAGTGCCGAGTGTGGTCAAGATATCTTGAAAACAAAATGTTCTTTCATACAACAACTTAATTTTCGACCGATCGTGCCTATGGCAGCTATATGACATAGTGGTCCGATCTTATAGGATTTTGCATTTATATGACGAGCATAATAAAATTAATAAATAACTACTTTGGTCAAGATATCTTGATACACAAAATGTTTTTCATAAAAATATTTACTTTTCGACCGATCGTTTCTATAGCAGCTATATGATATAGGCATCCGATCTTAATAGGATTTTGCATATGTATGAAGTAAAACTACTAAATGCCGAGTTTGGCCAAGATATCTCGAAAAACAAAATGATTTTTCATACATCAACTTAATTTTGGACCGATCGTTCCTATGGCAGCTATATGATATAGTGGCCCGATCTTAATAGGATATTGCATATATATAAGGAGTATAGTGAAACTAATAAATGCCGAGTTTGGCCAACATATCTCGAAAAACAAAATGTTTGTTCATACATAACTTAATTTTCGACCGATCGTTGCTATAGCAGCTATATGACATAGGGGTCCGATCTTAATAGGATTTTGCATATATATGAGGAGTATAGTAAACTAATAAATGCCGAGGTTGGTCAAGATATCTTGAAAAACAAAATGTTTTTTGCATACAACATACAACAGCTATATGATATAGTGGTCCGATCTTAATAGGATTTTGATATATATGAGGAGGATAGTAAAATTAATAAAAACCGAATTTAGTCAAGATTTCTTGATAAAAAAAATGTTTTTCATAGAGAATTTACTTTCCGACCGATCGTTCATAGAGCAGCTATATGATATAGGCATCCGATCTTATAAGGATTTTGCATATATATGAGGAGTATAGTAAAACTACTATACGCCGAGATTGGTCAAGATATCTTGAAAAACTAAACTATTTTTCATACAACAACTTAATTTTCGACCGATTGTTCATATGGCAGCTATATGATATAGTGGTCTGATCTTAATAGGATATTGCATATATATGAGGAGAATAGTAAAACTAATAAATGCCGAGTTTGGCCAAGATATCTCGAAAAACAAAATGTTTGTTCATACAATAAATTAATTTCCGATCGATCGTTCCTATGGCAGCTATATGATATAGTGGTCCGATCTTAATGGGATATTGCATATATATGAAGAGAATAGTTAAACTAATAAATGCCGAGTTTGGCCAAGATATCTCGAAAAACTAATGTTTGCTCATACAACACCTAAATTTTCGACCGATCGTTCCTATTTCAGCTATATGATATAGGTATCCGATCTTAATAGGATTTTGCAAATATATGAGCAGCAGAGTAAAACTTTGGTCAGATATCTTGAAAAACAAAATATTTTTTCATACAACAACTTAATTTTTGTCCGTTCATAGCATAGTAAAACTAATAAATGCCGACTTTGGTGAAGATATCTTGATAAACAAAATGTTTTTCATACAAGAATCTACATTTGACCGATCGTTCATGTGGCAGCTAATGATATATTGATCCGAACTTAATAGGATTTTGTATATATATGAGGAGTATAGTAAAACTAATAAATGCCGAGTTTGGCCAAGAAATCTCAAAAAAACAAATGTTTTTTTAAACAAAAACTTAATATTCGACCGATCGTTCTTATAGCAGCTATATGATATAGGGATCCGATCTTAATTAGATTTTGCATATATATGAGGAGTCTAGTAAAAGCTAATTAATGCCGAGTTTGGCCAAGATATCTCGAAAAATAAAATTTTTGTTCATACAATAACTTAATTTTCGACCGATCGTTCCCATGGCAGCTATATGATATAGTGATCCGATCTTAATAGGTTTTTGCATATATATGATGAGTATAATAACCTAATTAATGCCGAGGATGGTCAAGATATCTTGAAAAACAAAATGATTGTTCATACACAGCTTATTTCAACCGATCGCGCCTATGGCAGCTATATGATATAGTGGTCCGATCTTAATAAGATTTTGCATATATATGAGGAGCATAGTAAATTTAATAAATATCGACTTTGGTCAAGATATCTTGATAAACAAATGGTTTTCATAAATGAATTTACTTTCCGACCGATCGTTCATATAGCAGCTATATGATATAGGGATCCGATCTAATAGGATTTTGCATATATATGAGGAAAATAGTAAACTACTAATCGCCGAGTATGTCAAGATATCTTGATAAACTAAATTATTTTTTCATACAACATCTTAATTTTCGACCGATTGTTCCTATAGCAGCTATATTATATAGTGATCCGATCGTTAATAGGATTTTGCATATATATGATGATTAGTAAACCTAATTATGCCGAGTTTGGCCAAGATATCTCGAAAAACAAAATTTTTTTCATACAACACTTAATTTTTCGACCGATTGTTCCTATGGCAGCTATATGATCCGATCTTAATATTGATATTGCTATACATGAGGAGTATAGTAAAACTAATAAATGCCGAGCTTGGCCAAGATATCTCGAAAACAAAATGTTTTTTATATAACAACTATAATTTTCGACCGATTGTTCCTATGGCAGCTATATGATATAGTGATCCGATCTAATAGGATTTTCCATATATATGAGGAGTATAGTAAAACTAATAATGCCGAGTTTGGTCAATATATCTTGAAACACCAAATGTTTTTTTATACAAAAACTTAATATCGATCGATTGTTCCTATGGCAGCTATATGATATAGTGTGCCGATCTTAATAGGATATTGCAAATGTATGAGGAGTATAGTTTAACTAATAAATGCCGAGTTTGGCAAAGATATCTCGAAAAATAAAAATTTTGTCATACAATAAATTAATTTTCGACCGATCGTTCCCATGGCAGCTATATGATATAGTGTTTCCGATCTTAATAGGTTTTTGCATATATATGATGATTATAATAAACCTATTAATGCCGAGGATGGTCAAGATATCTTGAAAAACAAAATGATTTTTCATATAACAACTTAATTTTCGACCGATCGTTCCTATGGCAGCTATAGATATAGTGGTCCGATCTTAATAGGATATTGCATATATAGGAGGAGAATAGTAAAACTAATAACTGCGGAGGTTGGCCAAGATATCTCGAAAAACAAAATGTTTGTTCATACAATAAATTAATTTTCGACCGATCGTTCCTATAGCGCTATATGATATAGGGATCCGATCTTAATAGGATTTTGCATATATTGAGGATTATAATAAACCTAATTAATGCCTAGATGGTCAGATATCTTGAAAAACAAAATGATTTTTCATATAACAACTTAATTTTCGACCGATCGTTCCTATGGCAGCTATAAGATATAGTGGTCCGATCTTAATAGGATATTGCATATTATGAGGAGAGATAGTAAACTAATAAATGCCGAGTTTGGTCAAAATATCTTGATAAACAATATGTTTTTTCATACCAAAACTTAATTTTCGACCGATCATTCCTATCAGCATATGATAGTGCTATTGCCCGATCTTAATAGGATTTTGCATATACAGTCTGCCAAGAATGAGTTTACACATTGACTAAAAATGCAAAATTTTAAGCTTATAACAGAGAATGAACTGTTTATTTCAGTATATTGTTTATTTTTTTTTTTAATATGTTAACTTATCCCTCTTACTTAAATATGTAACAAAAAAGGTAAAATTAGGTAGCAAATTCAACGAAGTAAAACAAAAAAAGAAGTAACTCTACTTTTTTAGGTGTCAAGAAACTCCTTACACAATAATAAAAAGTGACTTTATATTGAAATTATGATTGAAATTAAAGTTTAATATTTAGTATGTCCACCCTTAGCATTAATGACACATTGTAGTCCGGTTTTCATGAGTGGATTAATTTTTTTAAGTCATAATTTGTTGGTAACTTTTGCCACTCATCTAAAATGAAGGCTTTAAGTTCCGACCTAGTTTTTGGCTGCCTATTAGCCACTTTTTTTTTGAGAAAACACCATACATTTTCTATGGGATTCAAGTCTGGACTCTGGGCAGGTGTATCCATCACTTTTCCACAGTTAAAGAGAAGCCACATGCGCACCATATTCGCTTTGTGCTTAGGGCCATTGTCTTGATAAAATTGAAAACATGGCTTGTTATCTCTTATGAGCCCAAATTTAAGAGCACACGTCCACAAGTGATTTTTCAAAATATTGAGATATTGATGCGCATCCATAGTGGTCTCAATAAATGCTAAGTCTCCAACTCCACTGCTTGAAATGCACCCCCAAATCATCACCGACAATTTCCAAATTTAACCAGTGGGTATTATGTTCTGTTTTTCCAACGAAGTTAACGGCTTCCGCCATACTCTACTAGGCCATCATTGTAGTAAGGCATCATTTTTGTTTCATCACAAAATATGACGTTGTCCCAATAATCAATTGAATAAGAAATGTGCATATAGGCGAAGCACAATCTTTTTTCAATGTTTATTTTAGAAAGGAACGGTTTTTTGCGCGCAACTCTTGACTTGTAATATTGCGAATTATGGCTTGCCTTACTGTTTCATGAGAAACCGCAACATCAAATTCATCCTTCAGCTCCCTGGCAAGAGCCCTGGTTGAGATCTGAGGATTGACCTTCCTCATCACTAAACGCTCTGTACGCTCCGCTATTTTAGGCTTAGGTCCACCTCCACTTTTGGATTCCAACGAACCTTCATTTTCAATGCGATTGAAACGTTGTATATACATAGTCTTCCGTGTAACAGAAAACATTGCTGATAGCTCAAGCACAACCATCCCATCTGGTGGTTATAGAATATCAGCTGGACAATCGATAATCGATAATCTTTTGCCTGGCATCTTTTAAAATCAAAAAGCTTCTCAAAACACGTGATATCATCAAAAATAATCGCCGAATGAAAATGAAATGCATTGAAACAATGCAAACCAAAGAATAGATAACGGTAAATGCACCGTTTCTTCTTGGAATATTGAAAAAAAGGGAGAAAGAAAAGGATTGTAAAGAGTTTCTTGACCGTGGTCAAACTGAGTCATTTTTGTATTTGTGTTTTTTTTTGTTTTCTTATTGTTAAAATTTCCTTTTGATGTTACTGTTTCATTAAAAATAGCACCACTAACTATAAATTCCCAAAGCGAGTTAAAATGTCAGGGGGTGTTCATATTTTTTAGTCTAATAGATGAAAAGTATATTTTTATTCAATGTGTAACTCATTCTTGACAGACTGTATATGAGAAGCTTAGTAAAACTAATAAATGCCGGGTTTGGTCAAAATATCTTGATAACAAAATGTTTTTTTCATACAACAACTTAATTATAACTATATGATGTAGTAGTCCGATCTTAATAGGATATTGCATATATATGAGGAGTATAGTAAACTAATAAATGCCGAGTTTGGCCAAGATATCTCAAAAAACAATATGTTTTTTTAAACAAAAACTTAATATTCGACGATCGTTTCTATGGCTCTATATGATATAGTGATCCAATCATAATAGGATTTTGCATATATATAAGGAGTATAGTAAAACTAATAAATGCCGACTATGGTCAACATATCTATCTCAAAAAACAAAATGTTTTCTTGAACAAAAATTAATATTCGACCGATCGTTCCTATGCAGCTATATGATATAGTGATCCAATCTTAATAGGATTTTGCATATATATGAGGAGTATAGTAAAACTATTTAATTCCAAATTTTGTCCAAGATATCTCGAAAAACAAATGTTTGTTTGTTCATACAATAACTTAATTTTCGACCGATCGTTCCTATAGCAGCTATATGATATAGGGGTCCGATCTTAATAGGATTTTGCATATATATGAGGAGTATAGTAAACTAATAAATGCCGAGGTTGGTCAAGATATCTTGAAAACAAAATGTTTTTTTCATACAACATACAACAGCTATATGATATAGTGGTCCGATCTTAATAGGATTTTGCATATATATGAGGAGGATAGTAAAATTAATAAAAACCGAATTTGGTCAAGATATCTTGATAAACAAAATGCTTTTCATAAAAGAATTTACTTTCCGACCGATCGTTTATAGAGCAGCTATATGATACAGGGATCCGATCTAAATAGGATTTTGCATAATATGAGGAGTATAGTAAAACTACTAAACGCCGAGATTGTCAAGATATCTTGATAAACAAATTATTTTTTTCACAACAACTAAATTTTCGACCGATTGTTCCTATTGCAGCTATATGATATAGTGGTCCGATCTTAATAGGATATTGCATACATATGAGGAGAATAGTAAAACTAATAAATGCCGAGTTTGGCCAAGATTTCTCGAAAAACAAAATGTTTGATCATACAATAAATTAATTTTCGACCGATCGTTCCTATAGCAGCTATATGATACAGGGATCCGATCTTAATACGATTTTGCATATATATGAGGAGTATAGTAAAACTAATAATGCCCATTTGGGCCAAGATATCTCAAAAAACAAAATGTTTTTTTAAACAAAAACTTAATATTCGACCGATCGCGCCTATGGCAGCTATATGATATAGTGGTCCGATCTTAATAGGATTTGCATCTATATGAGGAGTATAGTAAAACTACTAAACCCCGAGTTATGTCAAGATATCTTGATAAACTAAATTATTTTTCATATATAAACTATTTAATTCCGAGTTTAGTCAAGATAACTTGAAAAACAAAATATGGTTTCTTACAACAATTTAATTTTTGATCGATCGTTCCTCTGGCAGCTATATGATATAGGGTCCGATATTAATAGGATTTTGAAAATATATGAGGAGCAGAGCAAAATAAATAAATATTTTTTCATACAACAACTTAATTTTTGTCCGTTCTTAATAGGATTTTGCAAATATATGAGGAGCATAGTAAAGCTAATAAATGCCGACTTTGGTCACGATATCTTGATAAACAAAATGTTTTTCATACAAGAATCTACATTGGACCGATCGTTCATGTGGCTGCTATATGATATAGGGATCCGATCTTAATAGGATTTTGTATATATATGAGGAGTATAGTATAACTACTAAACGCCGAGTTATGTCAAGATATCTTGATAAACTAAATTATTTTTCATACAACAACTTAATTTTCGACTTATTGTTCTTATGGCAGCAATATTATAAGTTATCCGATCTTAATTAGGATTTTTCATATATATGGGGTATAGTAAAACTAATAAATGCCGAGTATTGTCAACATATCTCAAAAAAACCAAATGTTTTTATATACCAAAACTTAATATTCGACCGATAGTTCTATGGCAGCTATATGATATAGTGGTCCGATCTTAATAATTGCAAATGAATGAGCAGTATAGTAAAACTAGTAAATGCCGAGTTGGCCGGATATCTCGAAAAACGAAATGGTTTTGGTCATACAACAACTTAATTTTCGACCGATCGCGCCTATGGCAGCTATATGATATAGTGGTCCGATCTTAATAGGATTTGCATATATATGAGGAGTATAGTAAAACTACTAACGCCGAGTTATGTCAAGATATCTTGATAACTAAATTATTTTTCATACAACAACTTAATTTTCGATCGATCGTTCCTATGCAGCTATATGATATAGTGGTCCGATCTTAATAGGATATTGCATACATATGAGGAGAATAGTAAAACTAATAAATGCCGAGTTTGGCCAAGATTTCTCGAAAAACAAAATGTTTGATCATACAATAAATTAATTTTTCGACCGATCGTTCCTATAGCAGCTATATGATACAGGGATCCGATCTTAATAGGATTTTGCATATATATGAGGAGTATATTAAAACTAATAAATGCCCAGTTTGGCCAAGATATCTCAAAAAACAAAATGTTTTTTTAAACAAAACTTAATATTCGACCGATCGCGCCTATGGCAGCTATATGATATAGTGGTCCGATCTTAATAGGATTTTGCAATATATGAGGTATAGTAAAACTACTAAACCCCGAGTTATGTCAAGATATCTTGATAACTAATTATTTTTCATACAACAACTTAATTTTCGACTTATTGTTCTTATGGCAGCTATATTATATAGTTATCCGATCTTAATAGGATATTGCAAATGTTTGAGGCGTATAGTAAAACTAATAAATATCTCGAAAAACAAAATTTTTGTTCATACAATAACTTAATTTTCGACCGATCGTTCCCATGGCAGCTATATGATATAGTGATCCGATCTTAATAGGTTCTTGCATATATATGATGAGTAGAGTAAACCTAATTAATGCCGAGGATGGTCAAGATATCTTGAAAAACAAAATGATTTTTCATACACAACTTACTTTTCGATTGATCGCTCCTATAGCAGCTATATGATATAGGGATCCGATCTTAATAGGATTTTGCATATATATGAGGAGTATAGTAAAACTAATAAATGCCCAGTTTGGCCAAGATATCTCAAAAAAAAATGTTTTTTTAAACAAAAACTTAATATTCGACCGATCGTTCCTATGGCAGCTATATGATATAGTGATCCAATCTTAATAGGATTTTGCATATATATGAGGAGTATAGTAAACTATTTAATTCCGAGTTTAGTCAAGATATCTTGAAAAACAAAATATGGTTTCTTACAACAATTTAATTTTTGATCGATCGTTCCTCTGGCAGCTATATGATATAGTGGTCCGATATTAATAGGATTTTGAAAATATATGAGGAGCAGAGCAAAATAAAATAAATATTTTTTCATACAACAACTTAATTTTTGTCCGTTCTTAATAGATTTTGCAAATATATGAGGAGAATCGTAAAACTACTAAATGCCAAGTTTGGCCAAGATATCTCGAAAACAAAATGTTTGTTCATACAATAAATTAATTTACGACCGATCGTTCCTATAGCAGCTATATGAGATAGTGGTCCGATCTTAATAGGATTTTGCATGTATATGAGGAGTATAGTAAAACTACTAAATGCCGAGTTTGGCCAAGATATCTCGAAAAACAAAATGTTTTTTCATACAACAACTTAATTTTCGACCGATCGTTTCCTATGGCAGTTATATGAGATAGTGGTCCGATCTTAATAGGATATTGCATATATATGAGGAGAATAGTAAAACTACTAAATGCCGAGTTTGGCCAAGATATCTCGAAAAACAAAATGTTTTTTCATACAACAACTTAATTTTCGACCGATCGTTCCTATGGCAGTTATATGAGATAGTGGTCCGATCTTAATAGGATTTTGCATGTATATGAGGAGAATATTAAAACTACTAATGCCGAGTTTGGCCAAGATATCTCGAAAAACAAAATGATTTTTCATACAACAACTTAATTTTCTACCGATCGTTCCTATGGCAGTTATATTAGATAGTGGTCCGATTTTAATAGGATATTGCATATATATGAGGAGAATAGTACAACTACTAAATGCCGAGATTGGCCAAGATATCTCGAAAAACAACATGTTTGTTCATACAATAAATTAATTTTCGACCGATCGTTCCTATAGCAGCTATATGATATAGGGATCCGATCTTAATAGGATTTTGCATATATATGAGGAGTCTAGTCCGAGTTTGGTAAAAATATCTTGATAAACAATATGTTTTTCATACAAAACTTAATTTTCGACCGATCGTACCTATGGCAGCTATATGATATAGTGCTCCGATCTTAATAGGATTTTGCATATATATGAGAAGCATAGTAAAACTAATAAATGCCGAGTTTGGTCAAAATATCTTGATAAACAAAATGTTTTTTCATTCAACAACTTAATTATAACTATATGATGTAGTGGTCCGATCTAATTAGGATATTGCATATATATAAGGAGTATAGAAAAACTAATAAATGCCGATTTGGCTAAGATTTCTCAAAAAACAAAATGTTTTTAAACAAAACTTAATATTCACCGATCGTTCCTATGGCAGCTATATGATATAGTGATCCAATCTTAATATTTTGCATAATATGAGGAGGATTTTGCATATATGCCGACTTTGGTAAAGATATCTTGAAAAAAAAAAATGTTTTCATACAACACTTAATTTTTGACCGATCGTTCCTTGGCTGCTTTATAATATAGTGGTCCGATCTAAATAGAATTTTGTAAGTATATGAGGAGCATAGTAAATCTAATTATGCCACTTTGGCCAAGATATCTCGAAAAAACAAAATGTTTTTTCATACAACAACTTATTTTCGACCGATCGTTCCTATGGCAGTTATATGAATAGTGGTCCGATCTTAATAGGATATTGCATATATATGAGGAGTCTAGTAAAACTAATATATGCCGAGTTTGGTCAAAATATCTTGATAAACAAAATGTTTTTTCATACAACAACTTAATTTTAACTATATGATGTAGTGGTCCGATCTAATTAGGATATTGCATATATATGAGGGGTATAGAAAACTAATAAATGCCGAGTTTGGCCAAGATATCTCGAAAAACAAAATGTTTTCTTATACAACAACTTAATTTTCGACCGATCGTTCCTATGGCAGCTATATGATATAGTGGTCCGATCTTAATAGGATATTGCATATATGTGAGGAAAATAGTAAAACTAATAAATACCGAATTTGGCCCCGATATCTCGAAAAACAAAATGTTTGTTCATACAATAAATTATTTTCGACCGATCGTTCCTATGGCAGCTATATGATATAGGGATCCGATCTTAATAGGATTTTGCATATATATGAGGAGTATAGTAAACTACTAAATGCCGAGTTTGGCCAGATATCTCGAAAAACAAAATGTTTTTCATACAACAACTTAATTTTCGACCGATCGTTCCTATGGCAGCTATATGATATAGTGGTCCGATATTAATAGGATATTGCATATATGTGAGAAAATAGTAAAACTAATAATATACCGAATTGGCCCAGATATCTCGAAAACAAAATGTTTGTTCATACAATACATTTATTTTCGACCGATCGTTCCTATGGCAGCTATATGATATAGGATCCGATCTTAATAGGATTTTGCATAAATTGAGGATATAGTAAAACTAAAAAATGCCGAGTTTGGCCAAGATATCTCGAAAAACAAAATTTTTTTCATACAACAACTTAATTTTCGACAGATCGTTTCTATGGCAGCTATATATTTAGTGGTCCGATCTTAATAGGATATTGAATATATATGAGGAGTATAGTAAAACTAATAAATGCCAAGTTTGGCCAAGATATCTTAAAACAAAATGTTTTTAAACAAAAACTTAATATTCGACCGATCGTTCCTATGACAGCTATGTGATATAGTGATCCAATCTTTATAGGATTTTGCATATATATGAGGAGTATAGTAAAACTAATTAATGCCGAGTTTGGTCAAGATATCTTGAAAAACAAAATATGTTTTCATACAACAACTTAATTTTTGACCGATCGTTCCTTTGCTGCTATATAATATAGTGATCCGATCTTAATCGGATTTTGTATAGTGAACTAATTAATGCCGAATTTGGTCAAGATATATCGAAAAACAAATGATTTTTCACACAACTTAATTTCGACCGATGTTCCTATGGCAGCTATATGATATTTGTGATCCGATCTTAATAGGATTTTCCATATATATAAGGAGTATACTAAAACTAATAATGCCGAATTTGGTCAAGATATCTTGAAAATCAAATGATTTTCATACAACTTATGTTTAACCGATCGTTCCTATGGCAGCTATAAATATAGTGTCCGATCTTAATAGGATATTGCATGTATGGGAGAATAGTAAATTAATAAATGCCGAGTACGGTCAACATATCTTAAAAAACAAATGTTTTTTTATACAAAAACTTAATATTCGATCAATCGTTCCTATGGCAGCTATATATATAGTGGTCCGATCTTAATAGGATATTGCAATGTATGGGGAAATAGTAAAACTAATAAATGCCGAGTACGGTCAACATATCTTAAAAACAAATGTTTTTTTTTACAAAACTTAATTTTCGACCGATCGTTCCCATGGCAGCTATATGATATATGATCCGATCTTAATAGTTTTTGCATATATATGATAAGTATAATAAACCTGTTTAAATGCCGAGGATGGTCAAGATATCTTGAAAAACAAAATGATTTTCATACAACAACTTAATTTTCACCGAGCGTGCCTATGCTATATGATATAGTGGTCCGATCTTAATAGGATTTTGCATATATATGAGGAGCATAGTAAAAACTAATAAATATCGACTTTGCTCAAGATATCTTGATAAAAAAAATGTTTTTTACATAAAATTTCTTTTCGACCGATGGTTCCTATAGCAGCTATATGATATAGGGATCCGATCTTAATAGGATTTTGCATATATATGAGTATAGTAAGACTACTTAATGCCGAGTTTGGCCAAGATATCTCGAAAAACCAAATGTTTTTTCATACAACAACTTATTTTCGACCGATCGTTCCTATAGCAGCTATATGATATAGGATCCGATCATAATAGGATTTTGCATATATATGAGGAGTCTAGTAAAACTAATAAATGCCGAGTTTGGTCAAATATCTTGATAAACAATATGTTTTTTTCATACAAAACTTAATTTTCGACCGATAGTACCTATGGCAGCTATATGATATAGTGCTCCGATCTTAATAGATTTTGCATATATATGAGAAGCTTAGTAAAACTAATAAATGCCGAGTTTGGTCAAAATATAATATCAATATAAACAAAATGTTTTTTCATACAACAACTTAATTATAACTAATATGATGTAGTGGTCCGATCTAATTAGGATATTGCATATATATAAGGAGTATAGAAAAACTAATAATGCCGAGTTTGCCAGATATCTCAAAAACCAAATGTTTTTTAAACAAAAACTTAATATTGACCGATAGTTCCTATGGCAGCTATATGATATAGTGATCCAATCTTAATAGGATTTTGCATATATATGAGGAGTATAGTAAAACTAATTAATGCCGAGCTTGGTCAAGATATCTTGAAAAACAAAATATGTTTTCATACAACAACTTAATTTTGACCGATCGTTCCTTGGCTGCTATAATATTTAGTGGTCCGATCTAAATAGGATTTTGTAAATATATGAGGAGCATAGTAAACTAATTAATACCACTTTGTCAAGATATCTTTAAAAACAAAATGATTTTTCATACAACTTAATTTTTAACCGATCGTTCCTATGGCAGCTATATAATATAGTGGTCCGATCTTAATAGGATTTTCTATATATATGAGGAGTATAGTAAAACTAATTAATGCCGAGTATGGTCAACAATCTCAAAAAACAAAATGTTTTTTTATACAAAAACTTAATATTCGACCGATCGTTCCTATGGCAGCTATATGAAAGTGGTCCGATCTTAATGGGATATTGCAAATTATTAGGAGTATAGTAAAACTAATAAATGCCGAGTTTGGCCAAGATATCTCGAAAAATAAATTTTTGTTCATACATAACTTAATTTTCGACCGATCGTTCCCATGGCAGCTATATGATATAGTGATCCATCTTAATAGGATTTTGCATATATATGATGAGTATAATAACCTAATTATGCCGAGGATGGTCAATTTCTTGAAAACAAAATGATTTTTTCATACAACAACTTAAATTCAACCGATCGTGCCTATGGCAGCTATATGATATAGGGATCCGATCTTAATAGGATTTTGCATATATATAGGAGGATAGTAAAACTAATAATGCCGAGTTTGGTCAAATATCTTGATAAACAATATGTTTTTTCATACAAAACTTAATTTTCGACCGATCGTACCTATGGCAGCTATATAGATGGTGCTCCGATCTTATAGGATTTTGCATATTTATGAGAAGCTTCGTAAAACTATAATGCCGAGTTTGGTCAAAATATCTCGAAAAACAAAATGTTTTTTCATACAAAAACTTATTTTTGACCGATCATTCCTATGGCAGCTGTATGATAAGTGATCCAATCTTATAGGATTTTGCATATATTGAGGAGTATAGTAAAACTAATTAATGCCGAGGTTTGGTCCAGATATCTTGAAAACAAATATGTTTTCATACAACACTTAATTTTTGACCGATCCTTCCTTTGGCTGCTATATAACATAGTGGTCCGATCTAATAGGATTTTGTAAATATATGAGACATAGTAAAACTATTTAATGCCACTTTAGTCAAGATATCTTGAAAAACAAATATTTTTCATACACGAACCTACATTGGACCGATCGTTCGTATGGCAGCTATATTATATAGTGATCCGATCTTAATAGGATTTTGCATCTATATGAGGAGTATAGTAAAACTACTAAATACCGAGTTTGGCCAAGATATCTCGAAAACAAAATGTTTTTTCATACAACAACTTAATTTTCGACAGATCGTTCCTATAGCAGCTATATGATATAGGGATCCGATCTTAATAGGATTTTGCATATAATGAGGAGTATAGTAAGACTACTAAATGCCGAGTTTGGCCAAGATATCTCGATAAACAAAATGTTTTTTTTCATACAACCACTTAATTTTCGACCGATCGTTCCTATGGCAGCTATATGATATAGGGATCCGATCTTAATAGGATTTGCATATATATGAGGAGTCTAGTAAACTAATAAATGCCGAGTTTGGTCAAATATCTTGAAAACAATATGTTTTTTCATACAACAACTTAATTATAACTATATGATGTAGTGGTCCGATCTAATTAGGATATTGCATATATATAAAGAGTATAGAAAAACTAATAAATGCCGAGTTTGGCCAAGATATCTCAAAAAACTAAATGTTTTTAAACAAAAACCTTAATATTCACCGATCGTTCCTATGGCAGCTATATGATATAGTGATCCAATCTTAATAGGATTTTGGAGTATATTAAACTAATAAATTCCGATTTTGGTCAAGATATCTTGAAAAACAAAATGATTTTTCATACAACTTAATTTTTAACCGATCGTTCCTATGGCAGCTATATAATATAGTGTCCGATCTTAATAGGATTTTATATATATGAGAGTATAGTAAACTAATTAATGCCGAGTATGGTCAACAAATCTCAAAAACAAAATGGTTTTTTATACAAAAACTTAATATTCACCGATCGTTCCTATGGCAGCTATATGATATAGTGGTCCGATCTTAATGGGATATTGCAAATGTATGAGGAGTATAGTAAAACTAATAAATGCCGAGTTGGTCAAGATATCTTGAAAAAAACAAATATGTTTTCATACAACAACTTAATTTTTGACCGATCGTTCCTTTGGCTGCTATATAATTTGGTGTCCGATCTAAATAGGATTTTGTAAATATATGAGAAGCATAGTAAAACTAATTAATACCACTTTGTCAAGATATCTTGAAAAGAAAATATTTTTATACAAGAACTACATTTGGACCGATCGTGCGTATGGCAATATATAACATAGTGATCCGATCTTAATCGGATTTGTGTATATATGAGGAGTATAGTAAAACAATTAATGCCGAGTTTGGTCAAGATATCACGAAAAACAAATGATTTTTCATACAACTTACGTTTCGACCGATTGTTCCTATGGCAGCTATATGATATAGTGATCCGATCTTATAGGATTTTCTATATATAAGGAGTATAGTAAAACTAATAAATTCCGAGTTTGGTCAAGATATCTTGAAAAAAAAATGATTTTTCATACAACTTAATTTTAACCGATCGTTCCTATGGCAGCTATATAATATAGTGGTCCGATCTTAATAGGATTTTATATATATGAGGAGTATAGTAAAACTAATTAATGCCGAGTATGGTCAACAAATCTCAAAAAACAAAAATTTTTTTATACAAAAACTTAATATTCAACCGATCGTTCCTATGGCAGCTATATGATATAGTGGTCCGATCTTAATGGATATTGCAAATGTATGAGGAGTATAGTAAAACTAATAAATGCCGAGTTTGGCCAAGATATCTCGAAAATAAAATTTTGTTCATACAATAACTTAATTTCGACCGAACGTTCCCATGGCAGCTATATGATATAGTGATCCGATCTTAATAGGATTTTGCATATATATGATGAGTATAATAAACCTAATTAATGCCGAGGATGGTCAAGATTTCTTGAAAAACAAAATGATTTTTCATACAACAACTTAATTTTCAACCGATCGTGCCTATGGCAGCTATATGATATAGGGATCCGATCTTAATAGGATTTTGCATATATATGAGGAGATAAGTAAAACTAATAAATGCCGAGTTTGGTCAAAATATCTTGATAAACAATATGTTTTTTCATACTAAACTTAATTTTCGACCGATCGTACCTATGGCAGCTATATGATATAGTGCTCCGATCTTATTAGGATTTTGCACATTTATGAGAAGCTTAGTAAAACTAATAAATGCCGAGTTTGGGCAAAATATCTCGAAAAACAAAATGTTTTTTCATACAACAACTAATTTTTGACCGATCATTCCTATGGCAGCTGTATGATATAGTGATCCAATCTTAATAGGATTTTGCATATATATGAGGAGTATAATAAAACTAATTAACCGAGTTTGGTCAAGATATCTTGAAAAACAAAATATGTTTTCATACAACAACTTAATTTTTGACCGATCCTTCCTTTGGCTGCTATATAACATAGTGGTCCGATCTAAATAGGATTTTGTAATATATGAGAAGCATAGTAAAACTATTTAATGCCACTTTAGTCAAGATATCTTGAAAACAAAATATTTTTCATACACGACCTACACTTGGACCGATCGTTCGTATGGCAGCTATATTATATTGTGATCCGATCTTAATAGGATTTTGCATCTATATGAGGAGTATAGTAAAACTACTAAATGCCAGTTTGGCCAAGATATCTCGAAAAACAAAAGTTTTGTTCATACAATAACTTAATTTTCGACCGATCGTTCCCATGGCAGCTATATATAGTGATCCGATCTAAGTAGGTTTTTGCATATATATGATGAATATAGTAAACCTAATTAATGCCGAGGATGGTCAAGATATCTTGAAAAAACATGATTTTTCATACAAAACTTAATTTCAACCGATCGTGCCTATGGCAGCTATATGATATAGTGTCCGATCTTAATAGGATTTTGCATATATATGAGGCATAGAAAATTAATAAATACCGAATTTGGTCAAGATATCTTGATTAACAAAATTTTTTCATAAAAGAATTTTCTTTTCGACCGATCGTCCTTAAGCAGCTTTATGATATAGGGATCCGATCTTAATAGGATTTTGCATATATGAGGAGTATTGTAAAACTACTAAATGCCGAGTTTGGCCAAGATATCTCGATAAACAAAATGTTTTTTCATACAACAACTTTAATTTTCGACCGATCGTTCCTATGGCAGCTATATGATATAGGGATCCGATCTTAATAGGATTTTGCATATATATGAGGAGTCTAGTAAAACTAATAAATGCCGAGTTGGCAAAATCATCTTGATAAACAATATGTTTTTTTCATACACAACTTAATTTTCGACCGATCGTTCCTATGGCAGCTATATGATATAGGGATCCGATCTTAATAGGATTTTGCATATATAGAGGAGTCTAGTAAAACTAATAAATGCCGAGTTTGGTCAAAATATCTTGATAAACAATATGTTTTTTCATACACAACTTAATTATAACTATATGATGTAGTGGTCCGATCTAATTAGGATATTGCATATATAAAGAGTATAGAAAAACTAATAAATGCCGAGTTTGGCCAAGATATCTCAAAAACTAAATGTTTTTTAAACAAAAACTTAATATTCACCGATCGTTCCTATGGCAGCTATATGATATGTGATCCAATCTTAATAGGATTTTGCATATATATGAGGAGTATAGTAAAACTAAAAATTCCGAGTTGGGTCAAGATATCTTGAAAAACAAAATGATTTTTCATACAACTTAATTTTTACCCGATCGTTCCTATGGCAGCTATATAATATAGTGGTCCGATCTTAATAGGATTTTATATATATGAGGAGTATAGTAAAACTAATTAATGCCGAGTATGGTCAACAAATCTCAAAAACAAAAATGTTTTTTATACAAAAACTTAATATTCAACCGATCGTTCCTATGGCAGCTATATGATATAGTGGTCCGATCTTAATGGATATTGCAAATGTATGAGGAGTATAGTAAAACTAATAAATGCCGAGTTTGGTCAAGATATCTTGAAAAACAAAATATGTTTTCATACAACAACTTAATTTTTGACCGATCGTTCCTTTGGCTGCTATATAATTTAGTGGTCCGATCTAAATAGGATTTTGTAAATATATGAGGAGCATAGTAAAACTAATTAATCCCACTTTTGTCAAGATATCTTGAAAAACAAAATGTTTTTCATACAAGAATCTACATTTTGGACCGATCGTGCGTATGGCAATATATTACTAGTGATCCGATCTTAATCGGATTTGTGTATATATGAGGAGTATAGTAAAACCAATTAATGCCGAGTTTGGTCAAGATATCTCGAAAAACAAAATGATTTTTCATACAATTACGTTTCGACCGAACGTTCCCATGGAGCTATATGATATAGTGATCCGATCTTAATAGGATTTTGCATATATATGATGAGTATAATAAACCTAATAACGCCGAGGATGGTCAAGATTTCTTGAAAAAAAAAATGATTTTTCATACAACTTAATTTTCAACCGATCGTGCCTATGACAGCTATATGATATAGGGATTCGATCTTAATAGGATTTTGATATATATGAGGAGATAAGTAAAACTAATAAATGCCGAGTTTGGTCAAAATATCTTGATAAACAATATGTTTTTTATACTAAAACTTAATTTCGACCGATCTACCTATGGCAGCTATATGATATAGTGCTCCGATCTTATTAGGATTTTGCATATTTATGAGAAGCTTAGTAAAACTAATAAATGCCGAGTTTGGGCAAAATATCTCGAAAAACAAAATGTTTTTTCATACAACAACTTAATTTTTGACCGATCATTCCTATGGCAGCTGTATGATATAGTGATCCAATCTAATAGGATTTTGCATATATATGAGGAGTATAATAAAACTAATTAAAGCCGAGTTTGGTCAAGATATCTTGAAAAACAAAATATGTTTTCATACAACAACTTAATTTTGACCGATCCTTCCTTTGGCTGCTATATAACATAGTGGTCCGATCTAAATAGGATTTTGTAAATATATGAGAAGCATAGTAAAACTATTTAATGCCACTTTAGTCAAGATATCTTGAAAAACAAAATATTTTTCATACACGAACCTACACTTGGACCGATCGTTCGTATGGCAGCTATATTATATTGTGATCCGATCTTAATAGGATTTTGCATCTATATGAGGAGTATAGTAAAACTACTAAATGCCGAGTTTGGCCAAGATATCTCGAAAAACAAAAGTTTTGTTCATACAATAACTTAATTTTCGACCGATCGTTCCCATGGCAGCTATATGATATAGTGATCCGATCTAAGTAGGTTTTTGCATATATATGATGAATATAGTAAACCTAATTAATGCCGAGGATGGTCAAGATATCTTGAAAAACAATATGATTTTTCATACAACAACTTAATTTTCAACCCATCGTGCCTATGGCAGCTATATGATATAGTGGTCCGATCTTAATAGGATTTTGCATATATATGAGGAGCATAGTAAAATTAATAATACCGAATTTGGTCAAGATATCTTGATTAACAAAATGTTTTTCATAAAAGAATTTTCTTTTCGACCGATCGTTCCTTAAGCAGCTTTATGATATAGGGATCCGATCTTAATAGGATTTTGCATATATATGAGGAGTATTGTAAAACTACTAAATGCCGAGTTTGGCCAAGATATCTCGATAAACAAAATGTTTTTTCATACAACAACTTAATTTTCGACCGATCGTTCCTATGGCAGCTATATGATATAGGGATCCGATCTTAATAGGATTTGCATATATATGAGGAGTCTAGTAAAACTAATAAATGCCGAGTTTGGTCAAATATCTTGATAAACAATATGTTTTTTCATACAACAACTTAATTTTCGACCGATCGTTCCTATGGCAGCTATATGATATAGGGATCCGATCTTAATAGGATTTTGCATATATATGAGGAGTCTAGTAAAACTAATAAATGCCGAGTTTGGTCAAATATCTTGATAAACAATATGTTTTTTCATACAACAACTTAATTATAACTATATGATGTAGTGGTCTGATCTAATTAGGATATTGCATATATATAAAGAGTATAGAAAAACTAATAAATGCCGAGTTTGGCCAAGATATCTCAAAAAACTAAATGTTTTTTAAACAAAAACTTAATATTCACCGATCGTTCCTATGGCAGCTATATGATATAGTGATCCAATCTTAATAGGATTTTGCATATATATGAGGAGTATAGTAAAACTAATAAATTCCGAGTTGGGTCAAGATATCTTGAAAAACAAAATGATTTTTCATACAACTTAATTTTTAACCGATCGTTCCTATGGCAGCTATATAATATAGTGGTCCGATCTTAATAGGATTTTATATATATGAGGAGTATAGTAAAACTAATTAATGCCGAGTATGGTCAACAAATCTCAAAAAACAAAATGTTTTTTATACAAAACTTAATATTCAACCGATCGTTCCTATGGCAGCTATATGATATAGTGGTCCGATCTTAATGGGATATTGCAAATGTATGAGGAGTATAGTAAAACTAATAAATGCCGAGTTTGGTCAAGATATCTTGAAAAACAAAATATGTTTTCATACAACAACTTAATTTTTGACCGATCGTTCCTTTGGCTGCTATATAATTTAGTGGTCCGATCTAAATAGGATTTTGTAAATATATGAGGAGCATAGTAAAACTAATTAATACCACTTTTGTCAAGATATCTTGAAAAACAAAATGTTTTTCATACAAGAATCTACATTTGGACCGATCGTGCGTATGGCAAATATATTACATAGTGATCCGATCTTAATCGGATTTTGTGTATATATGAGGAGTATAGTAAAACCAATTAATGCCGAGTTTGGTCAAGATATCTCGAAAAACAAAATGATTTTTCATACAACTTACGTTTCGACCGAACGTTCCCATGGCAGCTATATGATATAGTGATCCGATCTTAATAGGATTTTGCATATATATGATGAGTATAATAAACCTGATTAACGCCGAGGATGGTCAAGATTTCTTGAAAAACAAAATGATTTTTCATACAACTAATTTTCAACCGATCGTGCCTATGACAGCTATATGATATAGGGATTCGATCTTAATAGGATTTTGCATATATATGAGGAGATAAGTAAAACTAATAAATGCCGAGTTTGGTCAAAATATCTTGATAACAATATGTTTTTCATACTAAAACTTAATTTTCGACCGATCGTACCTATGGCAGCTATATGATATAGTGCTCCGATCTTATTAGGATTTTGCATATTTATGAGAAGCTTAGTAAAACTAATAAATGCCGAGTTTGGGCAAAATATCTCGAAAAACAAAATGTTTTTTCATACAACAACTTAATTTTTGACCGATCATTCCTATGGCAGCTGTATGATATAGTGATCCAATCTTAATAGGATTTTGCATATATATGAGGAGTATAATAAAACTAATTAAAGCCGAGTTTGGTCAAGATATCTTGAAAAACAAAATATGTTTCATACAACAACTTAATTTTGACCGATCCTTCCTTTGGCTGCTATATAACATAGTGGTCCGATCTAAATAGGATTTTGTAAATATATGAGAAGCATAGTAAAACTATTTAATGCCACTTTAGTCAAGATATCTTGAAAAACAAAATATTTTTCATACACGAACCTACACTTGGACCGATCGTTCGTATGGCAGCTATATTATATTGTGATCCGATCTTAATAGGATTTTGCATCTATATGAGGAGTATAGTAAAACTACTAAATGCCGAGTTTGGCCAAGATATCTCGAAAAACAAAAGTTTTGTTCATACAATAACTTAATTTTCGACCGATCGTTCCCATGGCAGCTATATGATATAGTGATCCGATCTAAGTAGGTTTTTGCATATATATGATGAATATAGTAAACCTAATTAATGCCGAGGATGGTCAAGATATCTGAAAAACAATATGATTTTTCATACAACAACTAATTTCAACCGATCGTGCCTATGGCAGCTTATGATATAGTGGTCCGATCTTAATAGGATTTTGCATATATATGAGGAGCATAGTAAAATTAATAAATACCGAATTTGGTCAAGATATCTTGATTAACAAAATGTTTTTCATAAAAGAATTTCTTTTCGACCGATCGTTCCTTAGCAGCTTTATGATATAGGGATCCGATCTTAATAGGATTTTGCATATATATGAGGAGTATTGTAAAACTACTAAATGCCGAGTTTGGCCAAGATATCTCGAAAAAGAAAATGTTTTTCATACAACAACTTAATTTTCGACCGATCGTTCCTATGGCAGCTATATGATATAGTGGTCCGATCCTAATAGGATATTGCATATATATGAGGAGAATAGTAAAACTAATAAATGCCGAGTTTGGCCAAGATATCTCTAAAAACAAAATGTTTGTTCATACAATAAATTAATTGTTGACCGATCGTTCCTATAGCAGCTATATGATATAGGGATCCGATCTTAATAGGATTTTGCATATATATGAGGAGTATAGTAAAACTAATAAATTCCGAGTTTGGTCAAGATATCTTGAAAAAAAATGATTTTTCATACAACTTAATTTATAACCGATCGTTCCTATGGCAGCTATATAATATAGTGGTGCGATCTTAATAGGATTTTATATATATTAGGAGTATAGTAAAACTAATTAATGCCGAGTATGGTCAACAAATCTCAAAAAACAAAATTTTTTTATACAAAAACTTAATATTCAACCGATCGTTCCTATGGCAGCTACATGATATAGTGGTCCGATCTTAATGGGATATTGCAAATGTATGAGGAGTATAGTAAAACTAATAAATGCCGAGTTTGGCCAAGATATCTCGAAAAATAAAATTTTTGTTCATACAATAACTTAATTTTCGACCGAACGTTCCCATGGCAGCTATATGATATAGTGATCCGATCTTAATAGGATTTTGCATATATGATGAGTATAATAAACCTAATTAATGCCGAGGATGGTCAAGATTCTTGAAAAACAAAATGATTTTTCATACAACAACTTAATTTTCAACCGATCGTGCCTATGACAGCTATATGATATAGGGATCCGATCTTAATAGGATTTTGCATATATATGAGGAGATAAGTAAAACTAATAAATGCCGAGTTTGGTCAAAATATCTTGATAAACAATATGTTTTTTCATACTAAAACTTAATTTTCGACCGATCGTACCTATGGCAGCTATATGATATAGTGCTCCGATCTTATTAGGATTTGCATATTTATGAGAAGCTTAGTAAAACTAATAAATGCCGAGTTTGGGCAAAATATCTCGAAAAACAAAATGTTTTTTCATACAACAACTTAATTTTTGACCGATCATTCCTATGGCAGCTGTATGATATAGTGATCCAATCTTAATAGGATTTTGCATATATATGAGGAGTATAATAAAACTAATTAAAGCCGAGTTTGGTCAAGATATCTTGAAAAACAAATATGTTTTCATACAACAACTTAATTTTTGACCGATCCTTCCTTTGGCTGCTATATAACATAGTGCTTCGATCTAAATAGGATTTTGTAAATATATGAGAAGCATAGTAAAACTATTTAATGCCACTTTAGTCAAGATATCTTGAAAAACAAAATATTTTTCATACACGAACCTACACTTGGACCGATCGTTCGTATGGCAGCTATATATATTGTGATCCGATCTTAATAGGATTTTGCATCTATATGAGGAGTATAGTAAAACTACTAAATGCCGAGTTTGGCCAAGATATCTCGAAAAACAAAAGTTTTGTTCATACAATAACTTAATTTTCGACCGATCGTTCCCATGGCAGCTATATGATATAGTGATCCGATCTAAGTAGGTTTTTGCATATATATGATGAATATAGTAAACCTTATTAATGCCGAGGATGGTCAAGATATCTTGAAAAACAATATGATTTTTCATACAACAACTTAATTTTCAACCGATCGTGCCTATGGCAGCTATATGAATAGTGGTCCGATCTTAATAGGATTTTGCATATATATGAGGAGCATAGTAAAATTATAAATACCGAATTTGGTCAAGATATCTTGATTACCAAAATGTTTTTCATAAAAGAATTTTCTTTTCGACCGATCGTTCCTTAAGCAGCTTTATGATATAGGGATCCGATCTTAATAGGATTTTGCATATATATGAGGAGTATTGTAAAACTACTAAATGCCGAGTTTGGCCAAGATATCTCGAAAAAGAAAATGTTTTTCATACAACAACTTAAGTTTCGACCGATCGTTCCTATGGCAGCTATATGATATAGTGGTCCGATCCTAATAGGATATTGCATATATATGAGGAGAATAGTAAAACTAATAAATGCCGAGTTTGGCCAAGATATCTCTAAAAACAAAATGTTTGTTCATACAATAAATTAATTGTTGACCGATCGTTCCTATAGCAGCTATATGATATAGGGATCCGATCTTAATAGGATTTTGCATATATATGAGGAGTATAGTAAAACTACTAAATACCGAGTTTGGCCAAGAAATCTCGAAAAACAATATGATTTTTCATACAACAACTTAATTTTCAACCGATCGTGCCTATGGCAGCTATATGATATAGGGGTCCGATCTAAATAGGATTTTGTAAATATTTGAGGAGCATAGTAAAACTAATTAATGCCACTTTGGTCAAGATATCTTGAAAAGCAAAATATTTTTCATACAAGAATCTACATTTGGACCGATCGTTCGTATGGCAGCTATATTTGATAGTGGTCCGATCTTACTAGGTTTCTGCATATATATGAGGAGTATAGTAAAACTAATAAATGCCGAGTTTGGCCAAGATATCTCGAAAAACAAAATGTTTGTTCATACAATAAATTAATTTTCGACGGATCGTTCCTATAGCAGCTATATGATATAGGGATCCGATCTTAATAGGATTTTGCATATATATGAGGAGTATAGTAAAACTAATAAGATATCTCGAAAAACAAAATTTTTTCATACAACAACTTAATTTTCAACCGATCGTGCCTATGGCAGCTATATGATATAGTGGTCCGATCGTAATAGGATTTTGCATATATATGAGGAGCATAGTAAAATTAATAATTAACGACTTTGGTCAAGATATCTTGATAAACAAAATGTTTTTCATAAAAGAATTTACTTTTCGACCTATCGTTCCTATGGCTGCAATATAATATAGGGATCCGATCTTAATAGGATTTTGCATATATATGAGGAGTATAGTAAAACTACTAAATGCCGAGTTTGGCCAAGATATCTCGAAAAACAAAATGTTTTTTCATACAACAACTTAATTTTCGACCGATCGTTCCTATGGCAGCTATATGATATAGTGGTCCGATCTTAATAGGATATTGCATATATATGAGGAGTATAGTAAAACTAATTAATGCCGAGTTGTCAAGATATCTTGAAAAACAAAATATTTTTTCATACAAAAAATAATTTCGACTGATTGTTCCTATGGCAGCTATATAATATTGTGGTCCGATCTTAAAAACAAAATGTTTTTTCATACAACAACTTAATTTTCGACCGATCGTTCTATGGCAACTATCTGATATAGTGGTCCGATCTTAATAGGATATTGCATATATAAGAGGGTATAGTAAAACTAATAAATGCCGAGTTTGGCAAAGATATCTCGAAAAACAAAATGTTTGTTCATACAATAAATTAATTTTCGACCGATCGTTCCTATAGCAGCTATATGATATAGGGATCCGATCTTAATAGGATTTTGCATATATATGAGGAGTATAGTAAAACTAATAAATGCCGAGTTTGGCCAAGATATCTCGAAAAACAAAATTTTTTTTCATACAACAACTTAATTTCGACCGATCGTTCCTATGGCAGCTATATGATATAGTGGTCCGATCTTATAGGAGGAGTAAGAGGAGTATAGTAAAACTAATTAATGCCACTTTGGACAAGATATCTCGAAAAACAAAATATGTTTTCATACAACAACTTAATTTTGACCGATCGTTCCTTTGGCTGCTATATAATATAGTGGTCCGATCTAAATAGGATTTTGCATATATATGATGAGTATAGTAAACCTAATTAATGCTGAGGATGGTCAAGATATCTTGAAAAACAAAATGATTTTTCAACAACTTAATTTTCAACCGATCGTGCCTATGGCAGCTAAATGATATAGTGGTCCGATCTTAATAGGATTTTGCAAATATATGAGGAGCATAGAAACATTAATAAATACGACTTTGGTCAAGATATCTTGATAAACAAAATGTTTTTCATAAAAGAATTTACTTTTCGACCGATCGTTCCTATAGCAGCTATATGATATAGGGATCCGATCTTAATAGGATTTTGCATATATATGAGGAGTATAGTAAAACTACTATATGCCGAGTTTGGCCAAGATATCTCGAAAAAAAAATGTTTTCATACAACAACTTAATTTTCGACCGATCGTTCCTATGGCAGCTATATGATATAGTGGTCCGATCCTAATAGGATATTGCATATATATGAGGAGAATAGTAAAACTAATAAATGCCGAGTTTGGCCAAAATGTCTCGAAAAACAAAATGTTTGTTCATACAATAAATTAATCTTCGACCGATCGTTCCTATGGCAGCTATATGATATAGTGGTCCGATCCTAATAGGATATTGCATATATATGAGGAGTATAGTAAAACTAATTAATGCCGAGTTTGGTCAAGATATCTCGAAAAACAAAATGATTTTTCATACAACTTAATTTTCGACCGATTGTTCCTATGGCAGCTATATGATATATTGATCCGATCTCAATAGGATTTTCTATATATATGAGGAGTATAGTAAAACTAATAAATGCCGAGTTTGGTCAAGATATCTTGAAAAACAAAATGATTTTTCATACAACTTAATTTTAAACCGATCGTCCCTATGGCAGCTATATAATATAGTGGTCCGATCTTAATAGGATTTTATATATATATGAGGAGTATAGTAAAACTAATTAATGCCGAGTATGGTCAACAAATCTCAAAAAACAAAATGTTTTTGTATAAAAAACTTAATATTCGACCGATCGTTCCAATGGCAGCTATATGATATAGTGGTCCGATCTTAATAGGATATTGCAACTGTATGACGAGTATAGTAAAACTACTAAATGCCGAGTTTGGTCAAGATATCTCGAAAACAAAATGTTTTTCATACAACAACTTAATTTCGATCGTTCGTTCCTATGGCAGCTGTATGATATAGTGATCCAATCTTAATAGGATTTTGCATATATATGAGGAGTATAGTAAAACTAATTAATGCCGAGTTTGGTCAAGATATCTTGAAAAACAAAATATGTTTTCATACAACAACTTAATTTTTGACCGATCCTTCCTTTGGCTGCTATATAACATAGTGGTCCGATCTAAATAGGATTTTGTAATATATGAGAGCATAGTAAAACTATTAATGCCACTTAGTCAAGATATCTTGAAAAACAAAATATTTTTCATACACGAACCTACATTTGGACCGATCGTTCGTATGGCAGCTATATTATATAGTGATCCGATCTTAATAGGATTTTGCATCTATATGAGGGTAAAAACTAAATGCCGAGTTTGGCCAAGATATCTCGAAAAACAAAATGTTTTTTCATACAACAACTTAATTTTCGACCGATCGTTCCTATGGCAGCTATATGATATAGGGATCCGATCTTAATAGGATTTTGCATATATATGAGGAGTCTAGTAAAACTAATAAATGCCGAGTTTGGTCAAAATATCTTGATAAACAATATGTTTTTTCATACAACAACTTAATTTTCGACCGATCGTTCCTATGGCAGCTATATGATATAGGGATCCGATCTTAATAGGATTTTGCATATATATGAGGAGTCTAGTAAAACTAATAAATGCCGAGTTTGGTCAAAATATCTTGATAAACAATATGTTTTTTCATACAACAACTTAATTATAACTATATGATGTAGTGGTCCGATCTAATTAGGATATTGCATATATATAAAGAGTATAGAAAAACTAATAAATGCCGAGTTTGGCCAAGATATCTCAAAAAACTAAATGTTTTTTAAACAAAAACTTAATATTCACCGATCGTTCCTATGGCAGCTATATGATATAGTGATCCAATCTTAATAGGATTTTGCATATATATGAGGAGTATAGTAAAACTAATAAATTCCGAGTTGGGTCAAGATATCTTGAAAAACAAAATGATTTTTCATACAACTTAATTTTTAACCGATCGTTCCTATGGCAGCTATATAATATAGTGGTCCGATCTTAATAGGATTTTATATATATGAGGAGTATAGTAAAACTAATTAATGCCGAGTATGGTCAACAAATCTCAAAAAACAAAATGTTTTTTATACAAAAACTTAATATTCAACCGATCGTTCCTATGGCAGCTATATGATATAGTGGTCCGATCTTAATGGGATATTGCAAATGTATGAGGAGTATAGTAAAACTAATAAATGCCGAGTTTGGTCAAGATATCTTGAAAAACAAAATATGTTTTCATACAACAACTTAATTTTTGACCGATCGTTCCTTTGGCTGCTATATAATTTAGTGGTCCGATCTAATAGGATTTTGTAAATATATGAGGAGCATAGTAAAACTAATTAATACCACTTTTGTCAAGATATCTTGAAAAACAAAATGTTTTTCATACAAGAATCTACATTTGGACCGATCGTGCGTATGGCAAATATATTACATAGTGATCCGATCTTAATCGGATTTTGTGTATATATGAGGAGTATAGTAAAACCAATTAATGCCGAGTTTGGTCAAGATATCTCGAAAAACAAAATGATTTTTCATACAACTTACGTTTCGACCGAACGTTCCCATGGCAGCTATATGATATAGTGATCCGATCTTAATAGGATTTTGCATATATATGATGAGTATAATAAACCTAATTAACGCCGAGGATGGTCAAGATTTCTTGAAAATCAAAATGATTTTTTCATACAACTTAATTTTCAACCGATCGTGCCTATGACAGCTATATTACAACCTTCTGCTTAGATGTAGGCTCTAATAGCGTCACTGACAAATTAGCTGTGAAAAGGGGCACAGCTGGCCGGACTGGCAAATAAAACACCTCCATCGGTCGGTGATGCTATTTAGAAAATTGTATCCTTTAACTAGGCTTTTAGCATAAATTCTATTGTATTCTATTGAATATGAGGAAGACACTCGTTTTGTCGACCACTAATAAAAAATAAATAAAAAAAAAATATGATATAGGGATTCGATCTTAATAGGATTTTGCATATATATGAGGAGATAAGTAAAACTAATAAATGCCGAGTTTGGTCAAAATATCTTGATAAACAATATGTTTTTTCATACTAAAACTTAATTTTCGACCGATCGTACCTATGGCAGCTATATGATATAGTGCTCCGATCTTATTAGGATTTTGCATATTTATGAGAAGCTTAGTAAAACTAATAAATGCCGAGTTTGGGCAAAATATCTCGAAAAACAAAATGTTTTTTCATACAACAACTTAATTTTTGACCGATCATTCCTATGGCAGCTGTATGATATAGTGATCCAATCTTAATAGGATTTTGCATATATATGAGGAGTATAATAAAACTAATTAAAGCCGAGTTTGGTCAAGATATCTTGAAAAACAAAATATGTTTTCATACAACAACTTAATTTTCGACCGATCCTTCCTTTGGCTGCTATATAACATAGTGGTCCGATCTAAATAGGATTTTGTAAATATATGAGAAGCATAGTAAAACTATTTAATGCCACTTTAGTCAAGATATCTTGAAAAACAAAATATTTTTCATACACGAACCTACACTTGGACCGATCGTTCGTATGGCAGCTATATTATATTGTGATCCGATCTTAATAGGATTTTGCATCTATATGAGGAGTATAGTAAAACTACTAAATGCCGAGTTTGGCCAAGATATCTCGAAAAACAAAAGTTTTGTTCATACAATAACTTAATTTTCGACCGATCGTTCCCATGGCAGCTATATGATATAGTGATCCGATCTAAGTAGGTTTTTGCATATATATGATGAATATAGTAACCTAATTAATGCCGAGGATGGTCAAGATATCTTGAAAAACAATATGATTTTTCATACAACAACTAATTTTCAACCGATCGTGCCTATGGCAGCTATATGATATAGTGGTCCGATCTTAATAGGATTTTGCATATATATGAGGAGCATAGTAAAATTAATAAATACCGAATTTGGTCAAGATATCTTGATTAACAAAATGTTTTTCATAAAAGAATTTTCTTTTCGACCGATCGTTCCTTAAGCAGCTTTATGATATAGGGATCCGATCTTAATAGGATTTTGCATATATATGAGGAGTATTGTAAAACTACTAAATGCCGAGTTTGGCCAAGATATCTCGAAAAAGAAAATGTTTTTCATACAACAACTTAATTTTCGACCGATCGTTCCTATGGCAGCTATATGATATAGTGGTCCGATCCTAATAGGATATTGCATATATATGAGGAGAATAGTAAAACTAATAAATGCCGAGTTTGGCCAAGATATCTCTAAAAACAAAATGTTTGTTCATACAATAAATTAATTGTTGACCGATCGTTCCTATAGCAGCTATATGATATAGGGATCCGATCTTAATAGGATTTTGCATATATATGAGGAGTATAGTAAAACTAATAAATTCCGAGTTTGGTCAAGATATCTTGAAAAAAAAATGATTTTTCATACAACTTAATTTATAACCGATCGTTCCTATGGCAGCTATATAATATAGTGGTGCGATCTTAATAGGATTTTATATATATTAGGAGTATAGTAAAACTAATTAATGCCGAGTATGGTCAACAAATCTCAAAAACAAAATTTTTTTATACAAAAACTTAATATTCAACCGATCGTTCCTATGGCAGCTATATGATATAGTGGTCCGATCTTAATGGGATATTGCAAATGTATGAGGAGTATAGTAAAACTAATAAATGCCGAGTTTGGCCAAGATATCTCGAAAAATAAAATTTTTGTTCATACAATAACTTAATTTTCGACCGAACGTTCCCATGGCAGCTATATGATATAGTGATCCGATCTTAATAGGATTTTGCATATATATGATGAGTATAATAAACTAATTAATGCCGAGGATATGGTCAAGATTTCTTGAAAAACAAAATGATTTTTCATACAACAACTTAATTTTCAACCGATCGTGCCTATGACAGCTATATGATATAGGGATCCGATCTTAATAGGATTTTGCATATATATGAGGAGATAAGTAAAACTAATAAATGCCGAGTTTGGTCAAAATATCTTGATAAACAATATGTTTTTTCATACTAAAACTTAATTTTCGACCGATCGTACCTATGGCAGCTATATGATATAGTGCTCCGATCTTATTAGGATTTTGCATATTTATGAGAAGCTTAGTAAAACTAATAAATGCCGAGTTTGGGCAAAATATCTCGAAAAACAAAATGTTTTTTCATACAACAACTTAATTTTTGACCGATCATTCCTAAGGCAGCTGTATGATATAGTGATCCAATCTTAATAGGATTTTGCATATATATGAGGAGTATAATAAAACTAATTAAAGCCGAGTTTGGTCAAGATATCTTGAAAAACAAAATATGTTTTCATACAACAACTTAATTTTGACCGATCCTTCCTTTGGCTGCTATATAACATAGTGGTCCGATCTAAATAGGATTTTGTAAATATATGAGAAGCATAGTAAAACTATTTAATGCCACTTTAGTCAAGATATCTTGAAAAACAAAATATTTTTCATACACGAACCTACACTTGGACCGATCGTTCGTATGGCAGCTATATTATATTGTGATCCGATCTTAATAGGATTTTGCATCTATATGAGGAGTATAGTAAAACTACTAAATGCCGAGTTTGGCCAAGATATCTCGAAAAACAAAAGTTTTGTTCATACAATAACTTAATTTTCGACCGATCGTTCCCATGGCAGCTATATGATATAGTGATCCGATCTAAGTAGGTTTTTGCATATATATGATGAATATAGTAAACCTTATTAATGCCGAGGATGGTCAAGATATCTTGAAAAACAATATGATTTTTCATACAACAACTTAATTTTCAACCGATCGTGCCTATGGCAGCTATATGATATAGTGGTCCGATCTTAATAGGATTTTGCATATATATGAGGAGCATAGTAAAATTAATAAATACCGAATTTGGTCAAGATATCTTGATTACCAAAATGTTTTTCATAAAAGAATTTTCTTTCGACCGATCGTTCCTTAAGCAGCTTTATGATATAGGGATCCGATCTTAATAGGATTTTGCATATATATGAGGAGTATTGTAAAACTACTAAATGCCGAGTTTGGCCAAGATATCTCGAAAAAGAAAATGTTTTTCATACAACAACTTAAGTTTCGACCGATCGTTCCTATGGCAGCTATATGATATAGTGGTCCGATCCTAATAGGATATTGCATATATGAGGAGAATAGTAAAACTAATAAATGCCGAGTTTGGCCAAGATATCTCTAAAAACAAAATGTTTGTTCATACAATAAATTAATTGTTGACCGATCGTTCCTATAGCAGCTATATGATATAGGGATCCGATCTTAATAGGATTTTGCATATATATGAGGAGTATAGTAAAACTACTAAATACGAGTTTGGCCAAGAATCTCGAAAAACAATATGATTTTTCATACAAAACTTAATTTTCAACGATCGTGCCTATGGCAGCTATATGATATAGGGGTCCGATCTAAATAGGATTTTGTAAATATTTGAGGAGCATAGTAAAACTAATTAATGCCACTTTGGTCAAGATATCTTGGAAAGCAAAATATTTTTCATACAAGAATCTACATTTGGACCGATCGTTCGTATGGCAGCTATATTTGATAGTGGTCCGATCTTACTAGGTTTCTGCATATATATGAGGAGTATAGTAAAACTAATAAATGCCGAGTTTGGCCAAGATATCTCGAAAAACAAAATGTTTGTTCATACAATAATTAATTTTCGACGGATCGTTCCTATAGCAGCTATATGATATAGGGATCCGATCTTAATAGGATTTTGCATATATATGAGGAGTATAGTAAAACTAATAAGATATCTCGAAAAACAAAATGATTTTTCATACAACAACTTAATTTTCAACCGATCGTGCCTATGGCAGCTATATGATATAGTGGTCCGATCGTAATAGGATTTTGCATATATATGAGGAGCATAGTAAAATTAATAATTAACGACTTTGGTCAAGATATCTTGATAAACAAAATGTTTTTCATAAAAGAATTTACTTTTCGACCTATCGTTCCTATGGCTGCAATATAATATAGGGATCCGATCTTAATAGGATTTTGCATATATATGAGGAGTATAGTAAAACTACTAAATGCCGAGTTTGGCAAGATATCTCGAAAAACAAAATGTTTTTTCATACAACAACTTAATTTTCGACCGATCGTTCCTATGGCAGCTATATGATATAGTGGTCCGATCTTAATAGGATATTGCATATATATGAGGAGTATAGTAAAACTAATTAATGCCGAGTTTGGTCAAGATATCTTGAAAAACAAAATATTTTTTCATACAAAAAATTAATTTTCGACTGATTGTTCCTATGGCAGCTATATAATTGTGGTCCGATCTTAAAAACAAAATGTTTTTCATACAACAACTTAATTTTCGACCGATCGTTCCTATGGCAACTATCTGATATAGTGGTCCGATCTTAATAGGATATTGCATATATAAGAGGGGTATAGTAAAACTAATAAATGCCGAGTTTGGCAAAGATATCTCGAAAAACAAATGTTTGTTCATACAATAAATTAATTTCGACCGATCGTTCCTATAGCAGCTATATGATATAGGGATCCGATCTTAATAGTATTTTTCATATATATGAGGAGTATAGTAAAACTAATAAATGCCGAGTTTGGCCAAGATATCTCGAAAAACAAAATTTTTTTTCATACAACAACTTAATTTTCGACCGATCGTTCCTATGGCAGCTATATGATATAGTGTCCGATCTTAATAGAGGAGGAGTAAGAGGAGTAAGAGGAGTATAGTAAAACTAATTAATGCCACTTTGGACAAGATATCTCGAAAAACAAAATATGTTTTCATACAACAACTTAATTTTTGACCGATCGTTCCTTGGCTGCTATATAATATAGTGGTCCGATCTAAATAGGATTTTGCATATATATGATGAGTATAGTAAACCTAATTAATGCTGAGGATGGTCAAGATATCTTGAAAAACAAAATGATTTTTCAACAACTTAATTTTCAACCGATCGTGCCTATGGCAGCTAATGATATAGTGGTCCGATCTTAATAGGATTTTGCAAATATATGAGGAGCATAGAAACATTATAAATAACGACTTTGGTCAAGATATCTTGATAAACAAAATGTTTTTCATAAAAGAATTTACTTTTCGACCGATCGTTCCTATAGCAGCTATATGATATAGGGATCCGATCTTAATAGGATTTTGCATATATATGAGGAGTATAGTAAAACTACTATATGCCGAGTTTGGCCAAGATATCTCGAAAAAGAAAATGTTTTTCATACAACAACTTAATTTTCGACCGATCGTTCCTATGGCAGCTATATGATATAGTGGTCCGATCCTAATAGGATATTGCATATATATGAGGAGAATAGTAAAACTAATAAATGCCGAGTTTGGCCAAAATGTCTCGAAAAACAAAATGTTTGTTCATACAATAAATTAATCTTCGACCGATCGTTCCTATGGCAGCTATATGATATAGTGGTCCGATCCTAATAGGATATTGCATATATATGAGGAGTATAGTAAAACTAATTAATGCCGAGTTTGGTCAAGATATCTCGAAAAACAAAATGATTTTCATACAACTCAATTTTCGACCGATTGTTCCTATGGCAGCTATATGATATATTGATCCGATCTCAATAGGATTTTCTATATATATGAGGAGTATAGTAAAACTAATAAATGCCGAGTTTGGTCAAGATATCTTGAAAAACAAAATGATTTTTCATACAACTTAATTTTAAACCGATCGTCCTATGGCAGCTATATAATATAGTGGTCCGATCTTAATAGGATTTTATATATATATGAGGAGTATAGTAAAACTAATTAATGCCGAGTATGGTCAACAAATCTCAAAAAACAAAATGTTTTTGTATAAAAAACTTAATTTCGACCGATCGTTCCAATGGCAGCTATATGATATAGTGGTCCGATCTTAATAGGATATTGCAACTGTATGACGAGTATAGTAAAACTACTAAATGCCGAGTTTGGTCAAGATATCTCGAAAAACAAAATGTTTTTTCATACAACAACTTAATTTCGATCGTTCGTTCCTATGGCAGCTGTATGATATAGTGATCCAATCTTAATAGGATTTTGCATATATATGAGGAGTATAGTAAAACTAATTAATGCCGAGTTTGGCCAAGATATCTCGATAAACAAAATGTTTTTTCATACAACAACTTAATTTTCGACCGATCGTTCCTATGGCAGCTATATGATATAGGGATCCGATCTTAATAGGATTTTGCATATATATGAGGAGTCTAGTAAAACTAATAATGCCGAGTTTGGTCAAAATATCTTGATAAACAATATGTTTTTTCATACAACAACTTAATTATAACTATTGGATGTAGTGGTCCGATCTAATAAGGATACTGCATATATATAAAGAGTATAGAAAAACTAATAAATGCCGAGTTTGGCCAAGATACTCAAAAAACAAATGTTTTTTAAACAAAACTTAATATTCACCGATCGTTTTTATGGCAGCTATATGATATAGTGATCCAATCATAATAGGATTTTGCATATATATGAGAGAGTATAGTAAAACTAATTAATGCCGATTTTGGTCAAGATATCTTGAAAAAAAATATGTTTCATACAACAACTTAATTTTTGACCGATCGTTCCTTTGGCTGCTATATAATTTAGTGGTCCGATCTAATAGGATTTGTAAATATATGAGGAGCATAGTAAAACTAATTAATACCACTTTTGTCAAGATATCTTGAAAAAGAAAATATTTTTCATACAATAATCTACATTTGGACCGATCGTTCGTATGGCAAATATATTACATAGTGATCCGATCTAATCGGATTTGTGTATATATGAGGAGTATAGTAAAACCAATTATGCCGAGTTTGGTCAAGATATCTCGAAAAACAAAATGATTTTTCATACAACTTACGTTTCGACAGATTGTTCCTATGGCAGCTATATGATATAGTGATCCGATCTCAATAGGATTTTCTATATATATGAGGAGTATAGTAAAACTAATAAATTCCGAGTTTGGTCAAGATACCTGAAAAACAAAATGATTTTTCATACAACTTAATTTTAACCGATCGTTCCTATGGCAGCTATATAATAGTGGTCCGATCTTAATAGGATTTTATATATATATGAGGAGTATAGTAAAACTAATTAATGCCGAGTATGGTCAACAAATCTCAAAAAACAAAATGTTTTTTTATACAAAAACTTAATATTCAACCGATCGTTCCTATGGCAGCTATATGATATAGTGGTCCGATCTTAATGGGATATTGCAAATGTATGAGGAGTATAGTAAAACTAATAAATGCCGAGTTTGGCCAAGATATCTCGAAAAATAAAATTTTTGTTCATACAATAACTTAATTTTCGACCGATCGTTCCCATGGCAGCTATATGATTTAGTGATCCGATCTTAATAGGATTTTGCATATATGATGAGTATAATAAACCTAATTAATGCCGAGGATGGTCAAGATTTCTTGAAAAACAAAATGATTTTTCATACAACAACTTAATTTTCAACCGATCGTGCCTATGGCAGCTATATGATATAGGGATCCGATCTTAATAGGATTTTGCATATATATGAGGAGATAAGTAAACTAATAAATGCCGAGTTTGGTCAAAATATCTTGATAAACAATATGTTTTTTCATACTAAAACTTAATTTTCGACCGATCGTACCTATGGTAGCTATATGATATAGTGCTCCGATCTTATTAGGATTTTGCATATTTATGAGAAGCTTAGTAAAACTAATAAATGCCGAGTTTGGGCAAAATATCTCGAAAAACAAAATGTTTTTTCATACAACACTGACCGATCATTCCTATGGCAGCTGTATGATATAGTGATCCAATCTTAATAGGATTTTGCATATATTGAGGAGTATAATAAAACTAATTAAAGCCGAGTTTGGTCAAGATATTGAAAAACAAAATATGTTTTCATACAACAACTTAATTTTCGACCGATCGTACCTATGGCAGCTATATGATATAGTGCTCCGATCTTAATAGGATTTGCATATATGATAAGCTTAGTAAAACTAATAAATGCCGAGGATTTTGCATAAATATGAGGAGTATAGTAAACTAATTAATGCCGAGTTTTTGTCAAGATATCTTGAAAAACAAAATATGTTTTCATACAACAACTTAATTTTGACCGATCGTTCCTTTGGCTGCTATATAATTTAGTGGTCCGATCTAAATAGGATTTTGTAAATATATGAGGAGCATAGTAAAACTAATTAATACCACTTTGGTCAAGATATCTTGAAAAGAAAATATTTTTCATACAAGAATCTACATTTGGACCGATCGTTCGTATGGCAAATATATTACATAGTGATCCGATCTTAATGGATTTTGTATATATATGAGGAGTATAGTAAAACCAATTAATGCCGAGTTTAGTTAAGATATCTCGAAAAACAAAATGATTTTTCATACAACTTACGTTTCGACCGATTGTTCCTATGGCAGCTATATAATATAGTG
>JAURSC010000063.1:0-378076 GCA_030788265.1 Drosophila americana | reverse complement strand
TTCTTATGGCAGCTAATAGAATCTTAATAGAATTTTGCATGTACATAAGGAGCATGTAAAACTAATAAATGTCGAGCTTGGCCAATATATCGTGAAAAACAAAAATCGTTCCTATGGCAGACATATGATATAGTGTTCGATCTTAATAGGATTTTGCACATATATAGGAGTATAGTAAAATTAATAAATGCCCAGTTTGGTCAAGATGTCTTGAAAAACAAAATTTTTCATACAACTTAATTTTCGTTCGATCGTTCCTATGTCAGATATGATATAGTGGTCCGATGTTAATGGGATTTTGCTTTTATATGAGGAGTATAGTAAAACTAATAAATGCCGAGTTTGGTCAAGATATAATGATAAAAAAAATGTTTTTCATACAACTTAATTTGCGACGATTGTTTCCTTGGGCAGCTATATGATATAGTGGCCCGATCTTAATAAGATTTTGCAATATATGAGGAGGATAGTAAACTTATAAATACCGAGTTTGTTCACGATATAGGAAAATATAAAATGATTTTTCATACAACTTAATTTTCCACCGATTGTTCCTATGGCACCTATATGATATAGTGGTCCGATCTAATATGATTTGCATATATATTGAGGAGTGAAGTAAAATTAATAAATGCCGAGTTTGGTCAAGAGATCTTGAAAAAACAAAACTTTTCTTTATACAAAACTTAATTTTCGACCGATCGTTCTTATGGCAGCTATATGATGTAGTGGTTTGATCTTAATAGTATCTGCATATATATGAGAAGTATAGTTAAAACTAATTAATGCCGAGTTTGGTCAAGAATCTTGAAAAACAAATGTTTTTTCATACAACTTAATTTTCGACCTATCGTTCCTATGGCAGCTATATGATCCGATCTTGATAAGATTTTGCATATATATGAGGAGCATAGTAAAACTAATAAATGCCGAAATTGGTCAAGATATCTTAAAAATAAATGTTTTTTATTAGAACAACTTTATTTTCGACCGATCGTCCTATGGAAGCTGCATTATATAGTGGTCCGATTTAATAGGATTTTGCATTTATATGAGGAATATAGTAAAACTAATAAATGCCGAGTTTGGTCACAATATCTGAAATACAAAATAATTTTTCATACAACTTAATTTCGACAGATCGTTCCTATGGCAGCTATTATTATATATTGGTCCGATCTTAATAGGATTTTGCATATACATAAGGAGCATAGTAAAACTAATAAATGCCGAGTTTGGTCAATATATCGGGAAAAACAAAAAATTTGTCCATACAATAACTTAATTTTCGACCGGTCGTTTCTATGGCAGCTATATGATATAGTGGCCGATCTTGATAGGATTTTGCACATATATTAGGAGTATACTAAAACTAATAAATGCCGAGTTTGGTCAAGATATCTTTAAAAACAAAATTTTTTTTCATTAAACTTAATTTCGACCGATCATTCCTTGGTAGACATATGATGTAGCGTTCCGAACTTATAGGATTTTGCACATATATTAGGAGTATAGTAAAATAATAAATGCCCAGTTTGGTCAAGATATAATGATAAAAAAATATTTTTCATACAACTTAATTTGCGACCGATCGTTTCTTTGGCAGCTATATGATATAGTGGCCCGATCTTAAGATTTTGCGTATATATGAGGAGGATAGTAAAACTTATAAATGCCGAGTTTGTTCACGATATAGGAAAATATAAAATGATTTTCATACAACTTAATTTTCCACCGATTGTTCTATGGTAACTATATGATATAGTGGTCCGATCTTAAAAGATTTTGCATATATATGAGGAGTGAAGTAAAATTAAAATGCCGAGTTTGGTCAAGAGATCTTGAAAAAACAAAACTTTTCTTTATACAAAAACTTAATTTTCGACCGATCGTTCTTATGGCAGCTATATGATGTAGTGTTTGAGATTAATAGTATCTGCATATATAGGAAGTATAGTTAAAACTAATTAATGCCGAGTTTGGTCAATATATCGTGAAAAAACAAAAATTTGTACATACAATAACTTAATTTTCGACCGGTCGTTTCTATGGCAGCTATATGATATAGTGGCCCGATCTGATAGGATTTTGCACATATATTAGGAGTATACTAAAAACTAATAAATGCCGAGTTTGGTCAAGATATCTTAAAAAAACAACTTTTTTTTCATACAACTTAATTTCGACCGATCTTCCTATGGTAGACATATGATGTAGCGTTCCGAACTTATAGGATTTTGCACATATATTAGGAGTATAGATTAACTAATAAATGCCGAGTTGGTCAGGATATCTTGAAAAACAAAATGTTTTTTCATACAACTTAATTTTCGACCGATCGTTTCTATGGCAGCTATATGATAAGTGGCCCGATCTTAATAAGATTTTGCTATATATGAGGAGGATAGTAAAAACTTATAAATGCCGAGTTTGGTCACGTTATAGGAAAATACAAAATGATTTTTCATACAACTTAATTTTTCACCGATTGTTCCTATGGCACCTATATGATATAGTGGTCCGATATTAATAAGATTTTGCATATATATGAGGAGTGAAGTAAAAAATATAAATGCCGAGTTGGTCAAGAGATCTTGAAAAAACAAAACTTTTCTTTATACAAAAACTTAATTCTCGACCGAAACGTTTTTTATACAAAAACTTAATTTTCGACCGATCGTTCCTATGTCAGCTATATGATATAGTGGTCCGATCTTAATAGGATTTGCACATATATTAGGAGTATAGTATAACTAATAAATGCCGAGTTTGGTCACTATATCTTGTAAAAACAAAATGTTTTTCATACAACTTAATTTTCGACCGATCCTTCCTATGACAGACATATGATATAGTGATCCGATCTTAATAAGATTTTGCATATTTAGAGGAGTGAAGTAAAAATAATAAATGCCGAGTTGGTCAAGAGATCTTGAAAAAACAAAACTTTTCTTTATACAAAAACTTAATTTTCGACCGATCGTTCTTATGGCAGCTAATAGAATCTTAATAGAATTTTGCATGTACATAAGGAGCATGTAAAACTAATAAATGTCGAGCTTGGCCAATATATCGTGAAAAACACAAAAATCGTTCCTATGGCAGACATAGATATGATATGGCAGACATATATATGTTCCGATCTTAATAGGATTTTGCAACATATTAGGAGTATAGTAAAACTAATAAATGCCCAGTTTGGTCAAGATATCTTGAAAAACAAAATGTTTTTCATACAACTTAATTTCGATCGATCGTTCCTATGTCAGCTATATGATATAGTGGTCCGATCTTAATGGGATTTTGCTTTTATATGAGAGTATAGTAAAACTAATAATGCCGAGTTTGGTCAAGATATAATGATAAAAAAAAGTTTTTTCATACAACTTAATTTGCGACCGATTGTTTCTTTGGCAGCTATATGATATAGTGGCCCGATCTTAATAAGATTTGCATATATATGAGGAGGATAGTAAAACTTATAAATACCGAGTTTGTTCACGATATAGGAAAATATAAAATGATTTTTCATACAACTTAATTTTCCACCGATGTTCCTATAGCACCTATATGATACAGTGGTCCGATCTTAATAAGATTTTGCATATATATGAGGAGTGAAGTAAAATTAATAAATGCCGAGTTGGTCAAGAGATCTTGAAAAAACAAACTTTTCTTTATACAAAAACTTAATTTTCGACCGATCGTTTATTGTAGCTATGATGTAGTGGTTTGATCTTAATAGTATCTGCATATATATGAGAAGTATAGTTAAAATAATTAATGCCGAGTTTGGTCAAGATATCTTGAAAAACAAAATGTTTTTTCATACAACTTAATTTTGACGATCGTTCCTATGGCAGCTATATGATCCGATCTTGATAAGATTTTGCATATATATGAGGAGTATAGTAGAACTAATAAATGCCGAGTTTGGTCACAATATCTTGAAATACAAAATAATTTCATACAACTTAATTTTCGACAGATCGGTCCTATGGCAGCTATATTATATATTGGTCCGATCTTTAGGATTTTGCATATACATAACGAGCATAGTAAAATAATAAATGCCGAGTTGGTCAATATATCGTGAGAAACAAAAAATTGGCCATATAATAACTTAATCATCTATATGATATAGTGGTCCGATCTTAATAGGATTTTGCACATATATTAGGAGTATAGTATAACTAATAAATGCCGAGTTTGGTCACTATATCTTGTAAAACAGAATGTTTTTTCATACAATTAATTTTCGACCGATCGTTCCTATGTCAGCTATATGATATAGTGGTCCGATCTTAATAGGATTTTGCACATATATTAGGAGTATAGTATAACTAATAAATGCCGAGTTTGGTCACTATATCTTGTAAAAACAAAATGTTTTTTCATACAACTTAATTGCGACCGATCCTTCCTATGAAGACAATATGATATAGTGATCCGATCTTAATAAGATTTTGCATATATAGAGGAGTGAAGTAAAAATAATAAATGCCGAGTTTGGTCAAGAGATCTTGAAAAAAACACAACTTTTCTTTATACAAAAACTTAATTTTCGACCGATCGTTCTTATGGCAGCTAATAGAATCTTAATAGAATTTTGCATGTACATAAGGAGCATGTAAAACTAATAAATGTCGAGCTGGCCAATATATCGTGAAAAACAAAAATCGTTCCTATGGCAGACATATGATATAGTGTTCCGATCTTAATAGGATTTGCACATATATTAGGAGTATAGTAAAATTAATAAATGCCCAGTTGGTCAAGATGTCTTGAAAAACAAAATGTTTTTCATACAACTTAATTTTCGTTCGATCGTTCCTATGTCAGCTATATGATATAGTGGTCCGATGTTAATGGGATTTTGCTTTTATATGAGGAGTATAGTAAAACTAATAAATGCCGAGTTTGGTCAAGATATAATGATAAAAAAAAGTTTTTTCATACAACTTAATTTGCGACCGATTGTTTCCTTGGGCAGCTATATGATATAGTGGCCCGATCTTAATAAGATTTTGCATATATATGAGGAGGATAGTAAAACTTATAAATACCGAGTTTGTTCACGATATAGGAAAATATAAAATGATTTTTCATACAACTTAATTTTCACCGATTGTTCCTATGGCACCTATATGATATAGTGGTCCGATCTTAATATGATTTTGCATATATATGAGGAGTGAAGTAAAATTAATAAATGCCGAGTTGGTCAAGAGATCTTGAAAAAACAAAACTTTTCTTTATACAAAAACTTAATTTTCGACCGATCGTTCTTATGGCAGCTATATGATGTAGGTTTGATCTTAATAGTATCTGCATATATATGAGAAGTATAGTAAAAAACTAATTAATGCCGAGTTGGTCAAGAATTCTTGAAAAACAAAATGTTTTTTCATACAACTTAATTTTCGACCTATCGTTCCTATGGCAGCTATATGATCCGATCTTGATAAGATTTTGCATATATATGAGGAGCATAGTAAAACTAATAAATGCCGAAATTGGTCAAGATATCTTAAAAACTAAATGTTTTTTATTAGAACAACTTTATTTTCGACCGATCGTTCTATGGAAGCTGCATTATAGTGGTCCGATCTTAATAGGATTTTGCATTTATATGAGGAATATAGTAAAACTAATAAATGCCGAGTTTGGTCACAATATCTTGAAATACAAAATAATTTTTCATACAACTTAATTTTCGACAGATCGTTCCTATGGCAGCTATATTAATATTGGTCCGATCTTAATAGGATTTTGCACATATATTAGGAGTATAGTATAACTAATAAATGCCGAGTTTGGTCACTATATCTTGTAAAAACAAAATGTTTTTCATACAACTTAATTTTCGACCGATCCTTCCTATGACAGACATATGATATAGTGATCCGAATTAATAAGATTTTGCATATTTAGAGGAGGTGAAGTAAAAATAATAATGCCGAGTTTGGTCAAGAGATCTTGAAAAAACACAACTTTCTTTATACAAAAAACTTAATTTTCGACCGATCGTTCTTATGGCAGCTAATAGATCTTAATAGAATTTTGCATGTACATAAGGAGCATGTAAAACTAATAAATGTCGAGCTTGGCCAATATATCGTGAAAAACAAAAATCGTTCCTATGGCAGACATATGATATGATATGCAGACATATATATGTTCCGATCTTATAGGATTTTGCACATAATTAGGAGTATAGTAAAAACTAATAAATGCCCAGTTGGTCAAGATATCTTGAAAAACAAAATGTTTTTTTACAACTTAATTTCGATCGATCGTCCTATGTCAGCTATATGATATAGTGGTCCGATCTTAATGGGATTTTGCTTTTATATGAGGAGTATAGTAAAACTAATAAATGCCGAGTTTGGTCAAGATATAATGATAAAAAAAAATGTTTTTTCATACAACTTAATTTGCGACCGATTGTTTCTTGGCAGCTATATGATATAGTGGCCCGATCTTAATAAGATTTTGCATATATATGAGGAGGATAGTAAAACTTATAAATACCGAGTTGTTCACGATATAGGAAATATAAAATGATTTTTCATACAACTTAATTTTCCACCGATTGTTCCTATAGCACCTATATGATACAGTGGTCCGATCTTAATAAGATTTTGCATATATATGAGGAGTGAAGTAAAATTAATAAATGCCGAGTTTGGTCAAGAGATCTTGAAAAAACAAAAACTTTTCTTTATACAAAAACTTAATTTTCGACCGATCGTTCTTATTGTAGCTATATGATGTAGTGGTTTGATCTAATAGTATCTGCATATATATGAGAAGTATAGTAAAACTAATTAATGCCGAGTTTGGTCAAGATATCTTGAAAACAAAAGTTTTTTCATACAACTTAATTTTTGACCGATCGTTCTATGGCAGCTATATGATCCGATCTTGATAAGATTTTGCATATATATGAGGAGTATAGTAGAAACAATAAATGCCGAGTTGGTCACAATATCTTGAATACAAAATAATTTTTCTACAACTTAATTTTCGACAGATCGGTCCTATGGCAGCTATATTATATTGGTCCGATCTTATAGGATTTTGCATATACATAACGAGCATAGTAAAACTAATAAATGCCGAGTTTGGTCAATATATCGTGAGAAACAAAAAATTTGTCCATATAATAACTTAATCATCTATATGATATAGTGGTCCGATCTTATAGGATTTTGCACATATATTAGGAGTATAGTAAAACTAATAAATGCCGAGTTTGGTCAAGATATCTTGAAAAACAAAATGTTTTTCATACAACTTAATTTTCGACCTCTCGTTCCTATATTAGGAGTATAGTAAAACTAATAAAATGCCCAGTTTGGTCAAGATATCTTGAAAAACAAAATGTTTTTTCATACAACTTAATTTCTACCGATCGTTCCTATGGCAGCTATATGATCCGATCTTGATAAGATTTTGCATATATATGAGGAGCATAGTAAAACTAATAAATGCCTTGTTTGGTCACAATATCTTGAAAAAACAACATGTTTTGCATACAACTTAGTTTTTACCGATCGTTCCTATGGCAGCTATATGATCCGATCTTGATAAGATTTTGCATATATATGAGGAGTATAGTAAAACTAATAAATGCCGAGTTTGGTCACAATATCTTGAAATACAAAATAATTTTTCATACAACTTAATCTTTCCTATGGCAGCTATATTATATATTGGTCCGATCTTAATAGGATTTTGCATATACATAAGGAGCATAGTAAAAACTAATAAATGCCTAGTTTGGTCAATATATCGTGAAAAAACAAAAAATTTGTCCATACAATAACTTAATTTCCACCGATTGTTCCTATGGCACCTATATGATATAGTGGTCCGATCTTAATAAGATTTTGCATTATATGAGGAGTGAAGTAAAATTAATAAATGCCGAGTTTGGTCAAGAGATCTTGAAAAAAACAAACTTTTCTTTATACAAAAACTTAATTTTCGACCGATCGTTCTTATGGCAGCTATATGATGTAGTGGTTTGAGAATAATAGTATCTGCATATATGAGAAGTATAGTTAAAACTAATGAATGCCGAGTTTGGTCAATATATCGTGAAAAACAAAAAAAATTTGTCCATACAATAACTTAATTTTCGACCGGTCGTTTCTATGGCAGCTATATGATATAGTGGCCCGATCTTGATAGGATTTTGCACATATATTAGGAGTATACTAAAACTAATAAATGCCGAGTTTGGTCAAGATATCTTAAAAAACAAAATTTTTTTCATACAACTTAATTTTCGACGATCATTCCTATGGTAGACATATGTAGCGTTCCGAACTTAATAGGATTTTGCACATATATTAGGAGTATAGTTAAACTAATAAATGCCGAGTTTAGTCAAGATATCTTGAAAACCAAAATGTTTTTTCATACAACTTAATTTCGACCGATCGTTTCTATGGCAGCTATATGATATAGTGGCCGATCTTAATAAGATTTTGCATATATATGAGGAGGATAGTAAAACTTATAAATGCCGAGTTTGGTCACGATATAGGAAAATTCAAAATGATTTTTCATACAACTTAATTTTTCACCGATTTTCCTATGGCACCTATATGATATAGTGGTCCGATATTAATAAGATTTTGCATATATATGAGGAGTGAAGTAAAAATAATAAATGCCGAGTTTGGTCAAGAGAGCTTGAAAAAACAAAACTTTTCTATACAAAAACTTAATTCTCGACCGATCGTTCCTTTGTCAGCTATATGATATAGTGGTCCGATCTTAATAGGATTTTGCACTATATTAGGAGTATAGTAAAACTAATAAATACCGAGTTTGGTCAATATATCTTGTAAAAAACAAAATGTTTTTCATACAACTTAATTTTCGACCGATCCTTCCTATGACAGACATATGATATAGTGATCGATCTTAATAGATTTTGCATATATGTGAGAAGTGAAGTAAAAATAATAAATGCCGAGTTTGGTCAAGAGATCTTGAAAAAACACAACTTTCTTTATACAAAAACTTAATTTTCTACCGATCGTTCTTATGGCAGCTAATAGAATCTTAATAGAATTTGCGTACATAAGGAGCATGTAAAACTAATAAATGTCGAGCTTGGCCAATCTATCGTGAAAAAAAAAATCGTTCCTATGGCAGACACTGATATAGTGTTCCGATCTTAATAGGATTTTTCACATATATTAGGAGTATAGTAAAACTAATAAATGCCCAGTTTGGTCAAGATATCTTGAAAAACAAAATGTTTTTTCATACAACTTAATTTTCGATCGATCGTTCCTATGTCAGCTATATGATATAGTGGTCCGCTCTTAATGAGATTTTTCTTTTATATGAGGAGTATAGTAAAACTAATAAATGCCGAGTTTGGTCAGGATATAATGATAAAAAAAAGTTTTTTCATACAACTTAATTTGCGACCGATCGTTTCTTTGGCAGCTATATGATATAGTGGCCCGATCTTAATAAGATTTTGCATATATATGAGGAGGATAGTAAAACTTATAAATGCCAAGTTTGTTCACGATATAGGAAAATATAAAATGATTTTTCATACAACTTAATTTTCCACCGATTGGTCCTATGGCACCTATATGATATAGTGGTCCGATCTTAATAAATTTTTGCATATATATGAGGAGTGAAGTAAAATTAATAAATGCCGAGTTTGTCCAAGAGATCTTGAAAAAACAAAACTTTTCTTTATACAAAAACTTAATTTGCGACCGATCGTTCTTATGGCAGCTATTGATGTAGTGGTTTGATCTTAATAGTATCTGCATATATATAAGAAGTATAGTTAAAACTAATAATGCCGAGTTGGTCAAGATATTTTGAAAAACAAAATGTTTTTCATACAACTTAATTTTCGACCGAACGTTCCAATGGCAGCTATATGATCCGATCTTGATAAGATTTTGCATATATATGAGGAGTATAGTAAAACTAATAAATGCCGAGCTTGGTCACAATATCTTGAAATACAAAATAATTTTTCATACAACTTTATTTTCGACAGATCGGTCCTATGGCAGCTATATTATATATTGGTCAAATCTTTATAGGATTTTGCATATACATAAGGAGCATAGTAAAAACTAATAAATGCCGAGTTTGGTCAATATATCGTGAAAAACAAAAAGTTTGTCCATATAATAACTAATCATCTATATGATATTGTGGTCCGATCTTAATAGGATTTTGCACTTATATTAGGAGTATAGTAAAACTAATAAATACCGAGTTTGGTCAATATATCTTGTAAAAACAAAATGTTTTTTCATACAACTTAATTTTCGACCGATCCTTCCTATGACAGACATATGATATAGTGATCCGATCTTAATAAGATTTTGCATATATGTGAGAAGTGAAGTAAAAATAATAAATGCCGAGTTTGGTCAAGAGATCTTGAAAAAAACACAACTTTTCTTTATACAAAAACTTAATTTTCGACCGATCGTTCTTATGGCAGCTAATAGAATCTTAATAGAATTTTGCATATACATAAGGAGCATAGTAAAACTAATAAATGCCAAGTTTGGTCAATATATCGTGAAAAACAAAAAGTTTGTCCATATAAAACTTAATCATCTATATGATATGTGGTCCGATCTTAATAGGATTTTGCACATATATTAGGAGTATAGTAAAACTAATAAATGCCGAGTTTGGTCAGATATCTTGAAAACAACATGTTTTTTCATACAACTTAATTTTCGACCGAACGTTCCTATGGCAGCTATATGATCCGATCTTGATAAGATTTTGCATATATATGAGGGGTATAGTAAAACTAATAAATGCCGAGTTTGGTCACAATATCTTGAAATACAAAATAATTTTTTATACAACTTTATTTTCGACAGATCGGTCCTATGGCAGCTATATTATATATTGGTCAGATCTTTATAGGATTTTGCATATACATAAGGAGCATAGTAAAACTAATAAATGCCGAGTTTGGTCAATATATCGTGAAAAACAAAAATTGTCCATATAATAACTTAATCATCTATATGATATTGTGGTCCGATCTTAATAGGATTTTGCACATATATTAGGAGTATAGTAAAACTAATAAATGCCGAGTTTGGTAAAGATATCTTGAAAAACAAAATGTTTTTTCATACAACTTAATTTCGACCTCTCGTTCCTATATTAGGAGTATAGTTAAACTAATAAATACCCAGTTTGGTCAAGATATCTTGAAAAACAAATGTTTTTTCATACACTTAATTTGCGACCGATCGTTTCTTTGGCAGCTATATGATAAGTGGCCCGATCTTAATAAGATTTTGCATATATATGAGGAGGATAGTAAACTTATAAATGCCGAGTTTGTTCACGATATAGGAAATATAAAATGATTTTTCATACAACTTAATTTTCCACCCGATTGTTCCTATGGCACCTAGATGATATAGTGGTCCGATCTTAGTAAGATTTTGCATATATATTAGGAGTATACTAAAACTAATAAATGCCGAGTTGGTCAAGATATCTTAAAAAACAAAATTTTTTTTCATACAACTTAATTTTCGACCGATCATTCCTATGGTAGACATATGAAGTAAAATTAATAAATGCCGAGTTTGTCCAAGAGATCTTGAAAAAACAAAACTTTTCTTTATACAAAAACTTAATTTTCGACCGATCGTTCTTATGGCAGCTATATGATGTAGTGGTTTGATCTTAATAGTATCTGCATATATATGAGAAGTATAGTTAAAACTAATTAATGCCGAGTTTGGTCAAGATATCTTGAAAAACAAAATGTTTTTTCATACAACTTAATTTTCGACCGAACGTTCCTATGGCAGCTATATGATCCGATCTTGATAAGAGTTTGCATATATATGAGGAGTATAGTAAAACTAATAAATGCCGAGTTTGGTCACAATATCTTGAAATACAAATAATTTTTCATACAACTTAATTTTCGACAGATCGGTCCTATGGCAGCTTATTATATATTGGTCCGATCTTTATAGGATTTTGCATATGCATAAGGAGCATAGTAAAACTAATAAATGCCGACTTTGGTCAATATATCGTGAAAAACAAAAAGTTTGTCCATATAATAACTTAAACATCTATATGATATAGTGGTCCGATCTTAATAGGATTTTGCACATATATAGGAGTATAGTAAAACTAATAAATGCCGAGTTGGTCAAGATATCTTGAAAAACAAAATGTTTTTTCATACAACTTAATTTTCGACCTCTCGTTCCTATATTAGGAGTATAGTTAAACTAATAAATGCCCAGTTTGGTCAAGATATCTTGAAAAACAAAATGTTTTTGCATACAACTTAGTTTTTACCGATCGTTCCTATGGCAGCTATATGATCCGATCTTGATAAGATTTGCATATATATGAGGAGTATAGTAAAACTAATAAATGCCTTGTTTGGTCACAATATCTTGAAATACAAAATAATTTTTCATACAACTTAATTTTCGACAGATCGTTCCTATGGCAGCTATATTATATATTGGTCCGACCTTTATAGGATTTTGCATATACATAAGGAGCATAGTAAAACTAATAAATGCCGAGTTTGGTCAATATATCGTGAAAAACAAAAAATTTGTCCATACAATAACTTAATTTTCGACCTGTCGTGTCTATGGCATCTATATGATATAGTGGTCCGATCTTAATAGGATTTTGCACTATATTAGGAGTATAGTAAAACTAATAAATGCCGAGTTTGGTCAAGATATCTTGAAAAACAAAATCTTTTTTCATACAACTTAATTTTCGACCGAACGTTCCTATGGCAGCTATATGATCCGATCTTGATAAGATTTTGCATATATATGAGGGGTATAGTAAAACTAATAAATGCCGAGTTTGGTCACAATATCTTGATATACAAAATAATTTTTCATACAACTTAATTTTCGACAGATCGTTCCTATGGCAGCTATATTATATATTGGTCCGACCTTTATAGGATTATGCATATACATAAGGAGCATAGTAAAACTAATAAATGCCGAGTTTGGTCAATATATCGTGAAAAACAAAAAATTTGTCCATACAATAACTTAATTTTCGACCTGTCGTTTCTATGGCATCTATATGATATAGTGGTCCGATCTTAATAGGATTTTGCACTTATATTAGGAGTATAGTAAAACTAATAATGCCGAGTTTGGTCAAATATCTTGAAAAACAACATGTTTTGCATACAACTTAGTTTTTACCGATCGTTCCTATGGCAGCTATATGATCCGATCTTGATAAGATTTTGCATATATATGAGGAGCATAGTAAAACTAATAAATGCCGAGTTTGGTCAAGATATCTTAAAAAACTAAATGTTTTTTATTAAAACAACTTTATTTTCGACCGATCGTTCCTATGGAAGCTAGATTAGATAGTGGACCGATCTTAATAGGATTTTGCATATATATGAGGAGTATAGTAAAACTAATAAATGCCGAGTTTGGTCACAATATCTTGAAATACAAAATAATTTTTCATACAACTTATTTTCGACAGATCGTTCCTATGGCAGCTATATGATCCGATCTTGATAAGATTTTGCATATATATGAGGAGCATAGTAAAACTAATAAATGCCGAGTTTGGTCAAGATATCTTAAAAAACTAAATGTTTTTTATTAAAACAACTTTATTTCGACCGATCGTTCCTATGGAAGCTACATTATATAGTGGTCCGATCTTTATAGGATTTTGCATATACATAAGGAGCATAGTAAAATAAATACCGAGTTTGGTCAATATATCGTGAAAAACATAAAGTTTGTCCATATAATAACTTAAACATCTATATGATATAGTGGTCCGATCTTAATAGGATTTTGCACTTATATTAGGAGTATAGTAAAACTAATAAATGCCGAGTTTGGTCAAGATATCTTGAAAAACAACATGTTTTTGCATATTACTTAGTTTTTACCGATCGTTCCTATGGCAGCTATATGATCCGATCTTGATAAGATTTGCATATATATGAGGAGCATAGAGCATAGGAGCATATCTTGAAATACAAAATAATTTTCATACAACTTAATTTTCGACAGATCGTTCCTATGGCAGCTATATTATATATTGGTCCGAGCTTTATAGGATTTTGCATATACATAAGGAGCATAGTAAAACTAATAAATGCCGAGTTTGGTCAATATATCGTGAAAAACAAAAAGTTTGTCCATATAATAACTTAAACATTTATATGATAAGTGGTCCGATCTTAATGGGATTTTGCACTTATGTTAGGAGTGGTCCGATCTTTATAGGAATTTGCATATACATAAGGAGCATAGTAAAACTAATAAATGCCGAGTTTGGTCAATATGTCGTGAAAAACAAAAAATTTGTCCATATAATAACTTAATCATCTATATGATATAGTGGTCCGATCTTAATAGGATTTTGCACATATATTAGGAGTATAGTAAAACTAATAAATGCCGAGTTTGGTCACAATATCTTGAAAAACAACATGTTTTTGCATACAATTTAGTTTTTACCGATCGTTCCTATGGCAGCTATATGATCCGATCTTGATAAGATTTGCATATATATGAGGAGCATAGTAAAACTAATAAATGCCGAGTTTGGTCAAGATATCTTGAAAAACAAAATGTTTTTTCATACAACTTAATTTTCGACCTCTCGTTCCTATATTAGGAGTATAGTAAAACTAATAAATGCCGAGTTTGGTCAAGATATCTTGAGAAACAACATGTTTTTGCATACAACTTAGTTTTTACCGATCGTTCCTATGGCAGCTATATGAACCGATCTTGATAAGATTTTGCATATATATGAGGAGCATAGTAAAACTAATAAATGCCGAGTTTGGTCAAGATATCTTAAAAACTAAATGTTTTTTATTAAAACAACTTTATTTTCGACCGATCGGTCCTATGGCAGCTATATTATATATTGGTCCGATCTTTATACGATTTTGCATATACATAAGGAGCATAGTAAAACTAATAAATGCCGAGTTTGGTCAATATATCGTGAAAAACAAAAAGTTTGTCCATATAATAACTTTAACATCTATATGATATAGTGGTCCGATCTTAATAGGATTTTGCACATATATTAGGAGTATAGTAAAACTAATAAATGCCGAGTTTGGTCAAGATATCTTGAAAAACAAAATGTTTTTTCATACAACTTAATTTTTGACCTCTCGTTCCTATATTAGGAGTATAGTTAAACTAATAAATGCCCAGTTTGGTCAAGATATCTTGAAAAACAAAATGTATTTTCATACAACTTAATTTTCGACCGATCGTTCCTATGGCAGCTATATGATCCGATCTTGATAAGATTTTGCATATATATGAGGAGCATAGTAAAACTAATAAATGTCGAGTTTGGTCACAATATCTTGAAAAACAACATGTTTTTGCATACAACTTAGTTTTTACCGAACGTTCCTATGGCAGCTATATGATCCGATATTGATAAGATTTTGCATATATATGAGGAGTATAGTAAAACTAATAAATGCCGAGTTTGGTCACAATATCTTAAAAAACGAAATGTTTTTTATTAAAACAACTTTATTTTCGACCGATCGTTCCTATGGAAGCTACATTATATAGTGGACCGATCTTAATAGGATTTTGCATATATATGAGGAGTATAGTAAAACTAATAAATGCCGAGTTTGGTCACAATATCTTGAAATACAAAATAATTTTTCATACAACTTAATTTTCGACAGATCGTTCCTATGGCAGCTATATTATATATTGGTCCGATCTTTATAGGATTTTGCATATACATAAGGAGCATAGTAAAACTAATAAATGCCGAGTTTGGTCAATATATCGTGAAAAACAACATGTTTTTGCATACAACTTAGTTTTTACCGATCGTTCCTATGGCAGCTATATGATCCGATCTTGATAAGATTTTGCATATATATGAGGAGCATAGTAAAACTAATAAATGCCGAGTTTGGTCAAGATATCTTAAAAAACTAAATGCTTTTTATTAAAACAACTTTATTTTCGACCGATCGTTCCTATGGAAGCTACATTATATAGTGGACCGATCTTAATAGGATTTTGCATATATATGAGGAGTATAGTAAAACTAATAAATGCCGAGTTTGGTCACAATATCTTGAAATACAAAATAATTTTTCATACAACTTAATTTTCGACAGATCGTTCCTATGGCAGCTATATTATATATTGGTCCGATCTTTATAGGATTTTGCATATACATAAGGAGCATAGTAAAACTAATAAATGCCGAGTTTGGTCAATATATCGTGAAAAACAAAAAATTTGTCCATACAATAACTTAATTTTCGACCGGTCGTTTCTATGGCATCTATATGATATAGTGGTCCGATCTTAATAAGATTTTGCATATATATGAGGAGTGAAGTAAAATAATAAATGCCGAGTTTGGTCAAGAGATCTTGAAAAAACAAAACTTTTCTTTATACAAAAACTTAATTTTCGACCGATCGTTCTTATGGCAGCTATATGATGTAGTGGTTTGATCTTAATAGTATCTGCATATATGAGAAGTATAGTTAAAACTAATTAATGCCGAGTTTGGTCAAGATATCTTGAAAAACAACATGTTTTTGCATACAACTTAGTTTTTACCGATCGTTCCTATGGCAGCTATATGATCCGATCTTGATAAGATTTTGCATATATATGAGGAGCATAGTAAAACTAATAAATGCCGAGTTTGGTTAAGATATCTTAAAAAACTAAATGCTTTTTATTAAAACAACTTTATTTTCGACCGATCGTTCCTATGGAAGTATATTATATAGTGGACCGATCTTAATAGGATTTTGCATATATATGAGGAGTATAGTAAAACTAATAAATGCCGAGTTTGGTCACAATATCTTGAAATACAAAATAATTTTCATACAACTTAATTTTCGACAGATCGTTCCTATGGCAGCTATATTATATATTGGTCCGATCTTTATAGGATTTTGCATATACATAAGGAGCATAGTAAAACTAATAAATGCCGAGTTTGGTCAATATATCGTGAAAAACAAAAAGTTTGTCCATACAATAACTTAATTTTCGACCGGTCGTTTCTATGGCATCTATATGATATAGAGGTCCGATCTTAATAAGATTTTGCATATATATGAGGAGTGAAGTAAAATTAATAAATGCCGAGTTTGGTCAAGAGATCTTGAAAAAACAAAACTTTTCTTTATACAAAAACTTAATTTTCGACCGATCGTCCTTATGGCAGCTATATGATGTAGTGGTTTGATCTTAATAGTATCTGCATATATATGAGAAGTATAGTTAAAACTAATTAATGCCGAGTTTGGTCAAGATATCTTGAAAAACAAAATGTTTTTTCGTACAACTTAATTTTCGACCGATCGTTCCTATGGCAGCTATATGATCCGATATTGATAAGATTTTGCATATATATGAGGAGTATAGTAAAACTAATAAATGCCGAGTTTGGTCACAAAATCTTGAAATACAAAATAATTTTTCATACAACTTAATTTTCGACAGATCGGTCCTATGGCAGCTATATTATATATTGGTCCGATCTTTATAGGATTTTGCATATACATAAGGAGCATAGTAAAACTAATAAATGCCGAGTTTGGTCAATATGTCGTGAAAAACAAAAAATTTGTCCATATAATAACTTAATCATCTATATGATATAGTGGTCCGATCTTAATAGGATTTTGCACATATATTAGGAGTATAGTAAAACTAATAAATGCCGAGTTTGGTCACAATATCTTGAAAAACAACATGTTTTTGCATACAATTTAGTTTTACCGATCGTTCCTATGGCAGCTATATGATCCGATCTTGATAAGATTTTGCATATATATGAGGAGCATAGTAAAACTAATAAATGCCGAGTTGGTCACAATATCTTGAAAAACAAATGTTTTTTCATACAACTTAATTTTCGACCGATCGTTCCTATGGCAGCTATATGATCCGATCTTGATAAGATTTTGCATATATATGAGGAGCATAGTAAAACTAATAAATGCCGAGTTTGGTCACAATATCTTGAAAAACAACATGTTTTTGCATACAACTTAGTTTTTACCGATCGTTCCTATGGCAGCTATATGATCCGATCTTGATAAGATTTTGCATATATATGAGGAGTATAGTAAAACTAATAAATGCCGAGTTTGGTCACAATATCTTGAAATACAAAATAATTTTTCATACAACTTAATCGTTCCTATGGCAGCTATATTATATATTGGTCCGATCTTTATAGGATTTTGCATATACATAAGGAGCAAAGTAAAACTAATAAATGCCGAGTTTGGTCAATATATCGTGAAAAACAAAAATTTGTCCATACAATAACTTAATTTTCGAGCGGTCGTTTCTATGGCATCTATATGATATAGTGGTCCGATCTTAATAGGATTTTGCACATATATTAGGAGTATAGTAAAACTAATAAATGCCGAGTTTGGTCAAGATATCTTGAAAAACAACATGTTTTTGCATACAACTTAGTTTTTACCGATCGTTCCTATGGCAGCTATATGATCCGATCTTGATAAGATTTTGCATATATATGAGGAGCATAGTAAAACTAATAAATGCCGAGTTTGGTCAAGATATCTTAAAAAACTAAATGTTTTTTATTAAAACAACTTTATTTTCGACCGATCGTTCCTATGGAAGCTACATTATATAGTGGTCCGATCTTTATAGGATTTTGCATATACATAAGGAGCATAGTAAAACTAATAAATACCGAGTTTGGTCAATATATCGTGAAAAACAAAAAGTTTGTCCATATAATAACTTAAACATCTATATGATATAGTGGTCCGATCTTAATAGGATTTTGCACTTATATTAGGAGTATAGTAAAACTAATAAATGCCGAGTTTGGTCAAGATATCTTGAAAAACAACATGTTTTTGCATACAACTTAGTTTTTACCGATCGTTCCTATGGCAGCTATATGATCCGATCTTGATAAGATTTTGCATATATATGAGGAGCATAGTAAAACTAATAAATGCCGAGTTTGGTCAAGATATCTTAAAAAACTAAATGTTTTTTATTAAAACAACTTTATTTTCGACCGATCGTTCCTATGGAAGCTAGATTAGATAGTGGACCGATCTTAATAGGATTTTGCATATATATGAGGAGTATAGTAAAACTAATAAATGCCGAGTTTGGTCACAATATCTTGAAATACAAAATAATTTTTCATACAACTTAATTTTCGACAGATCGTTCCTATGGCAGCTATATGATCCGATCTTGATAAGATTTTGCATATATATGAGGAGCATAGTAAAACTAATAAATGCCGAGTTTGGTCAAGATATCTTAAAAAACTAAATGTTTTTTATTAAAACAACTTTATTTTCGACCGATCGTTCCTATGGAAGCTACATTATATAGTGGTCCGATCTTTATAGGATTTTGCATATACATAAGGAGCATAGTAAAACTAATAAATACCGAGTTTGGTCAATATATCGTGAAAAACAAAAAGTTTGTCCATATAATAACTTAAACATCTATATGATATAGTGGTCCGATCTTAATAGGATTTTGCACTTATATTAGGAGTATAGTAAAACTAAAAATGCCGAGTTTGGTCAAGATATCTTGAAAAACAACATGTTTTTGCATATTACTTAGTTTTTACCGATCGTTCCTATGGCAGCTATATGATCCGATCTTGATAAGATTTGCATATATATGAGGAGCATAGAGCATAGGAGCATATCTTGAAATACAAAATAATTTTTCATACAACTTAATTTTCGACAGATCGTTCCTATGGCAGCTATATTATATATTGGTCCGAGCTTTATAGGATTTTGCATATACATAAGGAGCATAGTAAAACTAATAAATGCCGAGTTTGGTCAATATATCGTGAAAAACAAAAAGTTTGTCCATATAATAACTTAAACATTTATATGATATAGTGGTCCGATCTTAATGGGATTTTGCACTTATGTTAGGAGTGGTCCGATCTTTATAGGAATTTGCATATACATAAGGAGCATAGTAAAACTAATAAATGCCGAGTTTGGTCAATATGTCGTGAAAAACAAAAATTTGTCCATATAATAACTTAATCATCTATATGATATAGTGGTCCGATCTTAATAGGATTTTGCACATATATTAGGAGTATAGTAAAACTAATAAATGCCGAGTTTGGTCACAATATCTTGAAAAACAACATGTTTTTGCATACAATTTAGTTTTTACCGATCGTTCCTATGGCAGCTATATGATCCGATCTTGATAAGATTTTGCATATATATGAGGAGCATAGTAAAACTAATAAATGCCGAGTTTGGTCAAGATATCTTGAAAAACAAAATGTTTTTTCATACAACTTAATTTTCGACCTCTCGTTCCTATATTAGGAGTATAGTAAAACTAATAAATGCCGAGTTTGGTCAAGATATCTTGAGAAACAACATGTTTTTGCATACAACTTAGTTTTTACCGATCGTTCCTATGGCAGCTATATGAACCGATCTTGATAAGATTTTGCATATATATGAGGAGCATAGTAAAACTAATAAATGCCGAGTTTGGTCAAGATATCTTAAAAAACTAAATGTTTTTTATTAAAACAACTTTATTTTCGACCGATCGGTCCTATGGCAGCTATATTATATATTGGTCCGATCTTTATACGATTTTGCATATACATAAGGAGCATAGTAAAACTAATAAATGCCGAGTTTGGTCAATATATCGTGAAAAACAAAAAGTTTGTCCATATAATAACTTTAACATCTATATGATATAGTGGTCCGATCTTAATAGGATTTTGCACATATATTAGGAGTATAGTAAAACTAATAAATGCCGAGTTTGGTCAAGATATCTTGAAAAACAAATGTTTTTTCATACAACTTAATTTTTGACCTCTCGTTCCTATATTAGGAGTATAGTTAACTAATAAATGCCCAGTTTGGTCAAGATATCTTGAAAAACAAAATGTATTTTCATACAACTTAATTTTCGACCGATCGTTCCTATGGCAGCTATATGATCCGATCTTGATAAGATTTTGCATATATATGAGGAGCATAGTAAAACTAATAAATGTCGAGTTTGGTCACAATATCTTGAAAAACAACATGTTTTTGCATACAACTTAGTTTTTACCGAACGTTCCTATGGCAGCTATATGATCCGATATTGATAAGATTTTGCATATATATGAGGAGTATAGTAAAACTAATAAATGCCGAGTTTGGTCACAATATCTTAAAAAACGAAATGTTTTTTATTAAAACAACTTTATTTTCGACCGATCGTTCCTATGGAAGCTACATTATATAGTGGACCGATCTTAATAGGATTTTGCATATATATGAGGAGTATAGTAAAACTAATAAATGCCGAGTTTGGTCACAATATCTTGAAATACAAATAATTTTTCATACAACTTAATTTTCGACAGATCGTTCCTATGGCAGCTATATTATATATTGGTCCGATCTTTATAGGATTTTGCATATACATAAGGAGCATAGTAAAACTAATAAATGCCGAGTTTGGTCATATATCGTGAAAAACAACATGTTTTTGCATACAACTTAGTTTTTACCGATCGTTCCTATGGCAGCTATATGATCCGATCTTGATAAGATTTTGCATATATATGAGGAGCATAGTAAAACTAATAAATGCCGAGTTTGGTCAAGATATCTTAAAAAACTAAATGCTTTTTATTAAAACAACTTTATTTTCGACCGATCGTTCCTATGGAAGCTACATTATATAGTGGACCGATCTTAATAGGATTTTGCATATATATGAGGAGTATAGTAAAACTAATAAATGCCGAGTTTGGTCACAATATCTTGAAATACAAAATAATTTTTCATACAACTTAATTTTCGACAGATCGTTCCTATGGCAGCTATATTATATATTGGTCCGATCTTTATAGGATTTTGCATATACATAAGGAGCATAGTAAAACTAATAAATGCCGAGTTTGGTCAATATATCGTGAAAAACAAAAAATTTGTCCATACAATAACTTAATTTTCGACCGGTCGTTTCTATGGCATCTATATGATATAGTGGTCCGATCTTAATAAGATTTTGCATATATATGAGGAGTGAAGTAAAATTAATAAATGCCGAGTTTGGTCAAGAGATCTTGAAAAAACAAAACTTTTCTTTATACAAAAACTTAATTTTCGACCGATCGTTCTTATGGCAGCTATATGATGTAGTGGTTTGATCTTAATAGTATCTGCATATATATGAGAAGTATAGTTAAAACTAATTAATGCCGAGTTTGGTCAAGATATCTTGAAAAACAACATGTTTTTGCATACAACTTAGTTTTTACCGATCGTTCCTATGGCAGCTATATGATCCGATCTTGATAAGATTTTGCATATATATGAGGAGCATAGTAAAACTAATAAATGCCGAGTTTGGTTAAGATATCTTAAAAAACTAAATGCTTTTTATTAAAACAACTTTATTTTCGACCGATCGTTCCTATGGAAGTATATTATATAGTGGACCGATCTTAATAGGATTTTGCATATATATGAGGAGTATAGTAAAACTAATAAATGCCGAGTTTGGTCACAATATCTTGAAATACAAAATAATTTTTCATACAACTTAATTTTCGACAGATCGTTCCTATGGCAGCTATATTATATATTGGTCCGATCTTTATAGGATTTTGCATATACATAAGGAGCATAGTAAAACTAATAAATGCCGAGTTTGGTCAATATATCGTGAAAAACAAAAGTTTGTCCATACAATAACTTAATTTTCGACCGGTCGTTTCTATGGCATCTATATGATATAGAGGTCCGATCTTAATAAGATTTTGCATATATATGAGGAGTGAAGTAAAATTAATAAATGCCGAGTTTGGTCAAGAGATCTTGAAAAAACAAACTTTTCTTTATACAAAAACTTAATTTTCGACCGATCGTCCTTATGGCAGCTATATGATGTAGTGGTTTGATCTTAATAGTATCTGCATATATATGAGAAGTATAGTTAAAACTAATTAATGCCGAGTTTGGTCAAGATATCTTGAAAAACAAAATGTTTTTTCGTACAACTTAATTTTCGACCGATCGTTCCTATGGCAGCTATATGATCCGATATTGATAAGATTTTGCATATATATGAGGAGTATAGTAAAACTAATAAATGCCGAGTTTGGTCACAAAATCTTGAAATACAAAATAATTTTTCATACAACTTAATTTTCGACAGATCGGTCCTATGGCAGCTATATTATATATTGGTCCGATCTTTATAGGATTTTGCATATACATAAGGAGCATAGTAAAACTAATAAATGCCGAGTTTGGTCAATATGTCGTGAAAAACAAAAAATTTGTCCATATAATAACTTAATCATCTATATGATATAGTGGTCCGATCTTAATAGGATTTTGCACATATATTAGGAGTATAGTAAAACTAATAAATGCCGAGTTTGGTCACAATATCTTGAAAAACAACATGTTTTTGCATACAATTTAGTTTTTACCGATCGTTCCTATGGCAGCTATATGATCCGATCTTGATAAGATTTTGCATATATATGAGGAGCATAGTAAAACTAATAAATGCCGAGTTTGGTCACAATATCTTGAAAAACAAAATGTTTTTTCATACAACTTAATTTTCGACCGATCGTTCCTATGGCAGCTATATGATCCGATCTTGATAAGATTTTGCATATATATGAGGAGCATAGTAAAACTAATAAATGCCGAGTTTGGTCACAATATCTTGAAAAACAACATGTTTTTGCATACAACTTAGTTTTACCGATCGTTCCTATGGCAGCTATATGATCCGATCTTGATAAGATTTTGCATATATATGAGGAGTATAGTAAAACTAATAAATGCCGAGTTTGGTCACAATATCTTGAAATACAAAATAATTTTTCATACAACTTAATCGTTCCTATGGCAGCTATATTATATATTGGTCCGATCTTTATAGGATTTTGCATATACATAAGGAGCAAAGTAAAACTAATAAATGCCGAGTTTGGTCAATATATCGTGAAAAACAAAAATTTGTCCATACAATAACTTAATTTTCGAGCGGTCGTTTCTATGGCATCTATATGATATAGTGGTCCGATCTTAATAGGATTTTGCACATATATTAGGAGTATAGTAAAACTAATAAATGCCGAGTTTGGTCAAGATATCTTGATAAACAACATGTTTTTGCATACAACTTAGTTTTTACCGATCGTTCCTATGGCAGCTATATGATCCGATCTTGATAAGATTTTGCATATATATGATGAGCATAGTAAAACTAATAAATGCCGAGTTTGGTCTAGATATCTTAAAAAACTAAATGTTTTTTATTAGAACAACTTTATTTTCGACCGATCGAAAAGCTACATTATATAGTGGTCCGATCTTAATAGGATTTTGCATATATATGAGGAGTATAGTAAAACTAATAAATGCCGAGTTTGGTCACAATATCTTGAAATACTAAATAATTTTTCATACAACTTAATTTTCGACAGATCGTTCCTTTGGCAGCTATATTATATATTGGTCCGATCTTAATAGGATTTTGAATATACATAAGGAGCAAAGTAAAACTAATAAATGCCGAGATTGGTCAATATATCGTGAAAAACAAAAAATTTGTCCATACAATAACTTAATTTTCGACCGGTCGTTTCTATGGCAGCTATATGATATAGTGGCCCGATCTTGATAGGATATTGCACATATATAGGAGTATACTAAAACTAATAAATGCCGAGTTTGGTCAAGATATCTTTAAAAACAAAATTTTTTTCATACAAATTAATTTTCGACCGATCATTCCTATGGCAGACATATGATGTTGCGTTCCGAACTTAATAGGATTTTGCACATATATAAGGAGTATAGTTAAACTAATAAATGCCCAGTTAGGTCAAGATATCTTGAAAAACAAAATGTTTTTTCATACAACTTAATTTTCGACCGATCGTTCCTATTTCAGCTATATGATATAGTGGTCCGATCTTAATGGGATTTTGCATTTATATGAGGAGTATAGTAAAACTAATAAATGCCGAGTTTGGTCAAGATATAATGATAAAAAAAATATTTTTTCATACAACTTAATTTGCGACCGATCGTTTCTATGGCAGCTATATGATATAGTGGCCCGATATTAATAAGATTTTGCATATATATGAGGAGTGAAGTAAAAATAATAAATGCCGAGTTTGGTCAAGAGATCTTGAAAAAACAAAACTTTTCTTTATACAAAAACTTAATTTTCGACCGATCGTTCTTATGGCAGCTAAGAGAATCTTAATAGAATTTTGCATGTACATAAGGAGCATGTAAAACTAATAAATGTCGAGCTTGGCCAATATATCGTGAAAAACAAAATCGTTCCTATGGCAGACATATGATATAGTGTTCCGATCTTAATAGGATTTTGCACATATATTAGGAGTATAGTAAAACTAATAAATGCCCAGTTTGGTCAAGATATCTTGAAAAACAAAATGTTTTTTCATACAACTTAATTTTCGATCGATCGTTCCTATGTCAGCTATATGATATAGTGGTCCGATCTTAATGGGATTTTGCATATATATGAGGAGTGAAGTAAAAATAATAAATGCCGAGTTTGGTCAAGAGATCTTGAAAAAACACAACTTTTCTTTATACAAAAACTTAATTTTCGACCCATCGTTCCTATGTCAGCTATATAATATAGTGGTCCGATCTTAATAGGATTTTGCACATATATGAGGAGTATAGTAAAACTAATAAATGCCGAGTTTGGTCACAATATCTTGAAATACAAAATAATTGTTCATACAACTTAATTTTCGACAGATCGTTCCTATGGCAGCTATATTATATATTGGTCCGATCTTTATAGGATTTTGCATATACATAAGGAGCATAGTAAAACTATTAAATGCCGAGTTTGGTCAATATATCGTGAAAAACAAAAATTTGTCCATACAATAACTTAATTTTACACCGGTCGTTTCTATGGCATCTATATGATATAGTGGTCCGATATTAATAAGATTTTGCATATATATGAGGAGTGAAGTAAAATTAATAAATGCCGAGTTTGGTCAAGAGATCTTTAAAAAACAAAACTTTTCTTTATACAAAAACTTAATTTTCGACCGATCGTTCTTATGGCAGCTATATGATATAGTGGTTTGATCTTAATAGTATCTGCATATATATGAGAAGTATAGTTAAAACTAATTAATGCCGAGTTTGGTCAAGATATCTTGAAAAACAACATGTTTTTGCATACAACTTAGTTTTTACCGATCGTTCCTATGGTAGCTATATGATCCGATCTTGATAAGATTTTGCATATATATGAGGAGCATAGTAAAACTAATAAATGCCGAGTTTGGTCACAATATCTTGAAAAACAACATGTTTTTGCATACAACTTAGTTTTTACCGATCGTTCCTATGGCAGCTATATGATCCGATCTTGATAAGATTTTGCATATATATGAGGAGTATAGTAAAACTAATAAATGCCGAGTTTGGTCACAATATCTTGAAATACAAAATAATTGTTCATACAACTTAATTTGCGACCGATCGTTCCTATGTCAGCTATATGATATAGTGGTCCGATCTTAAGAGTATTTTGCACATATATTAAGAGTATAGTAAAACTAATAAATGCCCAGTTTGGTCAAGATATCTTGAAAAACAAAATGTTTTTTCATACAACTTAATTTTCGACCGATCGTTCCTATGTCAGCTATATGATATAGTGGTCCGATCTTAATAGGATTTTGCACATATATTAGGAGTATAGTAAAACTAATAATTGCCGAGTTTGGTCAAGATATCTTGAAAAACAAAATGTTTTTTCATACAACTTAATTTTCGACCGATCGTTCCTATGTCAGCTATATGATATAGTGGTCCGATCTTAATAGGATTTTGCACATATATTAGGAGTATAGTTAAACTAATAAAAGCCCAGTTTGGACAAGATATTTTGAAAAACAAAATGTTTTTTCATACAACTTAATTTTCGACCGATCGTTCCTATGTCAGCTATATGATATAGTGGTCCGATCTTAATGGGATTTTGCTTTTATATGAGGAGTATAGTAAAACTAATAAATGGCGCTTTTGATCAAGATATAATGATAAAAAAATGTTTTTTCATACAACTTAATTTGCGATTTTGCTTTTATATGAGGAGTATAGTAAAACTAATAAATGCCGAGTTTGGTCAAGATATAATGAAAAAAAAATATTTTTTCGTACAACTTAATTTGCGACCGATCGTTTCTATGGCAGCTATATGATATAGTGGCCCGATATTAATAGATTTTGCATATATATGAGGAGTGAAGTAAAAATAATAAATGCCGAAATTGGTCAAGAGATCTTGAAAAAACAAAACTTTTCTTTATATAAAAACTTAATTTGCGACCGATCGTTCCTATGTCAGCTATATGATATAGTGTTCCGATCTTAATAGTATTTTGCACATATATTAGGAGTTTAGTAAAACTAATAAATGCCCAGTTTGGTCAAGATATCTTGAAAAACAAAATGTTTTTTCATACAACTTAATTTTCGACCGATCGTTCCTATGTCAGCTATATGATATATTGGTCCGATCTTAATAGGATTTTGCACATATATTAGAAGTATAGTTAAACTAATAAATGCCCAGTTTGGTCAAGATATCTTGAAAAACAAAATGTTTTTTCATACAACTTAATTTTCGACCGATCGTTCCTATGTCAGCTATATGATATAGTGGTCCGATCTTAATGGGATTTTGCTTTTATATGAGGAGTATAGTAAAACTAATAAATGCCGTGTTTGATCAAGATATAATGATAAAAAAAAATGTTTTTTCATACAACTTAATTTGCGACCGATCGTTTCTATGGCAGCTATATGATATAGTGGGCCGATCTTAATAGGATTTTGCATATATATGAGGAGGATAGTAAAACTTATAAATGTCGAGTTTGATTTTTCATACAATTTAATTTTCCACCGATTGTTCCTATGGCACCTATATGATATAGTGGTCCGATCTTAATAGAATTTTGCATATATGTGAGGAGTATAGTAAAACTTAAAAATGCCGAGTTTGGTCAAGATATCTTGAAAAAACAAAACTTTTCTTTATACAAAAACTGAATTTGCGACCGATCGTTCTTATGGCAGCTATATGATATAGTGGTTTGATCTTAATACGATTTTGCAGATATATGAGGAGTATAGTAAAACTAATAAATGCCCAGTTTGGTCAAGATATCTTGAAAAATAAAATGTTTTTTCATACAACTTAATTTTCGACCGATCGTTTCTTTGGCAGCTATATGATATAGTGGCCCGATCTTAATACAACTTTGCATATATATGAGGAGGATAGTAAAACTTATAAATGCCGAGTTTGTTCACTATATAGGAAAATATAAAATGATTTTTCATACAACTTAATTTTCCACCGATTGTTCCTATGGCACCTATATGATATAGAGGTCCGATCTTAATAAGATTTTGCATATATATGAGGAGTGAAGTAAAATTAATAAATGCCGAGTTTGGTCAACAGATCTTGAAAAAACAAAACTTTTCTTTATACAAAAACTTAATTTTCGACCGATCGTTCTTATGGCAGCTATATGATATAGTGGTTTGATCTTAATAGTATCTGCATATATATGAGAAGTATAGTTAAAACTAATTAATGCCGAGTTTGGTCAAGATATCTTGAAAAACAACATGTTTTTGCATACAACTTAGTTTTTACCGATCGTTCCTATGGTAGCTATATGATCCGATCTTGATAAGATTTTGCATATATATGAGGAGTATAGTAAAACTAATAAATGCCGAGTTTGGTCACAATATCTTGAAATACAAAATAATTGTTCATACAACTTAATTTTCGACAGATCGTTCCTATGGCAGCTATATTATATATTGGTCCGATCCTTATAGGATTTTGCATATACATAAGGAGCATAGTAAAACTATTAAATGCCGAGTTTGGTCAATATATCGTGAAAAACAAAAAATTTGTCCATACAATAACTTAATTTTACACCGGTCGTTTCTATGGCATCTATATGATATAGTGGTCCGATATTAATAAGATTTTGCATATATATGAGGAGTGAAGTAAAAATAATAAATGCCGTAATTGGTCAAGAGATCTTGAAAAAACAAAACTTTTCTTTATATAAAAACTTAATTTGCGACGGATCGTTCCTATGTCAGCTATATGATATAGTGGTCCGATCTTAATAGTATTTTGCACATATATTAAGAGTATAGTAAACTTATAAATGCCGAGTTTGGTCAAGATATCTTGAAAAACAAAATGTTTTTTCATACAACTTAATTTTCGACCGATCGTTCATATGACAGCTATATGATATAGTGGTCGGATCTTAATAGTATTTTGCACATATATTAAGAGTATAGTAAAACTAATAAATGCCCAGTTTGGTCAAGATATCTTGAAAAACAAAATGTTTTTTCATACAACTTAATTTTCGACCGATCGTTCCTATGTCAGCTATATGATATAGTGGTCCGATCTTAATGGGATTTAGCGTTTATATGAGAAGTATAGTAAAGCTAATTAATGTCGAGTTTGGTCACGATATCTTGAAATACAAAACGATTTTTCATACAACACATTAATTTTTTACCGATCGTTCCTATGGCAGCTATATAATATAGTGGTCCGATGTTTATAGGATTTTTCATTTATAGTGAAGCTAATGAATGTCGAGTTTGGTAATAATATCTTGATAAACAAAATGTTTTTTCATTTAACTTAATTTTCGACCGATCGTTCCAATGGCAGCTATATGATATAGTGGTCCGATCTTAATAGCATTTTGCATATATATAAGGTGAATAGTAAAACTAATAGGATTTTGCACATATATTAGGAGTACAGTAAAGCTAATAAATGCCGAGTTTGGTCAAGATATCTTAAACAAAATGTTTTTTCTTACAATAACTTAACTTTCGATCGATCATTCCTATGGCAGCTATATGATATAGTGGTCCGATCTTTATAGGATTTTGCATTTATATGAGGACTATAGTGAAGCTAATTACTGTCTTGCTTGGTAATAATATCTTGATAAACAAAATGTTTTTCATACAACTTAATTTTCGACAGGTCGTTCCAATGACAGCTATATGATATAGTGGTCCGATCTTAATAAGATGTTCCATATATATGAGGAGCATAGTAAAACTAATAAATGCAGAGATTGGTCACGATATCTTGAAAAGCAAAGTGGTTTTTCATACAACAACTTAGTTTTCGACCGATCGTTCCTATGGCAGTTTTATAATATAGTGGTCCGATCTTTATAGGATTTTGCATTTATAGTGAAGCTAATTAATGTCGAGTTTGGTAATAATATCTGATAAACAAAATGTTTTTTCATACCAAAACTTAATTTTCGACCGATTGTTCCAATGGCAGCTATATGATATAGTGGTCCGATCCTAATAGGATTTTGCATATATATAAGGTGTATAGTAAAACTAACAAATGCCGAGGTTGGTCAAGATATCTTAATAAACAAAATGTATACTCTTACAACAACTTAACTTTCGACCGATCGTTCCTATGGCAGCTATTGATTTAGTAGTCCGATCTTAATAGGATTTTGCATATATATGAGGAGTAAAGTAAAAAAAGTAAATGCCGAGCTTGGTCAAGATATCTTAATAAACAAAATGTTTTCTCTTACAACAACTTAATTTTCGACCGATCGTTCCCATGGCAGCTATGTGATATAGTGGCCCGATATAAATAGGATTTCACATATATATGAGGAGTAATGTAAAATGGGAAATGCCGAGCTTGGTCAAGATATCTTAAGAAACAAAATGTTTTATACAAAAACTAAATTTTCGACCGATCGTTCCTATGGCAGCTATATGAAATAGTGGTCCGATCTTAATAGGATTTTGCATATATATAAGGTGAATAGTAAAACTAATAACCGCCGAGCTTGGTCAAGATATCTTGAAAAACAAAATGTTTTTACAAAAACTTAATTTTCGACCGATCGTTCATATGGCAGCTATATGATAGTGGTCCGATCTTAATAGGATTTTGCATATATATAAGGAGTATAGTAAAACTAATAAATGCCGATTTTGGTCAAGATTTAATGAAAAATAAAATGTGTTTTCATACAAATTAATTTTCGACCGATCGTTCCTATGGCAGCTATATGAAATAGGGGTCCGATCTTTATAGGATTTTGCATATATATGAGGAGTATACTAAAATTAATAAATGCCGAGATGGTCAAGATATATTGAAAAATAGAATGTTTTTTCATACAACAGCTTAATTTTCGACCGATCGTTCGATGGCAGCTTTATTATATAGTGGTCCGATCTTAATATGATTTTGCATATATATGAGGTGCATAGGAAAACTAATAAATGCCGAGTTTGGTCAAGATATCTTGAAAAACAAAATGTTTTTCATACAAGATTCTGCATGTCGACCCTTCGTTCCTATAGAAGCTATATGATATAGTAGTCCGATCTTATTAAGATTTTGCACACATATGTGGAGCATAGTAAATCTAATAAATGCCGAGTTTGGTCAAGATATCTTGAAAAACGTAATGTTTTTTCATACAACAACCTAATTTTCGACCGATGGTATGGCAGGTTTATGATATAATGGTTCGATACAAATAGAATTTGTATATAAATGAGGAGTATGGTAAAACTAATAAATGCTGAGCTTGCTCACGATATCTTGAAATACAAAATGATTTTTCCTAAAACAACTTAATTTTTGACCGATTGTTCCTATGGCAGCTATATGCTATAGTGGTCCGATCTTAATAGGATTTCACATATATATGAGGAGTAATGTAAAAATGGGAAATGCCGAGCTTGGTCAAGATATCTTGAAAAACAAAATGTTTTAAACAAAATCTTAGTTTTCGACCGATCCTTCCTATGGCAGCTATATGATATAGTGGTCCGATCTCAATAGGATTTTGCATATATATAAGGTGAATAGTGAAACTAATAACCGCCGAGCTTGGTCAAGATATCTTGAAAAACAAAATGTTTTTTACAAAAACTTAATTTTCGACCGATCGTTCATATGGCAGCTATATGATAGTGGTCCGATCTTAATAGGATTTTGCATATATATAAGGAGTATAGTAAAACTAATAAATGCCGATTTTGGTCAAGATATAATGAAAAATAAAATGTGTTTTCATACAAATTAATTTTCGACCGATCGTTCCTATAGCAGCTATATGAAATAGGGGTCTGATCTTTATAGGATTTTGCATATATATGCGGACTATAGTGAAGCTAATTACTGTCGAGTTTGGTAATAATATCTTGATAAACAAAATGTTTTTCATACAACTTAATTTTCGACAGGTCGTTCCAATGACAGCTATATGATATAGTGGCCCGATCTTAAGGGGATTTTCCATATATATGAGGAGTATACTAAAATTAATAAATGCCGAGATGGTCAAGATATATTGAAAGATAGAATGTTTTTCATACAACAGCTTAATTTTCGACCGATAGTTCGATGGCAGCTTTATTATATAGTGGTCCGATCTTAATATGATTTTGCATATATATGTGGTGCATAGGAAAACTAATAAATGCCGAGTTTGGTCAAGATATCTTGAAAAACAAAATGTTTTTCATACAAGAATCTACATGTCGACCGTTCGTTCCTATGGAAGCTATATGATATAGTGGTCCGATCTTATTAGATTTTGCACACATATGTGGAGCATAGTAAATCTAATAAATGCCGAGTTTGGTCAAGATATCTTAGAAAACGTAATGTTTTTTCATACAACAACCTAATTTTCGATCGATAGTTCCTATGGCAGGTTTATGATATTGTAGCATGCGTACATATGTATATACATACATATGAATAAGGCTGCAACACTTTGTTGTTATGCCAACATAATGCAAACATAAGCAGCGACTTTGTCGCAGCGCGCCTAACGCTAAGTGCCCTCTGCGCAAATTCAAGTGCATACGAAATATGATCCGCACTTGATAGCAACGACCGCCCAAATGGCTAAGTCAGCGTTCTCACGCTTGACCGTCGCTGGGTATACATATGTGCGCGCATGACTCTCTCTGACTCTCTTGTTGTATATAAGCCAAAAAACCATGTATGTAAAACGGCTGCTCACTGCTTCACGGTGGACAGCTCTAACTCCAACAATCATTGAATAAAGAACCATCAAGAAAGTCTGACGTCTTCTAATCAGGCAAATATTACATGGCGACCGTGACAATGGTCTCACTAACCTGCAGTGAATTAAATTTCAAGTGAATACTATGTGTGAAAATACATCCCAAAAACTAGTGGAAAGACAGTCAAGAAGGCTGGCAACAAACAACAACAAACTTCAACAATAACAACAGCAACAGCAGATGACATTTACTACAAGTCTGAAGACCTGTCTCGCCGACTGCGAGGGAACAATATAAGCAGCTTGTGCAGCCAGCACCGGCGCCCCTCCAACAACAGAAGAAGCTTGTGCAGACAGCACCGGCGCCCCTCCAACAACTGGATCCGACTCCGCTTCCAAGAGCGCATACATTTCTTCATTACAATGCACTGCGTGCATATTTTTTTTCATTGCACTACGATGCATATTTTTTTTTTAATTCTTAAAAACTAATTGTAAAACTGAGCGACATAAAAGTTGCCCGGTTAGAGTGTGGCCTGAAACCATACAAAAACCCAGGTAGGAAACAATGTAAAAATACAAAAAAAAAAAAATAAAAAAAAAAAGAATATATAGAAGTAAAATGAAGTAAATGAATGATAACAGAATTAGTAAACGTGTTGAAAATCTTGAGTTTGTAGAAAATTTTAAATATATAATATATGTATCACCCGCAAAAATGGGTCTATTAGATGTAAAAGCAGTAGACTCCACTGCCAATGTAATTAACAAAGTAGCAGTAGAAAATCAAGATTCAACAATGATAACAACATTACTGATAATAATAGTAATAATAATGATCCTAAATCTATTTTTCAAAATTTATAAAGTACACAATAAGTGTCTGAAGAAAAAGTATTTGAGTAAAGCAAACGACCTGGATAGGGTCTAAAACAAAAAAAAAAATATTAAAATACACGTATTTGTACACATATTTCAATACTAAGAAAAAAAAAAAACATGAAAAGATTTTCTTATAGGGCAGTTATAAAACAGATATGGAATGGCAACAAATAAAAGCCAACCTTCAGGAAATAAAGAAACCTTTGATAGATCAAACAAATGTCTCTCACAAAATAGAAATATTCTCCCAGAAACTTTAAATAGACACGCAAAGATATTAGTAGACTGCTTTAATGAAGCAAGAATATTAATACATAAAAACAGAGAAAAGCTAAATCAATCACACTGGTCAATAGTATCTAAATTATTGGTGAAATTCAGATCAAATTTATTATCAGTCCAAAGGAGGTACAATCTAGATATATCGATACCGACAATCTTGAACACCCCATTGACAGTAGGAACTAGTGAAGAACCAAATTTAATAGATCAGGAAGACATAGATTCAACAGAAGAAGACGAATCAGAAAGTAACACTGACCCAGAAGTTGAAGAAAAAGATCTACAAGACTTAACTATACCAGCGGTTATAAATTTACCCGAAATAGACGAAGATAATTCCTTGTCAGAATCCGACACGAGCTCCAGCATTGTCGAACAAAAACCAGCAATCATGACGCAAACTAATATTGAATTTATAAACACTGCATCGATGATTATACCGGATTTCAGCGGTAAAGCTGAAAACCTGCGTAGTTTCATAGATGCATTGGAAATTATAAAACAATACAGGGCGCGCATGAAAACTTAGCAGTATCTTTAATAAAAACAAAACTAAAAGGACCAGCCAGGAATATAATCAGCAATGAGAATACAATTGATCAGATCATAAATAAACTTAAAACAAATGTAAAGGGCGAGTCAATCGACAATATATCTGCACGATTATTGAATCTTTCCCAGAAAAACAAAACACCCAACGTGTATACCCAAGAGATAGAAAAGTTAGCTAAGTCCCTAGAAGGAGCATATATTGAAAAAGAATATACACTAGAACAAGCTAAATCATTAAGTACCAAACAAGCTGTATCAGCAATGAAGAAAAATTGTCTAAACAAAGAAATTAAAGCTGTTATGCGTTCTCGTCAATTCAACAATATGGACGAAGCAATAGCTACATTTATTGAACAGCCAATGATATAGCAGAAGAAACTAATACTATTATGTATTACCAAAATTACCCACAGCGCGGTGGAAATCGTGGTCGTGGTAATTATAGAGGCCGTAACTATAACAGAGGCGGCCAAGGGTACAATAATAACAATAATCACAACAACAACAACTCTAGAGGTGGCTCGAACAGAGGCGGCTCAAATAGAGGTAATAATAGAAGTAATAATCAAGTACGAGTAACACAAAGTAGCTCGGAAAACGCTCAAGCCCCCTTGAGCAACAAAACGTAAAAGTTTTTAATATAAATCTAAATCTCAGCAGCATAATTAAAATACAGAATCAAAAAAATAATAAACCATTAACATTACTAATAGATACAGGAGCTAACATATCAATTCTAAAAGATAATAGCATATGCTCTGAAATTAATCAAACCATCAAAACAAATATTACAGGAATTGGTCAGGGAACAATTCAATCAATTGGACTAGCAACAATTGATTTACTCTTCGATTATTTCTAATGAATGTCGAGCTAATGAATGTCGAGTTTGGTAATAATATCTTGATAAACAAAATGTTTTTTCATTTAACTTAATTTTCGACCGATCGTTCCAATGGCAGCTATATGATATAGTGGTCCGATCTTAATAGCATTTTGCATATATATAAGGTGAATAGTAAAACTAATAGGATTTTGCACATATATTAGGAGTACAGTAAAGCTAATAAATGCCGAGTTTGGTCAAGATATCTTAAACAAAATGTTTTTTCTTACAATAACTTAACTTTCGATCGATCATTCCTATGGCAGCTATATGATATAGTGGTCCGATCTTTATAGGATTTTGCATTTATATGAGGACTATAGTGAAGCTAATTACTGTCTTGCTTGGTAATAATATCTTGATAAACAAAATGTTTTTCATACAACTTAATTTTCGACAGGTCGTTCCAATGACAGCTATATGATATAGTGGTCCGATCTTAATAAGATGTTCCATATATATGAGGAGCATAGTAAAACTAATAAATGCAGAGATTGGTCACGATATCTTGAAAAGCAAAGTGGTTTTTCATACAACAACTTAGTTTTCGACCGATCGTTCCTATGGCAGTTTTATAATATAGTGGTCCGATCTTTATAGGATTTTGCATTTATAGTGAAGCTAATTAATGTCGAGTTTGGTAATAATATCTGATAAACAAAATGTTTTTTCATACCAAAACTTAATTTTCGACCGATTGTTCCAATGGCAGCTATATGATATAGTGGTCCGATCCTAATAGGATTTTGCATATATATAAGGTGTATAGTAAAACTAACAAATGCCGAGGTTGGTCAAGATATCTTAATAAACAAAATGTATACTCTTACAACAACTTAACTTTCGACCGATCGTTCCTATGGCAGCTATTTGATTTAGTAGTCCGATCTTAATAGGATTTTGCATATATATGAGGAGTAAAGTAAAAAAGTAAATGCCGAGCTTGGTCAAGATATCTTAATAAACAAAATGTTTTCTCTTACAACAACTTAATTTTCGACCGATCGTTCCCATGGCAGCTATGTGATATAGTGGCCCGATATAAATAGGATTTCACATATATATGAGGAGTAATGTAAAAATGGGAAATGCCGAGCTTGGTCAAGATATCTTAAGAAACAAAATGTTTTATACAAAAACTAAATTTTCGACCGATCGTTCCTATGGCAGCTATATGAAATAGTGGTCCGATCTTAATAGGATTTTGCATATATATAAGGTGAATAGTAAAACTAATAACCGCCGAGCTTGGTCAAGATATCTTGAAAAACAAAATGTTTTTTACAAAAACTTAATTTTCGACCGATCGTTCATATGGCAGCTATATGATAGTGGTCCGATCTTAATAGGATTTTGCATATATATAAGGAGTATAGTAAAACTAATAAATGCCGATTTTGGTCAAGATTTAATGAAAAATAAAATGTGTTTTCATACAAATTAATTTTCGACCGATCGTTCCTATGGCAGCTATATGAAATAGGGGTCCGATCTTTATAGGATTTTGCATATATATGAGGAGTATACTAAAATTAATAAATGCCGAGATGGTCAAGATATATTGAAAAATAGAATGTTTTTTCATACAACAGCTTAATTTTCGACCGATCGTTCGATGGCAGCTTTATTATATAGTGGTCCGATCTTAATATGATTTTGCATATATATGAGGTGCATAGGAAAACTAATAAATGCCGAGTTTGGTCAAGATATCTTGAAAAACAAAATGTTTTTCATACAAGATTCTGCATGTCGACCCTTCGTTCCTATAGAAGCTATATGATATAGTAGTCCGATCTTATTAAGATTTTGCACACATATGTGGAGCATAGTAAATCTAATAAATGCCGAGTTTGGTCAAGATATCTTGAAAAACGTAATGTTTTTTCATACAACAACCTAATTTTCGACCGATGGTATGGCAGGTTTATGATATAATGGTTCGATACAAATAGAATTTTGTATATAAATGAGGAGTATGGTAAAACTAATAAATGCTGAGCTTGCTCACGATATCTTGAAATACAAAATGATTTTTCCTAAAACAACTTAATTTTTGACCGATTGTTCCTATGGCAGCTATATGCTATAGTGGTCCGATCTTAATAGGATTTCACATATATATGAGGAGTAATGTAAAAATGGGAAATGCCGAGCTTGGTCAAGATATCTTGAAAAACAAAATGTTTTAAACAAAATCTTAGTTTTCGACCGATCCTTCCTATGGCAGCTATATGATATAGTGGTCCGATCTCAATAGGATTTTGCATATATATAAGGTGAATAGTGAAACTAATAACCGCCGAGCTTGGTCAAGATATCTTGAAAAACAAAATGTTTTTTACAAAAACTTAATTTTCGACCGATCGTTCATATGGCAGCTATATGATAGTGGTCCGATCTTAATAGGATTTTGCATATATATAAGGAGTATAGTAAAACTAATAAATGCCGATTTTGGTCAAGATATAATGAAAAATAAAATGTGTTTTCATACAAATTAATTTTCGACCGATCGTTCCTATAGCAGCTATATGAAATAGGGGTCTGATCTTTATAGGATTTTGCATATATATGCGGACTATAGTGAAGCTAATTACTGTCGAGTTTGGTAATAATATCTTGATAAACAAATGTTTTTCATACAACTTAATTTTCGACAGGTCGTTCCAATGACAGCTATATGATATAGTGGCCCGATCTTAAGGGGATTTTCCATATATATGAGGAGTATACTAAAATTAATAAATGCCGAGATGGTCAAGATATATTGAAAGATAGAATGTTTTTTCATACAACAGCTTAATTTTCGACCGATAGTTCGATGGCAGCTTTATTATATAGTGGTCCGATCTTAATATGATTTTGCATATATATGTGGTGCATAGGAAAACTAATAAATGCCGAGTTTGGTCAAGATATCTTGAAAAACAAAATGTTTTTCATACAAGAATCTACATGTCGACCGTTCGTTCCTATGGAAGCTATATGATATAGTGGTCCGATCTTATTAAGATTTTGCACACATATGTGGAGCATAGTAAATCTAATAAATGCCGAGTTTGGTCAAGATATCTTAGAAAACGTAATGTTTTTTCATACAACAACCTAATTTTCGATCGATAGTTCCTATGGCAGGTTTATGATATTGTAGCATGCGTACATATGTATATACATACATATGAATAAGGCTGCAACACTTTGTTGTTATGCCAACATAATGCAAACATAAGCAGCGACTTTGTCGCAGCGCGCCTAACGCTAAGTGCCCTCTGCGCAAATTCAAGTGCATACGAAATATGATCCGCACTTGATAGCAACGACCGCCCAAATGGCTAAGTCAGCGTTCTCACGCTTGACCGTCGCTGGGTATACATATGTGCGCGCATGACTCTCTCTGACTCTCTTGTTGTATATAAGCCAAAAAACCATGTATGTAAAACGGCTGCTCACTGCTTCACGGTGGACAGCTCTAACTCCAACAATCATTGAATAAAGAACCATCAAGAAAGTCTGACGTCTTCTAATCAGGCAAATATTACATGGCGACCGTGACAATGGTCTCACTAACCTGCAGTGAATTAAATTTCAAGTGAATACTATGTGTGAAAATACATCCCAAAAACTAGTGGAAAGACAGTCAAGAAGGCTGGCAACAAACAACAACAAACTTCAACAATAACAACAGCAACAGCAGATGACATTTACTACAAGTCTGAAGACCTGTCTCGCCGACTGCGAGGGAACAATATAAGCAGCTTGTGCAGCCAGCACCGGCGCCCCTCCAACAACAGAAGAAGCTTGTGCAGACAGCACCGGCGCCCCTCCAACAACTGGATCCGACTCCGCTTCCAAGAGCGCATACATTTCTTCATTACAATGCACTGCGTGCATATTTTTTTTCATTGCACTACGATGCATATTTTTTTTTAATTCTTAAAAACTAATTGTAAAACTGAGCGACATAAAAGTTGCCCGGTTAGAGTGTGGCCTGAAAACCATACAAAAACCCAGGTAGGAAACAATGTAAAAATACAAAAAAAAAAAAATAAAAAAAAAAAGAATATATAGAAGTAAAATGAAGTAAATGAATGATAACAGAATTAGTAAACGTGTTGAAAATCTTGAGTTTGTAGAAAATTTTAAATATATAATATATGTATCACCCGCAAAAATGGGTCTATTAGATGTAAAAGCAGTAGACTCCACTGCCAATGTAATTAACAAAGTAGCAGTAGAAAATCAAGATTCAACAATGATAACAACATTACTGATAATAATAGTAATAATAATGATCCTAAATCTATTTTTCAAAATTTATAAAGTACACAATAAGTGTCTGAAGAAAAAGTATTTGAGTAAAGCAAACGACCTGGATAGGGTCTAAAACAAAAAAAAAATATTAAAATACACGTATTTGTACACATATTTCAATACTAAAGAAAAAAAAAAACATGAAAAGATTTTCTTATAGGGCAGTTATAAAACAGATATGGAATGGCAACAAATAAAAGCCAACCTTCAGGAAATAAAGAAAACCTTTGATAGATCAAACAAATGTCTCTCACAAAATAGAAATATTCTCCCAGAAACTTTAAATAGACACGCAAAGATATTAGTAGACTGCTTTAATGAAGCAAGAATATTAATACATAAAAACAGAGAAAAGCTAAATCAATCACACTGGTCAATAGTATCTAAATTATTGGTGAAATTCAGATCAAATTTATTATCAGTCCAAAGGAGGTACAATCTAGATATATCGATACCGACAATCTTGAACACCCCATTGACAGTAGGAACTAGTGAAGAACCAAATTTAATAGATCAGGAAGACATAGATTCAACAGAAGAAGACGAATCAGAAAGTAACACTGACCCAGAAGTTGAAGAAAAAGATCTACAAGACTTAACTATACCAGCGGTTATAAATTTACCCGAAATAGACGAAGATAATTCCTTGTCAGAATCCGACACGAGCTCCAGCATTGTCGAACAAAAACCAGCAATCATGACGCAAACTAATATTGAATTTATAAACACTGCATCGATGATTATACCGGATTTCAGCGGTAAAGCTGAAAACCTGCGTAGTTTCATAGATGCATTGGAAATTATAAAAACAATACAGGGCGCGCATGAAAACTTAGCAGTATCTTTAATAAAAACAAAACTAAAAGGACCAGCCAGGAATATAATCAGCAATGAGAATACAATTGATCAGATCATAAATAAACTTAAAACAAATGTAAAGGGCGAGTCAATCGACAATATATCTGCACGATTATTGAATCTTTCCCAGAAAAACAAAACACCCAACGTGTATACCCAAGAGATAGAAAAGTTAGCTAAGTCCCTAGAAGGAGCATATATTGAAAAAGAATATACACTAGAACAAGCTAAATCATTAAGTACCAAACAAGCTGTATCAGCAATGAAGAAAAATTGTCTAAACAAAGAAATTAAAGCTGTTATGCGTTCTCGTCAATTCAACAATATGGACGAAGCAATAGCTACATTTATTGAAACAGCCAATGATATAGCAGAAGAAACTAATACTATTATGTATTACCAAAATTACCCACAGCGCGGTGGAAATCGTGGTCGTGGTAATTATAGAGGCCGTAACTATAACAGAGGCGGCCAAGGGTACAATAATAACAATAATCACAACAACAACAACTCTAGAGGTGGCTCGAACAGAGGCGGCTCAAATAGAGGTAATAATAGAAGTAATAATCAAGTACGAGTAACACAAAGTAGCTCGGAAAACGCTCAAGCCCCCTTGAGCAACAAAACGTAAAAGTTTTTAATATAAATCTAAATCTCAGCAGCATAATTAAAATACAGAATCAAAAAATAATAAACCATTAACATTACTAATAGATACAGGAGCTAACATATCAATTCTAAAAGATAATAGCATATGCTCTGAAATTAATCAAACCATCAAAACAAATATTACAGGAATTGGTCAGGGAACAATTCAATCAATTGGACTAGCAACAATTGATTTACTCTTCGATTATTTCATAATCAGTCATGACTTCCAAATAGTTAATAATGAATTCCCCGTACCGTGTGACGGAATCTTGGGACTTGACTTCATTCGAAAATTCGATTGCATATTAGATTATCAAAACGATGAATTAATACTGAAACCACAATCACTTAAATACCAAATACATGTGCCACTCTTACACAATGTTATCGACAATTCAATATTATTGCCAGCAAGGGCGGAAGTAGTGAGAAAAATCACACTTCAGTCAAATGAAGATGCTGTTTTAGTACCAAATCAGGAAATTCATCCTGGGGTATTTATAGCTAACAGCATCGTAAAAAGCAATAATGCAATAGTTCGTATTTTGAATACAACAAATAATAATATAAATATCGAAAATCCTAACATTGAATTCGAATCAATAGAAAATTACGAAATTAAATCGTTCAATAAAAACCAAACCACTAGAACTAATGAAGTCTTAAACAAATTAAAATTCCCAGACCATGTGAAAACAAAACTTACTGAATTATGCACCAAATACAGTGACATATTTGGTTTAGAATCAGAAGCAATTTCGAGTAACAACTTTTACAAACAAAAATTAAGATTAGCAGACAAAACTCCAATTTACATTAAAAACTATAGAAATGCGGAAACAGAAAAACCAGAAATAAATAGACAAGTAGAAAAATTGATTAAAGATGGTATAGTCGAACCATCTATATCAGAATATAATAGCCCACTTCTCTTGGTTCCTAAGAAATCATTCCCAAATTCAAAAGAAAAAAAATGGCGTCTAGTAGTGGATTATAGGCAAGTAAATAAAAAACTTCTAGCAGATAAATATCCATTACCTAGAATAGAAGAAATCCTAGATCAATTGGGAAGAGCGAAATATTTCTCGTGTCTAGACCAATGTCTGGCTTCCATCAAATTGAACTAGAAGAAAAATCTAGAAATATAACATCTTTTTCCACGAGCACTGGCTCATATCGCTTCACGCGATTACCATACGGCCTTAAAGTAGCCCCAAATTCATTTATGAGAATGATGCAACTTGCTTTTTCTGGTCTAGAACCATCGCAAGCATTCCTTTATATGGATGATTTAGTTGTAATTGGTTGTTCTGAAAAGCACATGTTCAAAAATCTAACAAGCATATTCGAGCTTTGTAGAAAACACAACCTTAAATTAAATCCAGAGAAATGTTCATTCTTTATGCACGAGGTAACATACCTTGGCCATAAATGTACGGACCATGGCATCCTTCCGGATGATAAAAAATATGATGTAATTAAAAATTATCCAACCCCAACAGATCCGGATAGTGCACGACGTTTCGTCGCTTTTTGTAACTACTATAGAAGATTCATTAATAATTTCGCACAATACTCACGTCACTTGACAAGACTGTGCAAGAAAAATGTCCAATTCAAATGGACTCAAGAATGTGAAGAATCATTCCAATATCTTAAAAACGCATTAATGAAGCCTACATTATTGCAATACCCTGATTTTAGCAAAGAATTTTGCATAACCACAGATGCAAGTAAACATGCATGTGGTGCAGTACTTACACAAGACTGCAACGGTGCGCAACTACCAATTGCATATGCATCGAGAGCTTTCACGCAGGGAGAAAGTAATAAATCGACTACAGAACAGGAATTAGCAGCTATACACTGGGCAATAAAACACTTCAGACAATATATCTATGGAACGCATTTCTTGGTAAAAACAGATCATAGACCACTAGTATACTTATTTTCTATGAAGAATCCTACTTCAAAGCTGACTAGAATGAGACTAGATTTAGAAGAGTATCAATTTACAGTTGAATACCTCAAGGGGAAGAATAATCATGTTGCGGATGCATTATCTCGCATAAACGTAGAAGACTTAATACAAATGAACAGAAACATATTGATAGTCCAAACAAGGTCATCAAAAAGACAGGAAAACATCTGCGCAGATGAAAAAATTAAAATGCATGATAAAATATACGAGCCCAATGTCTACGAAGTCGTTAGCAATAGCGACGTAAAGAAATTTGTAAAAATAAAAATGAATAATTTCAAATGTTTACTCAAACGAGGCAAACAAATTATTTCACAATTTTCAGTTAAAGATTTATATTCTAATGAAAAATTCGACTTAGGTCAATTTTTTCAAAGGCTTATTGCAGAAGCCGGAATACACAAAATCATTAACATACAGATGTCACCAAGTGAACAAATTTTTCAGTTTGTCATTATAAATGAATTTAAAAATAAGGGCAATAAACATTTATTAAATATAAAAATAGCGCTATTACAAAAAGTGACACAAGTAGACAAAAATGACGAAAGTCAAATTAATGCAATCCTGTTAAGATATCATAACGACCCAATAGAAGGAGGCCATACAGGGATTACGCGTACCCTATCAAAAATAAAGAAACATTACTATTGGCCCAAAATGATACAAACCATAAAAAACTATGTAAAAACGTGTGTAGACTGCCAAAGAGCTAAAACTACAACACATACAAAGGCCCCAATGATAATAACAAATACGCCAAACACAGCTTTTGACACTGTTTTAATTGATACCATCGGCCCATTACCTCGAACCGAGAATGGCAATGAGTATGCAATAACTATAATATGCGACCTTACAAAATATCTAGTTTCAATACCAGTAACAGATAAAAGCGCAAAAACAGTAGCCAAAGCAATATTTGAATCATTTATACTAAAGTATGGTCCTATGAAGACGTTCATAACAGACATGGGTACTGAGTATAAAAATTCACTTATTAATGACTTGTGCAAATATATGAAGATAAGTAATATATTATCAACAGCACATCATCACCAGACTTTAGGAACGGTAGAAAGAAGTCATCGAACATTCAACGAATACATTCGTTCATACATCTCTATAGACAAAAATGATTGGGATGAATGGTTGAATTACTTCACATATTGTTTTAACACTACCCCATCAACAGTACATGACTACTGTCCTTATGAACTTGTTTACGGTAAACTACCAAGACAATTTACAGAATTTAACACTTTTTCTCAAATAGATCCTATATACAATTTAGACGATTATGCAAAAGAGTTTAAATTTAAATTACAAATAGCATATAAAAGAGCAATTTCTATGATTGAAATAGAAAAACAAAAACGTAAAATAGAATATGATAAAAAAGTTAATGACTTAAAGTTAGAAAGAGGAAACTTAGTACTACTTAAGAATGACTCAGGTCATAAGCTAGATAATCAATATTTAGGACCCTACAAAATAATAAAAATAGAAGATAATAACAATATTGTAATCGATATTGGAAAAAAGAAACCTCAGAAAGTCAATAAGAATAGGCTAAAGTTATTCAAAAACTAATTTGAAAAAAAAAAAAAAAAAAAAAATTGTTTACGTATAAAAACAAAAACAAAATTTTACTATTTTTCTATTTTATTGAAATACATGTACTTTATAAGAACAAAAATAAAACATATATTAATATACATGAATTAAAACAACATACACATAAATTAAAAATAACTACATAAATTACGTTATTTTTTAAAAGGAGGAGATGTAGCATGCGTACATATGTATATACATACATATGAATAAGGCTGCAACACTTTGTTGTTATGCCAACATAATGCAAACATAAGCAGCGACTTTGTCGCAGCGCGCCTAACGCTAAGTGCCCTCTGCGCAAATTCAAGTGCATACGAAATATGATCCGCACTTGATAGCAACGACCGCCCAAATGGCTAAGTCAGCGTTCTCACGCTTGACCGTCGCTGGGTATACATATGTGCGCGCATGACTCTCTCTGACTCTCTTGTTGTATATAAGCCAAAAAACCATGTATGTAAAACGGCTGCTCACTGCTTCACGGTGGACAGCTCTAACTCCAACAATCATTGAATAAAGAACCATCAAGAAAGTCTGACGTCTTCTAATATATATAAGGTATAGTAAAACTAACAAATGATAACGAGTTTGGTCAAGATTTCTTGAAAAACAAAAGTTTTTTCATACAAAAACTTAATTTTCGACCGATCGTTCCTATGGCAGCTATATGATATAGTGGCCCGATCTTAATAAGATTTTCTATATATATGAGGAGCATAGTAAAACTAATAAATGCCGAGTTTGGTCAAGATATCTTGAAAAAACAAAATGTTTTTTCATACCAAAACCTAATTTTCGACCGATCATTCCAATGGCAGCTATATGCTATAGTGGTCCGATCTTAATAGGATTTTACATATATATAAGGAGTAATGTAAAAATGGAAATGCCGAGTTTGGTCAAGATATCTTGAAAAACAAAATGTTTTATACAAAAACTTAATTTTCGACCGATCGTTCCTATGGCAGCTATATGATATAGTGGTCCGATCTTAATAGCATTTTACATATATATAAGGTGAATAGTAAAACTAATAAATGCCGAGTTTGGTCAAGATATCTTAAACAAAATGTCTTTTCTTACAACAATTTAACTTTCGAACGATCGTTCCTATGGCAGCTATATGATATAGTGGTCCGATCTTTATAGGATTTTGCATTTATATGAGGACTATAGTGAAGCTAATTACTGTCTTGCTTGGTAATAATATCTTGATAAACAAAATGTTTTTCATACAACTTAATTTTCGACAGGTCGTTCCAATGACAGCTATATGATATAGTGGTCCGATCTTAATAAGATGTTCCATATATATGAGGAGCATAGTAAAACTAATAAATGCAGAGATTGGTCACGATATCTTGAAAAGCAAAGTGGTTTTTCATACAACAACTTAATTTTCGACCGATCGTTCCTATGGCAGTTTTATAATATAGTGGTCCGATCTTTATAGGATTTTGCATTTATAGTGAAGCTAATTAATGTCGAGTTTGGTAAAATTATCTTTATAAACAAAATGTTTTTTCATACCAAAACTTAATTTTCGACCGATCGTTCCAATGGCAGCTATATGATATAGTGGTCCGATCCTAATAGGATTTTGCATATATATAAGGTGTATAGTAAAACTAACAAATGCCGAGGTTGGTCAAGATATCTTAATAAACAAAATGTTTTTTCTTACAACAACTTAACTTTCGACCGATCGTTCCTATGGCAGCTATTTGATTTAGTAGTCCGATCTTAATAGGATTTTGCATATATATGAGGAGTAAAGTAAAAAAAGTAAATGCCGAGTTTGGTCAAGATATCTTGAAAAACAAAATGTTTTTTTTATACAAAAACTCAATATTTGACCGATCGTTCCTATGGCAGCTATATGATATAGTGGTCCGATCCTAATAGGATTTTGCATATATATAAGGTATAGTAAAACTAACAAATGATAACGAGTTTGGTCAAGATTTCTTGAAAAACAAAATGTTTTTCATACAAGAATCTGCTTTTCGACCGTTCGTTCCTATGGCAGCTATGTGATATAGTTGTCCGATCTTAATAAGATTTTACATACATTTGTGGAGCAAAGTAAAACTAAAAAATGCCGAGTTTCGTCAAGATATCTTGATAAACAAAATGTTTTTTTATACAACAACTTAATTTTCGACCGATCGTTCCCATGGCAGCTATGTGATATAGTGGCCCGATATAAATAGGATTTCACATATATATGAGGAGTAATGTAAAAATGGGAAATGCCGAGCTTGGTCAAGATATCTTAAAAAACAAAATGTTTTATACACAAACTTAATTTTCGACCGATCGTTCCTATGGCAGCTATATGATAGTGGTCCGATCTTAATAGGATTTTGCATATATATAAGGAGTATAGTAAAACTAATAAATGCCGATTTTGGTCAAGATTTAATGAAAAATAAAATGTGTTTTCATACAAATTAATTTTCGACCGATCGTTCCTATGGCAGCTATATGAAATAGGGGTCCGATCTTTATAGGATTTTGCATATATATGAGGAGTATACTAAAATTAATAAATGCCGAGATGGTCAAGATATATTGATAAACAAAATGTTTTTTCATACAACAGCTTAATTTTCGACCGATCGTTCGATGGCAGCTTTATTATATAGTGGTCCGATCTTAATATGATTTTGCATATATATAAGGAGTATAGTAAAACTAATAAATGCCGATTTTGGTCAAGATTTAATGAAAAATAAAATGTTTTTTCATACCAAAACTTAATTTTCGACCGATCGTTCCAATGGCAGCTATATGATATAGTGGTCCGATCTTAATAGGATTTCACATATATATGAGGAGTAATGTAAAAATGGGAAATGCCGAGCTTGGTCAAGATATCTTGAAAAACAAAATGTTTTAAACAAAATCTTAGTTTTCGACCGATCCTTCCTATGGCAGCTATATGATATAGTGGTCCGATCTTAATAGGATTTTGCATATATATGAGGAGTATAGTAAAACTAATAACCCCCGAGCTTGGTCAAGATATCTTGAAAAACAAAATGTTTTTTACAAAAACTTAATTTTCGACCGATCGTTCATATGGCAGCTATATGATAGTGGTCCGATCTTAATAGGATTTTGCATATATATGAGGAGTATAGTAAAACTAATAAATGCCGATTTTGGTCAAGATATATTGAAAAATAAAATGTGTTTTCATACAAATTAATTTTCGACCGATCGTTCCTATGGCAGCTATATGAAATAGGGGTCTGATCTTTATAGGATTTTGCATATATATGCGGACTATAGTGAAGCTAATTACTGTCGAGTTTGGTAATAATATCTTGATAAACAAAATGTTTTTCATACAACTTAATTTTCGACAGGTCGTTCCAATGACAGCTATATGATATAGTGGCCCGATCTTAATAGGATTTTCCATATATATGAGGAGTATACTAAATTAATAAATGCCGAGATGGTCAAGATATATTGAAAGATAGAATGTTTTTTCATACAACAGCTTAATTTTCGACCGATCGTTCGATGGCAGCTTTATTATATAGTGGTCCGATCTTAATATGATTTTGCATATATATGAGTAAAGTAAAACTAATAAATGCCGAGTTTGGTCAAGATATCATGAAAAATAAAATGGTTTTTCATACAACTTAATTTTCGACCGATGGATCCTATGGCAGCTATATGATATAGTGGTCCGATCTTAATAGGATTTTGCATATATATGAGGAGCATAGTAATACTAATAAATGTCGCGTTTGGTCAAGATTTCTTGAAAAATAAAATGTTTTTTATACAAGAATCTACCTTTCGACCGATTGTTCCAATGGCAGCTTTATGATAAAGTGGTCCGATCTTAATAAGATTTTGCATACATATGTGGAGCATAGTAAAACTAATAAATGTCGCGTTTGGTCAAGATATCTGGTGAAAACAAAATGTTTTTTCATACAAAAACTTGATTTTCGACCGATCGTATATATGGCAGCTATATGATATAGTGGTCCGATCTTAATAGGATTTTGCATATTTATGAAGAGTGTAGTAAAACTAATAAATGCCGAGTTTGGTCAAGATATCATGAAAAATAAAATGGTTTTTCATACAACAACTTAATTTTCGACCGATCGTTCTTACGGCAGCTATATGATATAGTGGTCCGATATTAATAGGATTTTGCATATATATGAGAAGTATAGTAAAACTTAAGCCGAGTTTGGTCAAGATATCTTGACAAAAAAAATATTTTTTCATATAACTTAATATTCGACCGATGGATCCTATGGCAGCTATATGATATAGTGGTCCGATCTTTATAGGATTTTGCATATATTTGAGGAGTATAGTAAAACTAATAAATGCCAAGTTTGGTCAAGATATCTGGTTAAAACAAAATGTTTTTTTATACAAATCTTGATTTTCGACCGATCGTATATATGGCAGCTATATGATATAGTTGTCCGATCTAAATAGGATTTTGCATATTTATGAGGAGTGTAGTAAAACTAATAAATGCCGAGTTTGGTCAAGAAATCATGAAAAATAAAATGGTTTTTCATACAACAATTTAATTTTCGACCGATCGATCCTATGACAGCTATATGATATAGTGGTCCGATCTTAATAGGATTTTGCATATATATGAGTAAAGAAAAACTAATAAATGCCGAGTTTGGTCAAGATATCATGAAATCTAAAATGGTTTTTTATACAACAACTAAATTTTCGACCGGTCGTTCTTATGGCAGCTATATGATATAGTGGTCCGATCTTAATAGGATTTTGCATATATATGAGGAGCATAGTAAAACTAATAAATGTCGCGTTTGGTCAAGATTTCTTGAAAAATAAAATGTTTTTCCTACAAGAATCTACCATTCGACCGATCGTTCCAATGGCAGCTTTATGATATAGTGGTTCGATATTAATAAGATTTTGCATACATATGTGGAGCATAGTAAAACTAATAAATGTCGCTTTGGTCAAGATATTTGGCTAAAACAAAATGTTTTTTCATACAAAAACTTGATTTTCGACCGATCGTATATAGGGCAGCTATATAGTGGTCTGATCTTAATAGGATTTTGCATATTTATGAGGAGTATACTAAAACTGATAAATGCCGAGTTTGGTCAAGATATCATGAAAAATAAAATGGTTTTTCATACATCAACTTAATTTTCGACCGATCGTTCTTATGACAGCTATATGATATAGTGGTCCGATATTAATAGGATTTTGCATATATATGAGAAGTATAGTAAAACTAATGCCGAGCTTGGTCAAGATATCTTGACAAAAAAAATGTTTTTTCATACAACTTAATTTTCGACCGATGGATCCTATGGCAGCTATATTATATATAGTGGTGCGATCTTAATAGGATTTTGCATATATATGAGGATTATAGTAAAACTTTTAAATGCCGAGTTTGGTCAAGATATCATGAAATATAAAATGGTTTTTCATACAACAACGAAATTTTCGAGCGATCGTCCTTATGGTAGCTATATGATACAGTGGTCCGATCTTAATAGGATTTTGCATATATATGAGGAGCATACTAAAACTAATAAATGCCGAGTTTGGCCAAGATTTCTTGAAATGAAAATGTGTTTCATCCCAGAATCTGCTTTTCGGCCGATTGTTTCTATGGCAGCTATATGTTATAGTGGTCCGATCTTAATAGGATTTTGCATATATGTGAGAAGTATAGTAAAAGTAATGCCGAGTTTGGTCAAGATATCTTGAAAAACAAAATGTTTCTTCATACAACATAATTTTCGATCGGTCGTTTTTATGGCAGCTATATGATATAGTGGTCCGATCTTAATAGGATTTTGTATATATGAGGAGCATACTAAAACTAATAAATGCCGAGTTTGGTCAAGATTTCTCGAAATGAAAATGTTTTTCATCCAAGAATCTAGTTTTCGACCGATTGTTTCTATGGCAGCTATATGTTATAGTGGTCCGATCTTAATAGGATTTTGCATATATGTGAGAAGTATAGTAAAACTAATGCCGAGTTTGGTCAAGATATCTTCAAAAAAAATGTTTTTTCATTCAACTTAATTTTCGACCGATGGATCCTATGGCAGCTTTATTATATATAGTGATGCGATCTTAATAGGATTTTGCATATATATGAGGAGTATAGTAAAACTAATAAATGGCAAGTTAGGTCAAGATATCTTGAATAACAAAATGTTTCTTCATATAACATAATTTTCAATCGGTCGTTCCTGTGGCAGCTATATGATTTAGTGGTCCGATCTTAATAGTATTTTGTATATATATGAGAAGTATTGTAAAACTAATTCCGAGTTTGGTCAAGATATCTTGACAAAAAAATGTTTTTTCATACAACTTAATTTTTGACCGATGGATCCTATGGCAGCAATATTATATATAGTAGTGCGATCTTAATAGAATTTTGCGTATATTTGAGGAGTATAGTAAAACTAATAAATGCCAAGTTTGGTCAAGATATCTTGAAAAACAAAATGTTTCTTCATACAACAGTATTTTCGATCGGTCGTTCTTATGGCAGCTATATGATATAGTGACCGATCTTAATAGGACTTTGTATATATATGAGGATCATACTAAAACTAATAAATTCCGAGTTTGGTCAAGATTTCTTGAAATGAAAATGTTTTCATCCAAGAATTTGCTTTTCGACCGATTGTTCCTGTTGCGCTTTTGAGCTTTTTCAATAGCTTTCACAAATAGAAATAATTAACTATTTATTTTTTGTGTTCAAAATTGTTTTATATTTCTTAGTTACGAGAAGCAGGCAAACCCGAATTGGTCTGTGCTTACTATTTAAGAACAATAGTTTATATATAGGCAAGCGAACCCGAATTAGTACGTGCCACTTTTAGCGAAGAGACAATTATTAGTTATAATTTTGAGTAATGCAAGTGGCCGATGCGTACCAAATGCATGAAGCGAACTGACTGAACTAACTCGATGCGCAATTTAGGCACTTGCTTTGCAGAGCGAGTATTATAAGATAAAATTAAGATGCTGCTCTTATCAGTTGCGAGGTCGCTCCAGTTGTTTTGGCTGCGTAACCAGACATTCTCCCCTCGTTGGAAGGCATGGGCTTTCAACAGATTCCCTGATGGGCAATAGGCATAGCTTGTTTGCAGCTCTTCTCGTTTCTCCTGTTGCGGTGCGCAAAATGGCTACTCGAGCGACTCCATCCTTTCCCACGATTAACTGTGTGATTCTCGCCAGTGGCCACCTTAGAGGCGGCAGATTTTCATCCTTTACGAGGACTATGTCGTTGACGCATAGGCCTGGTTTCGGAGTACGCCATTTGGAGCGCTGCTGAAGCAGTGTTAAGTATTCTTCACGCCAGCGAGACCAAAACAGTTGTTGGAGGTACGTTACGCGTTGCCAACCATCCAGACGATTGAATTGAAGGTGCGTCACATCAGGTTCAAAGAACGATGAACTGGGTCCACCAATCAAGAAATGAGCTGGAGTGAGCACATCTAGATCTGCTGGATCTTCTGAAAGAGGAAACAATGGCCTGGAATTAATTATCGCTGCTATGTGGCAGACTAGGGTGCGAAATTCTTCGAAGTTGAGAGCACAAGATCCAACAGCACGATAAAAATGATGTTTCGCTGTCTTCACTGCTGCTTCCCAAAGGCCGCCAAAATGCGGTGAACGAGGAGGTATAAATTTCCAATCAATGGAATCAGCCATGCAAAAGTTATGCACTGACTCAATATGATTACGACTTATGAATAGACGCTTGAGATCCAGAAGCTCGTTTTTGGCGCCGACAAAGTTGGTAGCGTTATCCGACCATATCTGAGATGGCCTGCCTCGAGTCGATATAAACCTCTTAAGCGCATTCAAGAAAGAAGCTGTCGACAAATCCTTGACCAGTTCCAGGTGAACCGCTTTAGTCGCGAAGCAGACGAAGACAGCCATGTAACATTTGACTGGAGCTTTATTTCGTACATCTGGCTTATAGAAAAATGGTCCACAATAGTCAACACCAGAGACTTCCAAGGCTCGACAAGCAGTCAAACGTTCTTTAGGCAGATCACCCATTATATGCTCTATTAATCGAGGCTTGTCACGAAAGCATCTCACACATTTTCCAACCAACTTGGATACGGTCTTCCTTCCACCAATCGGCCAATACTGCAACCGAATATGAGCAAGAAGTGCCCGTGGACCAGCGTGTAAGTCCCGATTGTGAAACCGTGTGATGACTGAGTTTGTGATGGGGTGGTGAGACGGGAGAATTATTGGATGGCGAGATTCGAAATCCAGCGAAGAGTTTTTTAAGCGCCCATCAACTCTAAGAATTCCAAAATCATCCAAAAAGGGTTAAGTGATGCGATACAACTGGACGGTTTAACAACTCTTCTCGATTGCAATGATTTGATCTCTTCCCACAGGTGTGCTCTCTGGACGAGCCTTAGTAAGAGTTGGGTCCCATGTTGTATATCAGACACCGTTAGTCCAGGATGCCTGCTTCTGTGTATGAATTTATAAATATATCCGAATATACGCTGCATTGTATCAAATGAGTTGACGTATTTACAAGTGACAGTTATATCAACGAAGGGAGATGACGCAATAAGGACCCTTTTTTAAGTTCGAGTTCTGTCCTCTTTGACAAGCAAGAGGCAGGCCAGTCCAATTTGTTTTTAAGTAGAAATTCTGGGCCGTTGAACCACAGTGACGATTGATCTAATTCACTGGGCGTAGATCCTCTCGAGAGTATATCTGCCGGGTTGAGTGCAGTAGGCACGTAACGCCATTCCATGCTATTAGTTAGCTCTTGAACTGCTGTGAGCCGGTTAGCCACAAACACATTGAGCTTGCAGGGCTCAGTCCTTATCCAGGAAAGGCATACAGAAGAATCCGACCAACAGTAGAATTTTCCATTGAACAGATTCATTTTAGATATCTCACGTATGAGATTAGATAATAAGACGGCACCACAGAGCTCTAGCTTTGGAACTGTGATTGTTTTCAGAGGAGCTACACGCGATTTGGAACACAACAGCTGACAACTGGCTGATGTTCGTCGAGAAAGGACGTAGGCACAGGCCCCATATGCTTCGATGCTGGCGTCGCAGAAACCGTGAACTTCTAACTCTGCTGCAGGTATTGACACGAGACGAGGAAATTTAAGAAACTGTGCCTTCTCAAACTGCAGCAAAGATCATGCCAAGCTGTTGCCAGTGATGATGGCAAGCTCTCGTCCCACTCAAGCTTCTCCTTCCAGATTTGCTGCATAAAGATTTTAGCCTTGGCAATTACTGGCCCTATGAGTCCAAGCGGGTCATACAAGCGAGCTATGCTCGATAGTATTGACCTTTTGGATGGTTTAGATCTCTGCTGAATGGACGAAAACGAAAACAACAATCGATCCGACGCTGAGTCCCAAGCGAGTCCAAGAGTTTTGGTGATGTCGCTACCATCATCAAACTTTAGGGAAGATTCTCTGTCCTCTACGGGTATCCCTTTCAGTACAGCAGAATTTTGAGCACCACTTTCGCAACTTGAAGCCCCCACTTGCCAAGATTCCAGCCGTCTGATTAAGAAGTTCCTTTGCTTCTTGAATTGAATCACCCCCTGAAATGAGGTCATCAACGTAGAAGTCACGCCGCAAAATCCGCAAAATCTGGCTTTGTTCCGTATGTAACTGTATCCAGCTTAAAAATCCTTATATCCTGTTCTGGCGAGTCTCGCCACAGAATGCATTGGAGAAAATCATCCGGTGCTGAAACGCGTACGCAGCGATAAATTTTTCCAATATCTCCTGTTAGGGCGATCGGGAAATTACGAAAGCGAAGAAGGATATGAAACAGCGAGCTTTGAATAACAGGTCCAGCCATCAATATTTCATTTAATGAATAACCTGACGAGGTAGCTGCTGAGCCGTCGAAAACGACTCGCAATTTTGTCGTTGAACTGTCTTCTTTAAAGACACAGTGATGAGGAAGAAAGTATTGACAAAGTCCTATAGACTCTGGAGCAACAGGCGACATATGACCCAGATCCAAATATTCCTTTAGAAAGTTTGAATATTGAATCTTCAGATCTGGACGATTTTGTAGTTTGCTTTCCAGGGTCAGGAACCGACGAAAGGCTGGTTGGTATGACGTCCCCAGACATTCCAAACTTCGCTTGAAGGGTAAACGAACTGAATATTGGCCACTAGGCAGTCTGATATGAGTCTTTACGAAATGTTCTTCACAGATGTTTTATTCCTTTGAAGTGGTAGGTGTACTTTCCAAGCAGGATTCTATCTCCCAAAATCTTCGAACCAATTCATCAGCACGTTCTTCAGAACTTGACTCAAGTTTGCCCGCAGTATGCTTTGCCATTAACATAGAACCACTCAAGCGCGGTCCGCCTCCAGAAACTACCCAACCAAGCCGTGTTTTTTGAAGACACGGTAGTCCTGGGAGAAGCCTTATCTGGCCGACGCTGAGAAGGTCGTAAAACAGGCTAGCTCCAAGTAGCAAGTCCACGCGTTGAGGCTTAAAGAAAGACGGATCTGCAAGTTTTATGTTATCGGGAATGTTCCAATTCGTCGTGTTGATAGTAAAACTCGGTTGACTATCAGTTATGTTAGGCGCTACCAGAGCTGTAAGGCATGTTGAGTATTCAGAGACTTGAGACTGTATTGTGATGGTGACCGTGTTTCCTTCTGTTTCAAAACGAGAATCTCCTAGACCAGAGACAATGGCTGAGGACTTTTGCTTCTTTAGCTGAAGCTGTTGAGCAAGGCGCGACGAGCTGAGAACCAGAATCCAAAAGGGCACGACAAGGTATCAAAGTGCCGGAGCGATTTTTAACAAAGATCAAAGCCGTAGCCAAGACGACAACATCACTACTAAAATACTGGGCAACAAGAGATGTGGAGGTAGATGGCGATGACTTTGCGAAAGAGGCATGGGCTATCGGCGATGAATTTGCAGGCTCAGTCAGCTGACCAGACGGAAATACGGAATTGTTTAAATGCAGCAGAGAATGATGTTTCGCCCCGCAGGTCCGACAGCATCCAGAGCTGCATGATCGCAATTGATGACCTTTCTTTAGGCAATTCAAGCACAATGCAACTCGTTTTGCCTCCCTAAGCCGTAATGCGGGGGTCAAATTTCCAAATAGAGAACAATTATATATACTATGACCAGGGCTGACACAAAAGACGCAGACAGGGGCGTCGTGGTTAGTGGCGATAAATGACGATCTAATTGCTCTAGTTTTTTCCACCTGATGGCTAGGGCATAGCTTGCCATAGCAAAATTTACGGTTTCCATTGTTCGGCATCTCTGCTCCAGAAACGTAGCCATATGCTCCCACGATGGTATTAAGTTGACGAACGACGAATCCTCTAGCCTTTCTTCCCATTTGGCTTGTGATATTGGGTCCAGCTTTTGTAAAATAATCTGCACAATGATGCATCCAGCGATTTGTTCGGAGTTGTCCATGCTCTTTAACGCGCGAAAATGTGCGTTGAATTGGTCGGATAACTCCCTTAGCGACACGGCCGATCCACCTGCCACCCTCTTGAGCCCCAATATCTCAAGTATGTGTGCCTGAAAAACCGAACGTCTATTATTAAACCTTTTCTCCAATAAATTAAGTGCTATGGCCTAATTATCGTTTCTTATTTCCAATGATCGAATCGCGTCCAGCGCTGTATCCTTCAGGCACGAACGAAGATGCTGCAGCTTTTCGATATCTGCTAGGTCAGGATGATTTTCTATGACTGTTGTGAACATAGAATAAAAGTCGGCCCATTCTGTGTAACCACCACTGAACGTAGGCAACTTTATAGAGGGTAATGTTGGCGGTGCCTTAGCTCTAACTGTCTGCGAGGGCAGCACAGATTGGTCGCGAAATGTTGAGCAGGGCAATATTGAGACACGTTTCGCAATTTCACTCCGAACCGAAATTTCCATAGAAACTGCTAACTCGTCGAAGTCCTCACGCAATTGGTTACCGATTTCATCAAAGTCTAGTTCTTCGAGACTAGTGTGAGTAATATCAAATGAGGTCTGAAGCCGCTCAAAATCAGCCGATCAATTGCACTAAGTGGCGAATTAGTTAGAGCATTTCGAAGTGTTTGCAAACTGTCATAAATTGAGATGGCTTTGCGCTTCAGAAAGGTCACCCTGTTTGCAGAGGGCACTTCACTAGAGGCATTATTTTCGGTTGCCATTAGAAGCGTGATAGAAACTAGCTGAGTAACTAACAACGGTGATCGCTAGTACATGCAAACCGTTCAAAAAACAATAGTTGTACAACAAGAACTTCGGCGAACGCAAGTGTCAAGCTATGTAATGAAGCAACGGCAATAGCTTTTACATAAGTACCGCACGAATGAGCAAAGCGACGTCGATAAGTATGTATGTATATAAAGTGCACAAAACGAAATGCCAGGTGATGTCTTTTAAGATTATTGCTTTAATGTAAAGCAAATAATCTTACAACAACAAAAATAAGTATCACGTCGGGGTCACCAAAATGTTGCGCTATTGAGCTTTTTCAATAGCTTTCACAAATAGAAATAATTAACTATTTATTTTTTGTGTTCAAAATTGTTTTATATCTCTTAGTTACGAGAAGCAGGCAAACCCGAATTGGTCTGTGCTTACTATTTAAGAACAATAGTTTATATATAGGCAAGCGAACCCGAATTAGTACGTGCCACTTTTAGCGAAGAGACAATTATTAGTTATAATTTTGAGTAATGCAAGTGGCCGATGCGTACCAAATGCATGAAGCGAACTGACTTAACTAACTCGATGCGCAGCATCGAGGCCTTCGCATAAAACGATCGTTACAGCGAAGAGCGGCAGCTCTATGTAAATGAATTATTAAGAGCGAAATTTAGGCACTTGCTTTGCAGAGCGAGTATTATAAGATAAAATTAAGATGCTGCTCTTATCAGTTGCGAGGTCGCTCCAGTTGTTTTGGCTGCGTAACCAGACATTCTCCCCTCGTTGGAAGGCATGGGCTTTCAACAGATTCCCTGATGGGCAATAGGCATAGCTTGTTTGCAGCTCTTCTCGTTTCTCCTGTTGCGGTGCGCAAAATGGCTACTCGAGCGACTCCATCCTTTCCCACGATTAACTGTGTGATTCTCGCCAGTGGCCACCTTAGAGGCGGCAGATTTTCATCCTTTACGAGGACTATGTCGTTGACGCATAGGCCTGGTTTCAGTGTTAAGTATTCTTCACGCCAGCGAGACCAAAACAGTTGTTGGAGGTACGTTACGCGTTGCCAACCATCCAGACGATTGAATTGAAGGTGCGTCACATCAGGTTCAAAGAACGATGAACTGGGTCCACCAATCAAGAAATGAGCTGGAGTGAGCACATCTAGATCTGCTGGATCTTCTGAAAGAGGAAACAATGGCCTGGAATTAATTATCGCTGCTATGTGGCAGACTAGGGTGCGAAATTCTTCGAAGTTGAGAGCACAAGATCCAACAGCACGATAAAAATGATGTTTCGCTGTCTTCACTGCTGCTTCCCAAAGGCCGCCAAAATGCGGTGAACGAGGAGGTATAAATTTCCAATCAATGGAATCAGCCATGCAAAAGTTATGCACTGACTCAATATGATTACGACTTATGAATAGACGCTTGAGATCCAGAAGCTCGTTTTTGGCGCCGACAAAGTTGGTAGCGTTATCCGACCATATCTGAGATGGCCTGCCTCGAGTCGATATAAACCTCTTAAGCGCATTCAAGAAAGAAGCTGTCGACAAATCCTTGACCAGTTCCAGGTGAACCGCTTTAGTCGCGAAGCAGACGAAGACAGCCATGTAACATTTGACTGGAGCTTTATTTCGTACATCTGGCTTATAGAAAAATGGTCCACAATAGTCAACACCAGAGACTTCCAAGGCTCGACAAGCAGTCAAACGTTCTTTAGGCAGATCACCCATTATATGCTCTATTAATCGAGGCTTGTCACGAAAGCATCTCACACATTTTCCAACCAACTTGGATACGGTCTTCCTTCCACCAATCGGCCAATACCGCAACCGAATATGAGCAAGAAGTGCCCGTGGACCAGCGTGTAAGTCCCGATTGTGAAACCGTGTGATGACTGAGTTTGTGATGGGGTGGTGAGACGGGAGAATTATTGGATGGCGAGATTCGAAATCCAGCGAAGAGTTTTTAAGCGCCCATCAACTCTAAGAATTCCAAAATCATCCAAAAAAGGGTTAAGTGATGCGATACAACTGGACGGTTTAACAACTCTTCTCGATTGCAATGATTTGATCTCTTCCCACAGGTGTGCTCTCTGGACGAGCCTTAGTAAGAGTTGGGTCCCATGTTGTATATCAGACACCGTTAGTCCAGGATGCCTGCTTCTGTGTATGAATTTATAAATATATCCGAATATACGCTGCATTGTATCAAATGAGTTGACGTATTTACAAGTGACAGTTATATCAACGAAGGGAGATGACGCAATAAGGACCCTTTTTTAAGTTCGAGTTCTGTCCTTTCTGACAACAACTTAATTTTCGATCGGTCGTTCCTATGGCAGCTATATGATATACTGGTTCGATCTTAATAGGATTTTGCATATATATGAGGAGCATAGTAAAACTAATAAATGTCGCGTTTGGTCAAGATTTCTTGAAAAATAAAATGTTTTTCATACAAGAATCTACCTTTCGACCGATCGTTCCAATGTCAGCTTTATGATATAGTGGTTCGATATAAATAAGATTTTGCATACATATGTGGAGCATAGTAAAACTAATAAATGTCGCGTTTGGTCAAGATATCTGGTTAAAACAAAATGTTTTTTCATACAAAAACTTGATTTTCGACCGATCGATCCTATGGCAGCTATATAGTGGTCTGATCTTAATAGGATTTTGCATATTTATGAGTATACTAAAACTGATAAATGCCGAGTTTGGTAAAGATATCATGAAAAATAAAATGGTTTTTCATCCAACAACTTAATTTTCGACCGATCGTTCTTATATCAGCTATATGATATAGTGGTCCGATATTAATAGGATTTTGCATATATATGAGGAGTATGGTAAAACTAATAAGTTTGGTCAAGATATCTTGAAAAACAAAATGTTTTTCATACAAAAACTTAATTTTCGTCCGTTCGTTCCAATGGCAGCTATATGATATAGTGGTCCGATCTTTATAGGATTTTGCATATATATGAGGAGCATAGTAAAACTAATGCCGAGCTTGGTCAAGAAATCTTCAAAAAAAAAAATGTTTTTCATACAACTTAATTTTCGACCGATGGATCCTATGGCAGCTATAATATATATAGTGGTGCGATCTTAATAGGATTTTGCATATATATGAGGAGTATAGTAAAACTAATAAATGCCAAGTTTGGCCAAGATATCTGGTTAAAACAAAATGTTTTTTTATACAAATCTTGATTTTCGACCCATCGTATATATGGCAGCTATATGATATAGTTGTCCGATCTTAATAGGATTTTGCATATTTATGAGGAGTGTAGTATCACTAATAAATGCCGTGTTTGGTCAAGATATCATGAAAAATAAAATGTTTTTCATACAAGAATTTACCTCTCGACCGATCGTTCCAATGGCAGCTTTATGATATAGTGGTTCGATATTAATGAGATTTTGCATACATATGTGGAGCATAGTAAAACTAATAAATGTCGCGTTTGGTAAAGATATCTGGTTAAAAGAAAATGTTCAAAATTGTTTTATATTTCTTAGTTACGAGAAGCAGGCAAACCCGAATTGGTCTGTGCTTACTATTTAAGAACAATAGTTATATATAGGCAAGCGAACCCGAATTAGTATGTGCCACTTTTAGCGAAGAGACAATTATTAGTTATAATTTTGAGTAATGCAAGTGGCCGATGCGTACCAAATGCATGAAGCGAACTGACTTAACTAACTCGATGCGCAGCATCGAGGCCTTCGCATAAGTAAGCTAGGGCAATAAAACGATCGTTACAGCGAAGAGCGGCAGCTCTATGTAAATGAATTATTAAGAGCGAAATTTAGGCACTTGCTTTGCAGAGCGAGTATTATAAGATAAAATTAAGATGCTGCTCTTATCAGTTGCGAGGTCGCTCCAGTTGTTTTGGCTGCGTAACCAGACAGTTCCTATGGCAACTATATGATATAGTGGTCCGATCTTAATAGGATTTCGCTCATATATGAGGAGTATAGTAAAACTAATAAATGCTGAGTTTGGTCAAGATATCTTGATAAACAAAATGTTTTTTCATACAAAAACTTAATTTTCGTCCGTTCGTTCCAATGGCAGCTATATGATATAGTGGTCCGATCTTAATAGGATTTGGCAGATATATGAGGAGTATAGTAAAACTATTAAATGCCGAGTTTGTTCAAGATATCTTGAAAAACAAAATGTTTTTTCATACAAAAACTTAATTTTCGTCCGTTCGTTCCAATGGCAGCTATATGATATAGTGGTCCGATCTTAATAGGATTTTGCATATATGTGAGAAGTATAGTAAAACTAATGCCGAGTTAGGTCAAGATATCTTGAAAAAAAATGTTTTTTCATTCAACTTAATTTTCGACCGATGGATCCTATGGCAGCTTTATTATATATAGTGATGCGATCTTAATAGGATTTTGCATATATATGAGGAGTATAGTAAAACTAATAAATGGCAAGTTAGGTCAAGATATCTTGAAAAACAAAATGTTTCTTCATATAACATAATTTTCAATCGGTCGTTCCTGTGGCAGCTATATGATTTAGTGGTCCGATCTTAATAGTATTTTGTATATATATGAGAAGTATAGTAAAACTAATTCCGAGTTTGGTCAAGATATCTTGACAAAAAAATGTTTTTTCATACAACTTAATTTTTGACCGATGGATCCTATGGCAGCAATATTATATATAGTAGTGCGATCTTAATAGAATTTTGCATATATTTGAGGAGTATGTTTCTTCATACAAAATAATTTTCGATCGGTCATTCCTATGGCAGCTATATGATATAGTGGTCCGATCTTAATAGGATTTTGTATATATATGAGGAGCATACTAAAACTAAAATTCCGAGCTTGGTCAAGATTTCTTAAAATGAAAATGTTTTTCATCCAAGAATCTGCTTTTCGACCGATTGTTCCTATGGCAGCTATATGATATAGTGGTCCGATCTTAATAGGATTCCGCTCATATATGAAGAGTATAGTAAAACTGATAAATGCTGAGTTTGGTCAAGATATCTTGATAAACAAAATGTTTTTTCATACAACTTAATTTTCGACCGATCGATCCTATGGCAGCTATATGATATAGTGGTCCGATCTTAATAGGATTCCGCTCATATATGAGGAGCATAGTAAAACTAATAAATGTCGCGTTTGGTCAAGATATCTTGATAAACAAAATGTGTTTTCATACAACTTAATTTTCGACCGATTGATCCTATGGCAGCTATATGATATAGTGGTCCGATCTTAATAGGATTTTGTATATATATGAGGAGCATACTAAAACTAATAAATGCCGAGTTTGGTCAATATTTCTTAATATGAAAATGTTTTTCATCCAAGAATCTGCTTTTCAACCGATTGTTCCAATGGCAGCTATATGATACTCAATTTTAGACCGATTGTTCTTATGGCAGCTATATGATATAGTGGTCCGATATTAATAGGATTTTGCATATATATGAGAAGTATAGTAAAAGTAATGCCGAGTTTGGTCAAGATATCTTGAACAACAAAATGTTTTTTCATACAACTTAATTTTTGACCGATGGATCCTATGGCAGCAATATTATATATAGTAGTGCGATCTTAATAGAATTTTGCATATATTTGAGGAGTATGTTTCTTCATACAACATAATTTTCGATCGGTCGTTCCTATGGCAGCTATATGATATAGTGGTCCGATCTTAATAGGATTTTGTATATATATAAGGAGCATACCAAAACTAAAAATTCCGAGTTTGGTCAAGATTTCTTAAAATGAAAATGTTTTTCATCCAAGAATCTGCTTTTCGACCGATTGTTCCTATATCAGCTATATGATATAGTGGTCCGATCTTAATAGGATTTCGCTCATATATGAGGAGTGTAGTAAAACTAATAAATGCTGAGTTTGGTCAAGATATCTTGATAAACAAAATGTTTTTTCATACAACTTAATTTTCGACCGATCGATCCTATGGCAGCTATATGATATCGTGGTCCGATCTTAATAGGATTTTGTATATATATGAGCAGCATACTAAAACTAATAAATGCCGAGTTTGGTCAAGATTTCTTAAAATGAAAATGTTTTTCATCCAAGAATCTGCTTTTCGACCGATTGTTCCTATGGCAGCTATATGATATAGTGGTCCGATCTTAATAGGATTTCGCTCATATATGAGGAGTGTAGTAAAACTAATAAATGCTGAGTTTGGTCAAGATATCTTGATAAACAAAATGTTTTTTCATACAACTTAATTTTCGACCGATCGATCCTATGGCAGCTATATGATATCGTGGTCCGATCTTAATAGGATTTTGTATATATATGAGGAGCATACTAAAACTAATAAATGCCGAGTTTGGTCAAGATTTCTTAAAATGAAAATGTTTTTCATCCAAGAATCTGCTTTTCGACCGATTGTTCCTATGGCAGCTATATGATATAGTGGTCCGATCTTAATTGGATTTCGCTCATATATGAGGAGTATAGTAAAACTAATAAATGCTGAGTTTGGTCAAGATATCTTGATAAACAAAATGTTTTTTCATACAACTTAATTTTCGACCGATCGATCCTATGGCAGCTATATGATATAGTGGTCCGATCTTAATAGGATTTTGCATATATATGAGTAAAGAGAAACTAATAAATGCCGAGTTTGGGCAAGATATCATGAAACGTAAAATGGTTTTTCATACAACAAAATTTTCGACCGATCGTTCTTATGGCAGCTATATGATATAGTGGTCCGATCTTAATAGGATTTTGCATATATATGAGGAGCATAGTAAAACTAATAAATGTCGCGTTTGGTCAAGATTTCTTGAAAAATAAAATGTTTTTCATACAGGAATCTACTTTTCGACCGATCGTTCCAATGGCAGCTTTATGATATAGTGGTTCGATATTAATAAGATTTTCTATACATATGTGGAGCATAGTAAAACTAATAAACGTCGCGTTTGGCCAAGATATCTGGTTAAAACAAAATGTTTTTCATACAAAAACTTGATTTTCGACCGATCGTATATAGGGCAGCTATATAGTGGTCTGATCTTAATAGGATTTTGCATATTTATGTGGAGCATAGTAAAACTAATAAATGTCGCGTTTGGTCAAGATATCTTGATAAACAAAATGTTTTTTCATACAACTTAATTTTCGACCGATCGATCCTATGGCAGCTATATGATATAGTGGTCCGATCTTAATAGGATTTTGCATATATATGAGTAAAGTAAAACTAATAAATGCCGAGTTTGGTCAAGATATCATGAAAAATAAAATGGTTTTTCATACAACAACTTAATTTTCGACCGATCGATTATATGATTTTGCATATATATGAGGTGCATAGTAAAATTAATAAATGTCGCGTTTGGTCAAGATTCTTGAAAAATAAAATGTTTTTCATACAAGAATCTACCTTTCGACCGATCGTTCCAATGGCAGCTTTATGATAAAGTGGTCCGATCTTAATAAGATTTTGCATACATATGTGGAGCATAGTAAAACTAATAAATGTCGCGTTTGCTCAAGATATCTGGTTAAAACAAAATGTTTTTCATACAAAAACTTGATTTTCGACCGATCCTATATAGGGCAGCTATATGATATAGTGGTCCAATCTTAATAGGATTTTGCATATTTATGAGGAGTATACTAAAACTAATAAATGCCAAGTTTGGTCAAGATATCATGAAAAATAAAATGGTTTTCATACAACAACTTAATTTTCGACCGATCGTTCTTATGGCAGCTATATGATATAGTGGTCAGATATTAATAGGATTTTGCATATATATGAGAAGTATAGTAAAACTAATTTGGCAGATATATGAGGAGTATACTAAAACTATTAAATGCCGAGTTTGGTCAAGATATCTTGAAAAACAAAATGTTTTTTCATACAAAATCTTAATTTTCGTCCGTTCATTCCAACACTATATGATATAGTGGTCCGATCTTAATAGGATTTTGCATATATATGAGAAGTGTAGTAAAACTAATGCCGAGTTTGGTCAAGATATCTTGACAAAAAAAATGTTGTTTCATATAACTTAATTTTCGACCGATGGATCCTATGGCAGCTATAATATATATAGTGGTGCGATCTTAATAGGATTTTGCATATATATGAGGAGTATAGTAAAACTAATAAATGCCAAGTTTGGCCAAGATATCTGGTTAAAACAAAATGTTTTTTTATACAAATCTTGATTTTCGACCCATCGTATATATGGCAGCTATATGATATAGTTGTCCGATCTTAATAGGATTTTGCATATTTATGAGGAGTGTAGTATCACTAATAAATGCCGAGTTTGGTCAAGATATCATGAAAAATAAAATGTTTTTCATACAAGAATTTACCTCTCGACCGATCGTTCCAATGGCAGCTTTATGATATAGTGGTCCGATCTTAATAAGATTTTGCATACATATGTGGAGCATAGTAAAACTAATAAATGTCGCGTTTGGTAAAGATATCTGGTTAAAAGAAAATGTTCAAAATTGTTTTATACTTCTTAGTTACGAGAAGCAGGCAAACCCGAATTGGTCTGTGCTTACTATTTAAGAACAATAGTTTATATATAGGCAAGCGAACCCGAATTAGTATGTGCCACTTTTAGCGAAGAGACAATTATTAGTTATAATTTTGAGTAATGCAAGTGGCCGATGCGTACCAAATGCATGAAGCGAACTGACTTAACTAACTCGATGCGCAGCATCGAGGCCTTCGCATAAGTAAAGCTAGGGCAATAAAACGATCGTTACAGCGAAGAGCGGCAGCTCTATGTAAATGAATTATTAAGAGCGAAATTTAGGCACTTGCTTAGCATCAGCGACCGATGGAGGTGTTTTATTTGCCAGCTGTGCCCCTTTTCACAGCTAATTTTGTCAGTGACGCTATTAGAGCCTACATCTAAGCAGAAGGTTGTAAGTAGGAAAAAAGTGTTTTCAAGTAACATTAAAATAATCTTAATTTGCTATATTAATAAAGAAAATACAATAAATAGGAAAAATGAAAGTAAGAAGATTGTTAATAAAGTAAAGCAATGTAAGTTATATAAAGAGTGTTAAGTAGAGTAGACAAAGAGAAAAGTAATGGGAAATCACCGACCGGTGGGGGAAAATTTTTCAGCCTGTCCGGCAAGCTATGCCCCTGCTCATAGCTGGGAATGGTCAGCGACTTCCCGAAGGTATCCTGAAAGCAACGATTTTATTAGGGGTAGAGACAGTTCGGTAGAGAAAACGTGATGCAAACTATTATAATTTTTACATAGCACGCGAAAAGGATTGTGCATAGAGTAGTCTGTTGTGCACATAGATAGTAAAAAGGGGCGATAATTTTGGTTGGTCTAGCCGGAACAGAGAATTGAAGACGCCCCAGCAGAAAAGGAGAATCTATGTCGCCAATAATACACTTATGTAGAAGGACAACACCGAGAATTGTCCTACGGTTGGTTAACGACGGAAGGTTGAGAAGAAGCAGTCTGCTGTATTAGGATGGCAACCGAAGATTAGGGTCCCAATTTAAACCTCGTAAGGCAAAAAGCAGAAATTGCTTCTGAACAGATTCAATACGATCCTGGCTGTTGTTATACTGTGGAGACCAAATGCAAGAGCAGTATTCAAGGATAGGGCGAACAAGAGAGATGTACAGAATTTTGTTATGAAAGGATCGTTAAACTCTTTAGACCATCGTTTAATGAATCCTCATTAACGATGGTATCTATGTGGAGATTGAAACAGAGTTTAGAATCAAAAATTACACCTAGATCCTTAACTGTTAGTATACGTTGCAAAGGGATATTGTCGATTGTATAACTGACAAGATAAGGTGTAGTACGATTAAAAGTCATAAACATACACTTTGAACAGTTTAGATGCAATTGATTGGCCGAACACCATAGTTGCATAGCGTTCAAATCGTCTTGTAGACCAGAATGATGTAGGGGATTAGTGTATGATAGAAAAAGTTTGACATCGTCCGCATACATGAGTACACGGGCATGTGATATGACAGAGGGGAGATCATTTATAAAAAGGGTAAAGAGTAAAGGTCCAAGATGACTACCTTGAGGAACACCAGAAGTAACGTGAACCCGTTTAGAGGTAGTCAGCCTCAGCATTAGTCTTTGGGTCCTACCTTTTAAATAAGAATTAATCCAAAGCAGAAGAGACAGGGGGAAACCTATTCGGTCAAGTTTAAAAAGTAAAATGTCATGGTGCACAGAGTCAAACGCCTTACTGAAGTCAGTGTAAATGACATCAGTTTGCATTTTCGGAAGGAAAGCATCGTTTACCAAGGAAGTAAACTCAAGCAGATTGGTCGTAGTTGACCGATTCTTTACGAATCCATGTTGAACAGGGGAAACAACTGATTTGCAGAAATGCTGCAAATTCGAAGCGATTATTTTTTCAAATAATTTAGGAATAGCGGACAGTTTTGCAATGATTGGAAAAAATTGGCAAGGAGTTAGCAGAATCAGTGTCATTGCTAGCTTTATCCAAGCCAAGAAAAAAAGAAGATGGCAAACTTGAAGATTTACTGTTCAAGTTTACAAAATTATAAAACTGTCTCGGATTTCGGGCAAATTGTCTTTTACAACGTGTTAGATAATTCTCATAGCATTGAGAATTAAGAAGAAAGAAGTTCGACTTGGCTATGGAATATTTAGCCAAGTCTGTACACGAACCAGACTTTTTAAACTTTTTAAAATATTTGGATTTTACATTTTTTAGATGTGATAATCTGGTAGTAAACCAGGGTGGTTTTGAAAAAGTAGTCGAAGGAATTGACTTAGGAATACACACATCTAAGAGGGAGATTAGGGTGATATAAAAAAAATTAATAGCTGTATTCATATCAACTGAGTCATATAAGAACGACCAATCGGTTGAATAAATAAGCTGATTCAGCAAAGAATAATTAATAATAATAAAAAAGCAATAGCGGGGCTTATTGGCTGATGAGCACGAAATGAAAGGATTACAATTTAGCATTGCAATCTCTAAAGTTGGATGATAGACATCCTCAGGAAGAGATAAAGGAGGGGACCTAGACACATTAGAAATAAGGTAGTCGTTAACAAATACAAGGTCAAGTGTTCTAGTCAAATGATTAGAAATTGAATTGATTTGAAACAACGAAAGATCAAGCATGCAGTCTATAAAATCGTGCTGTGCTGAGGGCACTAGATAATTTTTGGCAGTAAATAATGACCAAGAGATGTTGGGCAAATTAAAATCACCCAACACCATAAATAGGTCACTATCACGCACGTGTGAAGAAACTTCTTTAATACAAGTAATATGTTTCATATAAACTTGAATATCAGAAGAAGGTGGGACATAAGAGCATGTTACATAGACATTCCGTGTAGGAAAAGACGCCTTAACTGAGACAATCTCAGCGTCAGTAGGCGTACCAAAACAGAAAAGTTCAGACTGGAGAGTGGCTTTAACGGCAATTAACACCCCACCACCTCGAGTCGGCGATCATTTCTATACAAAATAAAGTTATTGATAAAATCTCAAAATCAGATATGGTTGAGTTCAACCATGTTTCTGAAAATGCTATTATATCCGAATTGAAGGAAGTGCTGGCCATGAAAAGATTTTTAAGTTTTGAAATAAGACCTCTAACATTCTGATAATGAATAAAGATTTGGTCAGAAGATGAAGCTAGTTTTTTGGGGCAGAAATGGTACCCTGTATTGAAGGGACTGGAAGGGTGACATTGTTGATGAACAATCATGTGTGGAGGCCAAAATTTGGGATCACAAATGATTGGGAACATATCCTGTGAAACATTTATTTTGAATGATGATATTTCACGAGGAGTGGAGAAATTAAATTTAAATTTAGTTATTGACACCGAGGAGTGGAGAAATTAAATTTAGTTATTGACACTATAGTGGTCTGATCTTAATAGGATTTTGCATATTTATGAGGAGTATAGGAAAACTAATAAATGCCAAGTTTGGTCAAGATATCTTGAAAAACAAAATGTTTCTTCATACAACATAATTTTCGATGGGTCGTTCCTATGGCAGCTATATGATATAGTGGTCCGATCTTAATAGGATTTTGTATATATATGAGGAGCATACTAAAACTAAAAATTGCGAGTTTGGTCAAGATTTCTTAAAATGAAAATGTTTTTCATCCAAGAATCTGCTTTTCGACGATTGTTCCTATGGCAGCTATATGATATAGTGGTCCGATCTTAATAGGATTTCGCTCATATATGAGGAGTATAGTGAAACTAATAAATGCTGAGTTTGGTCAAGATATCTTGATAAACAAAATGTTTTTTCATACAACTTAATTTTCGACCGATCGATCCTATGGCAGCTATATGATATAGTGGTCCGATCTTAATAGGATTTTGTATATATATGAGGAGCATACTAAAACTAATAAATGCCGTTTGGTCAATATTTCTTAAAATGAAAATGTTTTTCATCCAAGAATCTGCTTTGCGACCGATTGTTCCTATGGTAGCTATATGATATAGTGGTCCGAACTTAATAGGATTTCGCTCATATATGAGGAGTATAGTAAAACTAATAAATGCTGAGTTTGATCAAGATATCTTGATAAACAAAATGTTTTTTCATACAACTTAATTTCGACCGATCGATCCTATGGCAGCTATATGATATAGTGGTCCGATCTTAATAGGATTTTGCATATATATGAGTAAAGTAAAACTAATAAATGCCGAGTTTGGTCAAGATATCATGAAAATAAAATGTTTTTTCATACAACTTAATTTTCGACCGATCGTTCTTATGGCAGCTATATGATATAGTGGTCCGATATTAATAGGATTTTGCATATATATGAGAAGTATAGTAAAACTAATGCCGAGCTTGGTCAAAATATCTTGACAAAAAAAATGTTTTTTCATACAACTTAATTTTCGACCGGTGGATCCTAAGGCAGCTATATGATATAGTGGTCCGATCTTAATAGGATTTCGCTCATATATGAGGAGCATAGTAAAACTAATAAATGTCGCGTTTGGTCAAGATATCTGGTTAAAACAAAATGTTTCTTCATACAACATAATTTTCGATCGGTCGTTCTTATGGCAGCTATATGATATAGTGGTCCGATCTTAATAAGATTTTGTATTATATATGAGGAGCATACTAAAGCTAATAAATGCCGAGTTTGGTCAAGATTTCTTGAAAAATAAAATGTTTTTCATACAAGAATCTACCTTTCGACCGATCGTTCCAATGTCAGCTTTATGATATAGTGGTTCGATATAAATAAGATTTTGCATACATATGTGGAGCATAGTAAAACTAATAAATGTCGCGTTTGGTCAAGATATCTGGTTAAAACAAAATGTTTTTTCATACAAAAACTTGATTTTCGACCGATCGTATATATGGCAGCTATATAGTGGTCTGATCTTAATAGGATTTTGCATATTTATGAGTATACTAAAACTGATAAATGCCGAGTTTGGTAAAGATATCATGAAAAATAAAATGATTTTTCATCCAACAACTTAATTTTCGACCGATCGTTCTTATATCAGCTATATGATATAGTGGTCCGATATTAATAGGATTTTGCATATATATGAGAAGTATAGTAAAAGTAATGCCGAGTTTGGTCAAGATATCTTGAAAACAAAATATTTCTTCATACAACATAATTTTCGATCGGTCGTTCCTATGGCAGCTATATGATATAGTGGTCCGAACTTAATAGGATTTTGTATATATATGAGAAGCATACTAAAACTAAAAATTCCGAGTTTGGTCAAGATTTCTTAAAATGAAAATGTTTTCATCCAAGAATCTGCTTTTCGACCGATTGTTCCTATGGCAGCTATATGATATAGTGGTCCGATCTTAATAGGATTTCGCTCATATATGAGGAGTATAGTAAAACTAATAAATGCTGAGTTTGGTCAAGATATCTTGATAAACAAAATGTTTTTTCATACAACTTAATTTTCGACCGATCGATCCTATGGCGGTTATATGATATAGTGGTCCGATCTTAATAGGATTTTGCATATATATGAGTAAAGAAAAACTAATATATGCCGAGTTTGGTCAAGATATCATGAAATATAAAATGGTTTTTCATACAACAACGAAATTTTCGACCGATCGTTCTTATGGCAGCTATATGATATAGTGGTCCGATCTTAACAAGATTTTGCATACATATGTGGAGCATAGTAAAACTAATAAATGTTTTTTCATACAAAAACTTGATTTTCGACCGATCGTATATATGGCAGCTATATAGTGGTCTGATCTTAATAGGATTTTGCATATTTATGAGTATACTAAAACTGATAAATGCCGAGTTTGGTAAAGATATCATGAAAAATAAAATGGTTTTTCATCCAACAACTTAATTTTCGACCGATCGTTCTTATATCAGCTATATGATATAGTGGTCCGATATTAATAGGATTTTGCATATATATGAGAAGTATAGTAAACTAATGCCGAGCTTGGTTAAGATATCTTGACAAAAAAAATGTTTTTTCATACAACATAATTTTCGATCGGTCGTTCCTATGGCAGCTATATGATATAGTGGTTCGATCTTAATAGGATTTGCATATATATGAGGAGCATAGTAAAACTAATAAATGTCGCGTTTGGTCAAGATTTCTTGAAAAATAAAATGTTTTTCATACAAGAATCTACCTTTCGACCGATCGTTCCAATGTCAGCTTTATGATATAGTGGTTCGATATAAATAAGATTTTGCATACATATGTGGAGCATAGTAAAACTAATAAATGTCGCGTTTGGTCAAGATATCTGGTTAAAACAAAATGTTTTTCATACAAAAACTTGATTTTCGACCGATCGTATATATGGCAGCTATATAGTGGTCTGATCTTAATAGGATTTTGCATATTTATGAGTATACTAAAACTGATAAATGCCGAGTTTGGTAAAGATATCATGAAAAATAAAATGGTTTTTCATCCAACAACTTAATTTTCGACCGATCGTTCTTATATCAGCTATATGATATAGTGGTCCGATATTAATAGGATTTTGCATATATATGAGAAGTATAGTAAAAGTAATGCCGAGTTTGGTCAAGATATCTTGAAAAACAAAATGTTTCTTCATACAACATAATTTTCGATCGGTCGTTCCTATGGCAGCTATATGATATAGTGGTCCGAACTTAATAGGATTTTGTATATATATGAGAAGCATACTAAAACTAAAAATTCCGAGTTTGGTCAAGATTTCTTAAAATGAAAATGTTTTTCATCCAAGAATCTGCTTTCGACCGACTGTTCCTATGGCAGCTATATGATATAGTGGTCCGATCTTAATAGGATTTCGCTCATATATGAGGAGTATAGTAAAACTAATAAATGCTGAGTTTGGTCAAGATATCTTGATAAACAAAATGTTTTTTCATACAACTTAATTTTCGACCGATCGATCCTATGGCGGTTATATGATATAGTGGTCCGATCTTAATAGGATTTTGCATATATATGAGTAAAGAAAAACTAATATATGCCGAGTTTGGTCAAGATATCATGAAATATAAAATGGTTTTTCATACAACAACGAAATTTTCGACCGATCGTTCTTATGGCAGCTATATGATATAGTGGTCCGATCTTAACAAGATTTTGCATACATATGTGGAGCATAGTAAAACTAATAAATGTTTTTCATACAAAAACTTGATTTTCGACCGATCGTATATATGGCAGCTATATAGTGGTCTGATCTTAATAGGATTTTGCATATTTATGAGGAGTATACTAAAACTGATAAATGCCGAGTTTGGTCAAGATATCATGAAAAATAAAATGGTTTTTCATACAACAGCTTAATTTTCGACCGATCGTTCTTATGGCAGCTATATGATATAGTGGTCCGATATTAATAGAATTTTGCATATATATGAGAAGTATAGTAAAACTAATGCCGAGCTTGGTCAAGATATCTTGACAAAAAAAATGTTTTTTCATACAACTTAATTTTCGACCGATGGATCCTATGGCAGCTATATTATATATAGTGGTGCGATCTTAATAGGATTTTGCCTATATATGAGGAGTATAGTAAAACTAATAAATGCCAAGTTTGGCCAAGATATCTTGAAAAACAAAATGGTTTTTCATACAACAACGAAATTTTCGACCGATCGTTCTTATGGCAGCTATATGATATAATGGTCCGATCTTAATAGGATTTTGCATATATATGAAGAGCATAGTTCCAATGGCAGCTTTATGATATAGTGGTCCGATATTAACAAGATTTTGCATACATATGTGGAGCTTAGTAAAACTAATAAATGTTTTTTCATACAAAACTTGATTTTCGACCGATCGTATATATGGCAGCTATATAGTGGTCTGATCTTAATAGGATTTTGCATATTTATGAGGAGTATACTAAAACTGATAAATGCCGAGTTTGGTCAAGATATCATGAAAAATAAAATGGTTTTTCATACAACAGCTTAATTTTCGACCGATCGTTCTTATGGCAGCTATATGATATAGTGGTCCGATATTAATAGGATTTTGCATATATATGAAAAGTATAGTAAAACTAATGCCGAGCTTGGTCAAGATATCTTGACAAAAAAATGTTTTTTCATACAACATAATTTTCGATCGGTCGTTCCTATGGCAGCTATATGATATAGTGGTCCGATCTTAATAGGATTTTGTATATATATATGAGGAGCATACTAAAACTAAAAATTCCGAGTTTGGTCAAGATTTCTTAAAATGAAAATGTTTTTCATCCAAGAATCTGCTTTTCGACCGATCGTTCTTATGGCAGCTATATGATATAGTGGTCCGATCTTAATAGGATTTTGCATATATATGAGGAGCATAGTAAAACTAATAAATGTCGCGTTTGGTCAAGATTTCTTGAAAAATAAAATGTTTTTCATACAAGAATCTACCTTTCGATCGATCGTTCCAATGTCAGCTTTATGATATAGTGGTTCGATATAAATAAGATTTTGCATACATATGTGGAGCATAGTAAAACTAATAAATGTCGCGTTTGGTCAAGATATCTGGTTAAAACAAAATGTATTTTCATACAAAAACTTGATTTTCGACCGATCGTATATATGGCAGCTATATAGTGGTCTGATCTTAATAGGATTTTGCATATTTATGAGGAGTATACTAAAACTAATAAATGCCGAGTTTGGTCAAGATATCATGAAAAAAAAAATGTTTTTTCATACAACTTAATTTTCGACCGATGGATCCTATGGCAGCTATAATATATATAGTGGTGCGATCTTAATAGGATTTTGCATATATATGAGGAGTATAGTAAAACTAATAAATGCCAAGTTTGCTCAAGATATCTGGTTAAAAGAAGATGTTTTTTTATACAAATCTTGATTTTCGACCGATCGTATATATGGCAGCTATATGATATAGTTGTCCGATCTTAATAGGATTTTGCATATGTATGAGGAGTATACTAAAACTGATAAATGCCGAGTTTGGTAAAGATATCATGAAAAATAAAATGGTTTTTCATACAACAGCTTAATTTTCGACCGATCGTTCTTATGGCAGCTATATGATATAGTGGTCCGATATTAATAGGATTTGCATATATATGACAAGTATAGTAAAACTAATGCCGAGCTTGGTCAAGATATCTTGACAAAAAAAATGTTTTTTCATACAACATAATTTTCGATCGGTCGTTCCTATGGCAGCTATATGATATAGTGGTCCGATCTTAATAGGATTTTGTATATATATGAGGAGCATACTAAAACTAAAAATTCCGAGTTTGGTCAAGATTTCTTAAAATGAAAATGTTTTTCATCCAAGAATCTGCTTTTCGACCGATCGTTCTTATGGCAGCTATATGATATAGTGGTCCGATCTTAATAGGATTTTGCATATATATGAGGAGCATAGTAAAACTAATAAATGTCGCGTTTGGTCAAGATTTCTTGAAAAATAAAATGTTTTTCATACAAGAATCTACCTTTCGACCGATCGTTCCAATGTCAGCTTTATGATATAGTGGTTCGATATAAATAAGATTTTGCATACATATGTGGAGCATAGTAAAACTAATAAATGTCGCGTTTGATCAAGATATCTGGTTAAAACAAAATGTATTTTCATACAAAAACTTGATTTTCGACCGATCGTATATATGGCAGCTATATAGTGGTCTGATCTTAATAGGATTTTGCATATTTATGAGGAGTATACTAAAACTAATAAATGCCGAGTTTGGTCAAGATATCATGAAAAATAAAATGGTTTTTCATACAACAATTTAATTTTCGACCGATCGTTCTTTTGGCAGCTATATGATATAGTGGTCAGATATTAATAGGATTTTGCATATATATGGGAAGTATAGTAAAACTAATTTGGCAGATATATGAGGAGGATACTAAAACTATTAAATGCCGAGTTTGGTCAAGATATCTTGAAAAACAAAATGTTTTTTCATACAAAAACTTAATTTTCGTCCGTTCGTTCCAATGGCAGCTATATGATATAGTGGTCCGATCTTAATAGGATTTTGCATATATATGAGAAGTGCAGTAAAACTAATGCCGAGTTTGGTCAAGATATCTTGACAAAAAAAATGTTTTTCATACAACTTAATTTTCGACCGATGGATCCTATGGCAGCTATATATATAGTGGTGCGATCTTAATAGGATTTTGCATATATATGAGAAGTGCAGTAAAACTAATGCCGAGTTTGGTCAAGATATCTTGACAAAAAAAATGTTTTTTCATATAACTTAATTTTCGACCGATGGATCCTATGGCAGCTATATGATATAGTGGTCCGATCTTAATAGGATTTTGCATATATATGAGGAGCATAGTAAAACTAATGCCGAGCTTGGTCAAGAAATCTTGACAAAAAAAATGTTTTTCATACAACTTAATTTTCGACCGATGGATCCTATGGCAGCTATAATATATATAGTGGTGCGATCTTAATAGGATTTTGCATATATATGAGGAGTATAGTAAAACTAATAAATGCCAAGTTTGCTCAAGCTATCTGGTTAAAACAAAATGTTTTTTTATACAAATCTTGATTTAGACCGATCGTATATATGGCAGCTATATGATATAGTTGTCCGATCTTAATAGGATTTTGCATATTTATGAGGAGTGTAGTAAAATTAATAAATGCCGAGTTTGGTCAAGATATCATGAAAAATAAAATGGTTTTTCATACAAGAATCTACCTCTCGACAGATCGTTCCAATGGCAGCTTTATGATATAGTGGTCCGATCTTAATAAGATTTGGCATATGTGGAGCATAGTAAAACTAATAAATGTCGCGTTTGGTAAAGATATCTGGTTAAAAGAAAATGTTTTTTTATACAAATCTTGATTTTCGACCGATCGTATATATGGCAGCTATATGATATAGTTGTCCGATCTTAATAGGATTTTTGCATATTTATGAGGAGTGTAGTAAAACTAATAAATGACGAGTTTGGTCAAGATATCATGAAAAATAAAATGGTTTTTCATACAACAATTTAATATTCGACCGGTCGATCCTTTGACAGCTATATGATATAGTGGTCCGATCTTAATAGGATTTTGCATATATATGAGTAAAGAAAAACTAATAAATGCCGACTTTGGTCAAGATATCATGAAATATAAAATGGTTTTTCATACAACAACTAAATTTTCGACCGATCGTTCTTATGGCAGCTATATAATATAGTGGTCCGATCTTAATAGGATTTTGCATATATATGAGGAGCATAGTAAAACTAATAAATGACGCGTTTGGTCAAGATTTCTTGAAAAATAAAATGTTTTTCATACAAGAATCTACCTTTCGACCGATCGTTCCAATGGCAGCTTTATAATATAGTGGTTCGATATTAATAAGATTTTGCATACATATGTGGAGCATAGTGAAACTAATAAATGTCGCGTTTGGTCAAGATATCTGGTTAAAACAAAATGTTTTTTCATACAAAAACTTGATTTTCGACCGATCGTATATAGGGCAGCTATATAGTGGTCTGATCTTAATAGGATTTTGCATATTTATGAGGAGTATACTAAAGCTGATAAATGCCGAGTTTGGTCAAGATATCATGAAAAATAAAATGGTTTTTCATACAACTTAATTTTCGACCGATGGATCCCATGGCAGCCATATTATATATAGTGGTGCGATCTTAATAGGATTTTGCATATATATGAGGAGTATAGTAAAACTAATAAATGCCAAGTTTGGTCAAGATATCTTGAAAAACAAAATGTTTTTTCATACAACATAATTTTCGATGGGTCGTTCCTATGGCAGCTATATGATATAGTGGTCCGATCTTAATAGGATTTTGTATATATATGAGGAGCATACTAAAACTAAAAATTCCGAGTTTGGTCAAGATTTCTTAAAATGAAAATGTTTTTCATCCAAGAATCTGCTTTTCGACCGATTGTTCCTATGGCAGCTATATGATATAGTGGTCCGATCTTAATAGGATTTCGCTCATATATGAGGAGTATAGTAAAACTAATAAATGCTGAGTTTGATCAAGATATCTTGATAAACAAAATGTTTTTTCATACAACTTAATTTTCGACCGATCGATCCTATGGCAGCTATATGATATAGTGGTCCGATCTTAATAGGATTTTGTATATATATGAGGAGCATACTAAAACTAATAAATGCCGTTTGGTCAATATTTCTTAAAATGAAAATGTTTTTCATCCAAGAATCTGCTTTTCGACCGATTGTTCCTATGGTAGCTATATGATATAGTGGTCCGATCTTAATAGGATTTCGCTCATATATGAGGAGTATAGTAAAACTAATAAATGCTGAGTTTGGTCAAGTTATCTTGATAAACAAAATGTTTTTTTATACAACTTAATTTTCGACCGATCGATCCTATGGCAGCTATATGATATAGTGGTCCGATCTTAATAGGATTTTGCATATATATGAGTAAAGTAAAACTAATAAATGCCGAGTTTGGTCAAGATATCATGAAAAATAAAATGTTTTTTCATACAACTTAATTTTCGACCGATGGATCCTATGGCAGCCATATTATATATAGTGGTGCGATCTTAATAGGATTTTGCATATATATGAGGAGTATAGTAAAACTAATAAATGCTGAGTTTGGTCAAGATATCTTGATAAACAAAATGTTTTTTCATACAACTTAATTTTCGACCGATCGATCCTATGGCAGCTATATGATATAGTGGTCCGATCTTAATAGGATTTTGCATATATATGAGTAAAGTAAAACTAATAAATGCCGAGTTTGGTCAATATATCATGAAAAATAAAATGTTTCTTCATACAACTTAATTTTCGACCGATCGTTCTTATGGCAGCTATATGATATAGTGGTCCGATATTAATAGGATTTTGCATATATATGAGAAGTATAGTAAAACTAATGCCGAGCTTGGTCAAGATATCTTGACAAAAAAAATGTTTTTTCATACAACTTAATTTTCGACCGATGGATCCTATGGCAGCTATATTATATATAGTGGTGCGATCTTAATAGGATTTTGCACATATATGAGGAGTATAGTAAAACTAATAAATGCCAAGTTTGGTCAAGATATCTTGAAAAACAAAATGTTTCTTCGTACAACATAATTTTCGATCGGTCGTTTTTATGGCAGCTATATGATATAGTGGTCCGATCTTAATAGGATTTGTATATATATATGAGGAGCATACTAAAACTAATAAATGCCGAGTTTGGTCAATATTTCTTAAAATGAAAATCCAAGATCTGCTTTTCGACCGATTGTTCCTATGGTAGCTATATGATATAGTGGTCCGATCTTAATAGGATTTCGCTCATATATGAGGAGTATAGTAAAACTAATAAATGCTGAGCTTGGTCAAGATATCTTGAAAAACAAAATGTTTCTTCATACAACATATATTTCGATCGGTCGTTCTTATGGCAGCTATATGATATAGTGGTCCGATCTTAATAAGATTTTGTATATATATGAGGAGCATACTAAAGCTAATAAATGCCGAGTTTGGTCAATATTTCTTAAAATGAAAATGTTTTTCATCCAAGAATCTGCTTTTCGACCGATTGTTCCTATGGTAGCTATATGATATAGTGGTCCGATCTTAATAGGATTTCGCTCGTATATGAGGAGTATAGTAAAACTAATAAATGCCGAGTTTGGTCAAGATATCATGAAAAATAAAATGGTTTTTCATACAACAACTTAATTTTCGACCGATCGTTCTTATGGCAGCTATATTATATATAGTGGTGCGATCTTAATAGGATTTTGCATATATATGAGGAGTATAGTAAAACTAATAAATGCCAAGTTTGGTCAAGATATCTTGAAAAACAAAATGTTTCTTCATACAACATAATTTTCGATGGGTCGTTCCTATGGCAGCTATATGATATAGTGGTCCGATCTTAATAGGATTTTGTATATATATGAGGAGCATACTAAAACTAAAAATTCCGAGTTTGGTCAAGATTTCTTAAAATGAAAATGTTTTTCATCCAAGAATCTGCTTTTCGACCGATTGTTCCTATGGCAGCTATATGATATAGTGGTCCGATCTTAATAGGATTTCGCTCATATATGAGGAGTATAGTAAAACTAATAAATGCTGAGTTTGATCAAGATATCTTGATAAACAAAATATTTTTTCATACAACTTAATTTTCGACCGATCGATCCTATGGCAGCTATATGATATAGTGGTCCGATCTTAATAGGATTTTGTATATATATGAGGAGCATACTAAAACTAATAAATGCCGTTTGGTCAATATTTCTTAAAATGAAAATGTTTTTCATCCAAGAATCTGCTTTTCGACCGATGGATCCTATGGCAGCCATATTATATATAGTGGTGCGATCTTAATAGGATTTTGCATATATATGAGGAGTATAGTAAAACTAATAAATGCTGAGTTTGGTCAAGATATCTTGATAAACAAAATGTTTTTTCATACAACTTAATTTTCGACCGATCGATCCTATGGCAGCTATATGATATAGTGGTCCGATCTTAATAGGATTTTGCATATATATGAGTAAAGTAAAACTAATAAATGCCGAGTTTGGTCAAGATATCATGAAAAATAAAATAATTCTTCATACAACTTAATTTTCGACCGATCGTTCTTATGGCAGCTATATGATATAGTGGTCCGATATTAATAAGATTTTGCATATATATGAGAAGAATAGTTAAACTAATGCCGAGCTTGGTCAAGATATCTTGACAAAAAAAATGTTTTTTCATACAACTTAATTTTCGACCGATGGATCCTATGGCAGCTATATTATATATAGTGGTGCGATCTTAATAGGATTTTGCACATATATGAGGAGTATAGTAAAACTAATAAATGCCAAGTTTGGTCAAGACATCTTGAAAAACAAAATGTTTCTTCGTACAACATAATTTTCGATCGGTCGTTCTTATGGCAGCTATATGATATAGTGGTCCGATCTTAATAGGATTTTGTATATATATATGAGCATACTAAAACTAATAAATGCCGAGTTTGGTCAATATTTCTTAAAATGAAAATCCAAGATCTGCTTTTCGACCGATTGTTCCTATGGTAGCTATATGATATAGTGGTCCGATCTTAATAGGATTTCGCTCATATATGAGGAGTATAGTAAAACTAATAAATGCTGAGTTTGGTCAAGATATCTTGATAAACAAAATGTTTTTTCATACAACTTAATTTTCGACCGATCGATCCTATGGCAGCTATATGATATAGTGGTCCGATCTTAATAGGATTTTGCATATATATGAGTAAAGTAAAACTAATAAATGCCGAGTTTGGTCAAGATATCATGAAAAATAAAATGTTTTTTCATACAACTTAATTTTCGACCGATCGTTCTTATGGCAGCTATATGATATAGTGGTCCGATATTAATAGGATTTTGCATATATATGAGAAGTATAGTAAAACTAATGCCGAGCTTGGTCAAGATATCTTGACAAAAAAAATGTTTTTTCATACAACTTAATTTTCGACCGATGGATCCCATGGCAGCTATATTATATATAGTGGTGCGATCTTAATAGGATTTTGCACATATATGAGGAGTATAGTAAAACTAATAAATGCCAAGTTTGGTCAAGATATCTTGAAAACAAAATGTTTCTTCATACAACATAATTTTCGATCGGTCGTTCTTATGGCAGCTATATGATATAGTGGTCCGATCTTAATAAGATTTTGTATATATATATGAGGAGCATACTAAAGCTAATAAATGCCGAGTTTGGTCAATATTTCTTAAAATGAAAATGTTTTTCATCCAAGAATCTGCTTTTCGACCGATTATTCCTATGGTAGCTATATGATATAGTGGTCCGATCTTAATAGGATTTCGCTCGTATATGAGGAGTATAGTAAAACTAATAAATGCCGAGTTTGGTCAGGATATCATGAAAAATAAAATGGTTTTTCATACAATAACTTAATTTTCGACCGATCGTTCTTATGGCAGCTATATGATATAGTGGTCCGATCTTAATATGATTTTGCATATATATGAGGTGCATGGGAAAACTAATAAATGTCGCGTTTGGTCAAGATTTCTTGAAAAATAAAATGTTTTTCATACAAGAATCTACCTTTTGACCGATCGTTCCAATGGCAGCTTTATGATATAGTGGTTCGATATTAATAAGATTTTGCATACATATGTGGAGCATAGTAAAACTAATAAATGTCGCTTTGGTCAAGATATTTGGTTAAAACAAAATGTTTTTTCATACAAAAACTTGATTTTCGACCGATCGTATATAGGGCAGCTATATAGTGGTCTGATCTTAATAGGATTTTGCATATTTATGAGGAGTATACCAAAACTGATAAATGCCGAGTTTGGTCAAGATTTCTTAAAATGAAAATGTTTTTCATCCAAGAATCTGCTTTTCGACCGATTGTTCCTATGGTAGCTATATGATATAGTGGTCCGATCTTAATAGGATTTCGCTCATATATGAGGAGTATAGTAAAACTAATAAATGCTGAGTTTGGTCAAGTTATCTTGATAAACAAAATGTTTTTTATACAACTTAATTTTCGACCGATCGATCCTATGGCAGCTATATGATATAGTGGTCCGATCTTAATAGGATTTTGCATATATATGAGTAAAGTAAAACTAATAAATGCCGAGTTGGTCAAGATATCATGAAAAATAAAATGTTTTTTCATACAACTTAATTTTCGACCGATGGATCCTATGGCAGCTATAATATATATAGTGGTGCGATCTTAATAGGATTTTGCATATATATGAGGAGTATAGTAAAACTAATAAATGCCAAGTTTGCTCAAGATATCTTGATAAACAAATATTTTTTCATACAACTTAATTTTCGACCGATCGATCCTATGGCAGCTATATGATATAGTGGTCCGATCTTAATAGGATTTTGCATATATATGAGTAAAGTAAAACTAATAAATGCCGAGTTTGGTCAAGATATCATGAAAAATAAAATGTTTTTTCATACAACTTAATTTTCGACCGATGGATCCTATGGCAGCCATATTATATATAGTGGTGCGATCTTAATAGGATTTTGCATATATATGAGGAGTATAGTAAAACTAATAAATGCTGAGTTTGGTCAAGATATCTTGATAAACAAAATGTTTTTTCATACAACTTAATTTTCGACCGATCGATCCTATGGCAGCTATATGATATAGTGGTACGATCTTAATAGGATTTTGCATATATATGAGTAAAGTAAAACTAATAAATGCCGAGTTTGGTCAAGATATCATGAAAAATAAAATAATTCTTCATACAACTTAATTTTCGACCGATCGTTCTTATGGCAGCTATATGATATAGTGGTCCGATATTAATAAGATTTTGCATATATATGAGAAGTATAGTTAAACTAATGCCGAGCTTGGTCAAGATATCTTGACAAAAAAAAATGTTTTTTCATACAACTTAATTTTCGACCGATGGATCCTATGGCAGCTATATTATATATAGTGGTGCGATCTTAATAGGATTTTGCATATATATGAGGAGCATAGTAAAACTAATAAATGTCGCGTTTGGTCAAGATTTCTTGAAAAATAAAATGTTTTTTCATACAACTTAATTTTCGACCGATCGTTCTTATGGCAGCTATATGATATAGTGGTCCGATATTAATAGGATTTTGCATATATATGAGAAGTATAGTAAAACTAATGCCGAGCTTGGTCAAGATATCTTGACAAAAAAAATGTTTTTTCATACAACTTAATTTTCGACCGATGGATCCCATGGCAGCTATATTATATATAGTGGTGCGATCTTAATAGGATTTTGCACATATATGAGGAGTATAGTAAAACTAATAAATGCCAAGTTTGGTCAAGATATCTTGAAAAACAAAATGTTTCTTCATACAACATAATTTTCGATCGGTCGTTCTTATGGCAGCTATATGATATAGTGGTCCGATCTTAATAAGATTTTGTATATATATATGAGGAGCATACTAAAGCTAATAAATGCCGAGTTTGGTCAATATTTCTTAAAATGAAAATGTTTTTCATCCAAGAATCTGCTTTTCGACCGATTATTCCTATGGTAGCTATATGATATAGTGGTCCGATCTTAATAGGATTTCGCTCGTATATGAGGAGTATAGTAAAACTAATAAATGCCGAGTTTGGTCAAGATATCATGAAAAATAAAATGGTTTTTCATACAATAACTTAATTTTCGACCGATCGTTCTTATGGCAGCTATATGATATAGTGGTCCGATCTTAATATGATTTTGCATATATATGAGGTGCATGGGAAAACTAATAAATGTCGCGTTTGGTCAAGATTTCTTGAAAAATAAAATGTTTTTCATACAAGAATCTACCTTTCGACCGATCGTTCCAATGGCAGCTTTATGATATAGTGGTTCGATATTAATAAGATTTTGCATACATATGTGGAGCATAGTAAAACTAATAAATGTCGCTTTGGTCAAGATATTTGGTTAAAACAAAATGTTTTTTCATACAAAAACTTGATTTTCGACCGATCGTATATAGGGCAGCTATATAGTGGTCTGATCTTAATAGGATTTTGCATATTTATGAGGAGTATACCAAAACTGATAAATGCCGAGTTTGGTCAAGATTTCTTAAAATGAAAATGTTTTTCATCCAAGAATCTGCTTTTCGACCGATTGTTCCTATGGCAGCTATATGATATAGCGGTCCGATCTTCATAGGATTTCGCTCATATATGAGGAGCATACTAAAACTAATGAATGCTGAGCTTGGTCAAGAAATCTTGACAAAAAAAATGTTTTTTCATACAACTTAATTTTCGACCGATGGATCCTATGGCAGCTATAATATATATAGTGGTGCGATCTTAATAGGATTTTGCATATATATGAGGAGTATAGTAAAACTAATAAATGCCAAGTTTGCTCAAGATATCTTGATAAACAAAATATTTTTTCATACAACTTAATTTTCGACCGATCGATCCTATGGCAGCTATATGATATAGTGGTCCGATCTTAATAGGATTTTGCATATATATGAGTAAAGTAAAACTAATAAATGCCGAGTTTGGTCAAGATATCATGAAAAATAAAATGTTTTTTCATACAACTTAATTTTCGACCGATGGATCCTATGGCAGCCATATTATATATAGTGGTGCGATCTTAATAGGATTTTGCATATATATGAGGAGTATAGTAAAACTAATAAATGCTGAGTTTGGTCAAGATATCTTGATAAACAAAATGTTTTTTCATACAACTTAATTTTCGACCGATCGATCCTATGGCAGCTATATGATATAGTGGTACGATCTTAATAGGATTTTGCATATATATGAGTAAAGTAAAACTAATAAATGCCGAGTTTGGTCAAGATATCATGAAAAATAAAATAATTCTTCATACAACTTAATTTTCGACCGATCGTTCTTATGGCAGCTATATGATATAGTGGTCCGATATTAATAAGATTTTGCATATATATGAGAAGTATAGTTAAACTAATGCCGAGCTTGGTCAAGATATCTTGACAAAAAAAATGTTTTTTCATACAACTTAATTTTCGACCGATGGATCCTATGGCAGCTATATTATATATAGTGGTGCGATTTTAATAGGATTTTGCACATATATGAGGAGTATAGTAAAACTAATAAATGCCAAGTTTGGTCAAGACATCTTGAAAAACAAAATGTTTCTTCGTACAACATAATTTTCGATCGGTCGTTCTTATGGCAGCTATATGATATAGTGGTCCGATCTTAATAGGATTTGTATATATATATGAGCATACTAAAACTAATAAATGCCGAGTTTGGTCAATATTTCTTAAAATGAAAATCCAAGATCAGCTTTTCGACCGATTGTTCCTATGGTAGCTATATGATATAGTGGTCCGATCTTAATAGGATTTCGCTCATATATGAGGAGTATAGTAAAACTAATAAATGCTGAGTTTGGTCAAGACATCTTGAAAAACAAAATGTTTCTTCGTACAACATAATTTTCGACCGATCGATCCTATGGCAGCTATATGATATAGTGGTCCGATCTTAATAGGATTTTGCATATATATGAGTAAAGTAAAACTAATAAATGCCGAGTTTGGTCAAGATATCATGAAAAATAAAATGTTTTTTCATACAACTTAATTTTCGACCGATCGTTCTTATGGCAGCTATATGATATAGTGGTCCGATATTAATAGGATTTTGCATATATATGAGAAGTATAGTAAAACTAATGCCGAGCTTGGTCAAGATATCTTGACAAAAAAAATGTTTTTTCATACAACTTAATTTTCGACCGATGGATCCCATGGCAGCTATATTATATATAGTGGTGCGATCTTAATAGGATTTTGCACATATATGAGGAGTATAGTAAAACTAATAAATGCCAAGTTTGGTCAAGATATCTTGAAAAACAAAATGTTTCTTCATACAACATAATTTTCGATCGGTCGTTCTTATGGCAGCTATATGATATAGTGGTCCGATCTTAATAAGATTTTGTATATATATATGAGGAGCATACTAAAGCTAATAAATGCCGAGTTTGGTCAATATTTCTTAAAATGAAAATGTTTTTCATCCAAGAATCTGCTTTTCGACCGATATTCCTATGGTAGCTATATGATATAGTGGTCCGATCTTAATAGGATTTCGCTCGTATATGAGGAGTATAGTAAAACTAATAAATGCCGAGTTTGGTCAAGATATCATGAAAATTAAAATGGTTTTTCATACAATAACTTAATTTTCGACCGATCGTTCTTATGGCAGCTATATGATATAGTGGTCCGATCTTAATATGATTTTGCATATATATGAGGTGCATGGGAAAACTAATAAATGTCGCGTTTGGTCAAGATTTCTTGAAAAATAAAATGTTTTTCATACAAGAATCTACCTTTCGACCGATCGTTCCAATGGCAGCTTTATGATATAGTGGTTCGATATTAATAAGATTTTGCATACATATGTGGAGCATAGTAAAACTAATAAATGTCGCTTTGGTCAAGATATTTGGTTAAAACAAAATGTTTTTTCATACAAAAACTTGATTTTCGACCGATCGTATATAGTGCAGCTATATAGTGGTCTGATCTTAATAGGATTTTGCATATTTATGAGGAGTATACCAAAACTGATAAATGCCGAGTTTGGTCAAGATTTCTTAAAATGAAAATGTTTTTCATCCCAGAATCTGCTTTTCGACCGATTGTTCCTATGGCAGCTATATGATATAGCGGTCCGATCTTCATAGGATTTCGCTCATATATGAGGAGCATACTAAAACTAATGAATGCTGAGCTTGGTCAAGAAATCTTGACAAAAAAAATGTTTTTTCATACAACTTAATTTTCGACCGATGGATCCTATGGCAGCTATAATATATATAGTGGTGCGATCTTAATAGGATTTTGCATATATATGAGGAGTATAGTAAAACTAATAAATGCCAAGTTTGCTCAAGATATCTGGTTAAAACAAAATGTTTTTTTATACAAATCTTGATTTTAGACCGATCGTATATATGGCAGCTATATGATATGGTGGTCCGATCTTAATATGATTTTGCATATATATGAGGTGCATGGGAAAACTAATAAATGTCGCGTTTGGTCAAGATTTCTTGAAAAATAAAATGGTTTTTCATACAACTTAATTTTCGACCGATGGATCCTATGGCAGCTATATTATATATAGTGGTGCGATCTTAATAGGATTTTGCATATATATGAGGAGTATAGTAAAACTAATAAATGCCAAGTTTGGTCAAGATATCTTGAAAACAAAATGTTTCTTCATACAACATAATTTTCGATGAGTCGTTCCTATGGCAGCTATATGATATAGTGGTCCGATCTTAATAGGATTTTGTATATATATGAGGAGCATACTAAAACTAAAAATTCCGAGTTTGGTCAAGATTTCTTAAAATGAAAATGTTTTTCATCCAAGAATCTGCTTTTCGACCGATTGTTCCTATGGCAGCTATATGATATAGTGGTCCGATCTTAATAGGATTTCGCTCATATATGAGGAGTATAGTAAAACTAATAAATGCCAAGTTTGGTCAAGATATCTTGAAAAACAAAATGTTTCTTCATACAACATAATTTTCGATGGGTCGTTCCTATGGCAGCTATATGATATAGTGGTCCGATCTTAATAGGATTTTGTATATATATGAGGAGCATACTAAAACTAAAAATTCCGAGTTTGGTCAAGATTTCTTAAAATGAAAATGTTTTTCATCCAAGAATCTGCTTTTCGACCGATTGTTCCTATGGCAGCTATATGATATAGTGGTCCGATCTTAATAGGATTTCGCTCATATATGAGGAGTATAGTAAAACTAATAAATGCTGAGTTTGGTCAAGACATCTTGATAAACAAAATGTTTTTTCATACAACTTAATTTTCGACCGATCGATCCTATGGCAGCTATATGATATAGTGGTCCGATCTTAATAGGATTTTGTATATATATGAGGAGCATACTAAAACTAATAAATGCCGTTTGGTCAATATTTCTTAAAATGAAAATGTTTTTCATCCAAGAATCTGCTTTTCGACCGATTGTTCCTATGGTAGCTATATTATATAGTGGTCCGATCTTAATAGGATTTCGCTCATATATGAGGAGTAAAGTAAAACTAATAAATGCTGAGTTTGGTCAAGATATCTTGATAAAAAAATGTTGTTTCATACAACTTAATTTTCGACCGATCGATCCTATGGCAGCTATATGATATAGTGGTCCAATCTTAATAGGATTTTGCATATATATGAGTAAAGTAAAACTAATAAATGCCGAGTTTGGTCAAGATATCATGAAAAATAAAATGTTTTTTCATACAACTTAATTTTCGACCGATCGTTCTTATGGCAGCTATATGATATAGTGGTCCGATATTAATAAGATTTTGCATACATATGTGGAGCATAGTGAAACTAATAAATGTCGCGTTTGGTCAAGATATCTGGTTAAAACAAAATGTTTTTTCATACAAAAACTTGATTTTCGACCGATCGTATATAGGGCAGCTATATAGTGGTCTGATCTTAATAGGATTTTGCATATTTATGAGGAGTATACTAAAACTGATAAATGCCGAGTTTGGTCAAGATATCATGAAAAATAAAATGGTTTTTCATACAACTTAATTTTCGACCGATGGATCCTATGGCAGCTATATTATATATAGTGGTGCGATCTTAATAGGATTTTGCATATATATGAGGAGTATAGTAAAACTAATAAATGCCAAGTTTGGTCAAGATATCTTGAAAAAACAAATGTTTCTTTATACAACATAATTTTCGATGGGTCGTTCCTATGGCAGCTATATGATATAGTGGTCCGATCTTAATAGGATTTTGTATATATATGAGGAGCATACTAAAACTAAAAATTCCGAGTTTGGTCAAGATTCTTAAAATGAAAATGTTTTTCATCCAAGAATCTGCTTTTCGACCGATTGTTCCTATGGCAGCTATATGATATAGTGGTCCGATCTTAATAGGATTTCGCTCATATATGAGGAGTATAGTAAAACTAATAAATGCCAAGTTTGGTCAAGATATCTTGAAAAACAAAATGTTTCTTCATACAACATAATTTTCGATGGGTCGTTCCTATGGCAGCTATATGATATAGTGGTCCGATCTTAATAGGATTTTGTATATATATGAGGAGCATACTAAAACTAAAAATTCCGAGTTTGGTCAAGATTTCTTAAAATGAAAATGTTTTTCATCCAAGAATCTGCTTTTCGACCGATTGTTCCTATGGCAGCTATTTGATATAGTGGTCCGATCTTAATAGGATTTCGCTCATATATGAGGAGTATAGTAAAACTAATAAATGCTGAGTTTGGTCAAGATATCTTGATAAACAAAATGTTTTTTCATAAAACTTAATTTTCGACCGATCGATCCTATGGCAGCTATATGATATAGTGGTCCGATCTTAATAGGATTTTGTATATATATGAGGAGCATACTAAAACTAATAAATGCCGTTTGGTCAATATTTCTTAAAATGAAAATGTTTTTCATCCAAGAATATGCTTTTCGACCGATTGTTCCTATGGTAGCTATATGATATAGTGGTCCGATCTTAATAGGATTTCGCTCATATATGAGGAGTAAAGTAAAACTAATAAATGCTGAGTTTGGTCAAGATATCTTGATAAACAAAATGTTGTTTCATACAACTTAATTTTCGACCGATCGATCCTATGGCAGCTATATGATATAGTGGTCCAATCTTAATAGGATTTTGCATATATATGAGTAAAGTAAAACTAATAAATGCCGAGTTTGGTCAAGATATCATGAAAAATAAAATGTTTTTTCATACAACTTAATTTTCGACCGATCGTTCTTATGGCAGCTATATGATATAGTGGTCCGATATTAATAGGATTTTGCATATATATGAGAAGTATAGTAAAACTAATGCCGAGCTTGGTCAAGATATCTTGACAAAAAAAATGTTTTTTCATACAACTTAATTTTCGACCGATGGATCCTATGGCAGCTATATTATATATAGTGGTGCGATCTTAATAGGATTTTGCACATATATGAGGAGTATAGTAAAACTAATAAATGCCAAGTTTGGTCAAGATATCTTGAAAAACAAAATGTTTCTTCATGCAACATAATTTTCGATCGGTCGTTCTTATGGCAGCTATATGATATAGTGGTCCGATGTTAATAGGATTTTGTATATATATATGAGGAGCATACTAAAACTAATAAATGCCGAGTTTGGTCAATATTTCTTAAAATGAAAATGTTTTTCATCCAATTATCTACTTTTCGACCGATTGTTCCTATGGTAGCTATATGATATAGTAGTCCGATCTTAATAGGATTTCGCTCGTATATGAGGAGTATAGTAAAACTAATAAAGGCTGAGTTTGGTCAAGATATCTTGATAAACAAAATGTTTTTTCATACAACTTAATTTTCGACCGATCGATCCTATGGCAGCCTTATGATATAGTGGTCCGATCTTAATAGGATTTTGCATATATATGAGTAAAGTAAAACTAATAAATGCCGAGTTTGGTCAAGATATCATGAAAAATAAAATGGTTTTTCATACAACAACTTAATTTTCGACCGATCGTTCTTATGGCAGCTATATGATATAGTGGTCCGATCTTAATATGATTTTGCATATATATGAGGTGCATGGGAAAACTAATAAATGTCGCGTTTGGTCAAGATTTCTTGAAAAATAAAATGTTTTTCATACAAGAATCTACCTTTCCACCGATCGTTCCAATGGCAGCTTTATGATATAGAGGTTCGATATTAATAAGATTTTGCATACATATGTGGAGCATAGTAAAACTAATAAATGTCGCGTTTGGTCAAGATATCTGGTAAAAACAAAATGGTTTTTCATACAAAAACCTGATTTTCGACCGATCGTATATAGGGCATCTATATGATATAGTGGTCCGATCTTAATAGGATTTTGCTCATATATGAGGAGCATACTAAAACTAATAAATGTCGAGTTTGGTCAAGATTTCTTAAAATGCAAATGTTTTTCATCCAAGAATCTGCTTTTCGACCGATTGTTCCTATGGCAGCTATATGATATAGCGGTCCGATCTTCATAGGATTTCGCTCATATATGAGGAGCATACTAAAGCTAATGAATGCCGAGTTTGGTCAAGATTTCTTCAAATGAAAATATTTTTCATCCAAGAATCTGCTTTTCGACCGATTGTTCCTATGGCAGCTATATGATATAGTGGTCCGATCTTAATAGGATTTCGCTCATATATGAGGAGTATAGTAAAACTAATAAATGCTGAGTTTGGTCAAGATATCTTGATAAACAAAATGTTTTTTCATACAACTTAATTTTCGACCGATCGATCCTATGGCGGTTATATGATAAAGTGGTCCGATCTTAATAAGATTTTGCATATATATGAGTAAAGAAAAACTAATAAATGCCGAGTTTGGTCAAGATATCATGAAATATAAAATGGTTTTTCATACAACAACGAAATTTTCGACCGATCGTTCTTATGGCAGCTATATGATATAGTGGTCCGATCTTAATATGATTTTGCATATATATGAGGAGCATAGTAAAACTAATAAATGTCGCGTTTGGTCAAGATTTATTGAAAAATAAAATGTTTTTCATACAAGAATCTACCTTTCGACCGATCGTTCCAATGGCAGCTTTATGATATAGTGGTTCGATATTAATAAGATTTTGCATACATATGCGGAGCATAGTAAAACTAATAAATGTCGCGTTTGGTCAAGATATCTGGTTAAAACAAAATGTTTTTTCATACAAAACTTGATTTTCGACCGATCGTATATATGGCAGCTATATAGTGGTCTGATCTTAATAGGATTTTGCATATTTATGAGTATACTAAAACTGATAAATGCCGAGTTTGGTGAAGATATCATGAAAAATAAAATGGTTTTTCATCCAACAACTTAATTTTCGACCGATCGTTCTTATATCAGCTATATGATATAGTGGTCCGATATTAATAGGATTTTGCATATATATGAGAAGTATAGTAAAAGTAATGCCGAGTTTGGTCAAGATATCTTGAAAAACAAAATGTTTCTTCATACAACATAATTTTCGATCGGTCGTTCCTATGGCAGCTATATAATATAGTGGTCCGAACTTAATAGGATTTTGTATATATATGAGGAGCATAATAAAACTAAAAATTCCGAGTTTGGTCAAGATTTCTTAAAATGAAAATGTTTTTCATCCAAGAATCTGCTTTTCGACCGATTGTTCCTATGGCAGCTATATGATATAGTAGTCCGATCTTAATAGGATTTCGCTCATATACGAGGAGTATAGTAAAACTAATAAATGCTGAGTTTGGTCAAGATATCTTGATAAACAAAATGTTTTTTCATACAACTTAATTTTCGACCGATCGATCCTATGGCGGTTATATGATATAGTGGTCCGATCTTAATAGGATTTTGCATATATATGAGTAAGGAAAAACTAATATATGCCGAGTTTGGTCAAGATATCATGAAATATAAAATGGTTTTTCATACAACAACGAAATTTTCGACCGATCGTTCTTATGGCAGCTATATGATATAGTGGTCCGATCTTAATAGGATTTTGCATATATATGAGGAGCATAGTAAAACTAATAAATGTCGCGTTTGGTCCAGATTTCTTGAAAAATAAAATGTTTTTCATACAAGAATCTACCTTTCGACCGATCGTTCCAATGGCAGCTTTATGATATAGTGGTCCGATCTTAACAAGATTTTGCATACATATGTGGAGCATAGTAAAACTAATAAATGTCGCGTTTAGTCAAGATATCTGGTTAAAAAAAAATGTTTTTTCATACAAAAACTTGATTTTCGACCGATCGTATATAGGGCAGCTATATGATATAGTGGTCCGATCTTAATAGGATTTTGCTCATATATGAGGAGTATAGAAAAACTAATAAATGCTGAGTTTGGTCAAGATATCTGGTTAAAACAAAATGTTTTTTTCATACAAAAAATTGATTTTCGACCGATCGTATATAGGGCAGCTATATAGTGGTCCGATCTTAATAGGATTTTGTATATATATGAGGAGCATACTAAAACTAATAAATGCCAAGTTTGGTCAAGATATCTTGATAAACAAAATGTTTCTTCATGCAACATAATTTTCGATCGGTCGTTCTTATGGCAGCTATATGATATAGTGGTCCGATCTTAATAGGATTTTGTATATATATATATGAGGAGCATACTAAAACTAATAAATGCCGAGTTTGGTCAATATTTCTTAAAATGAAAATGTTTTTCATCCAATAATCTGCTTTTCGACCGATTGTTCCTATGGTAGCTATATGATATAGTGGTCCGATCTTAATAGGATTTCGCTCGTATATGAGGAGTATAGTAAAACTTATAAATGCTGAGTTTGGTCAAGATATCTTGATAAACAAAATGTTTTTTCATACAACTTAGTTTTCGACCGATCGATCCTATGGCAGCCTTATGATATAGTGGTCCGATCTTAATAGGATTTTGCATATATATGAGTAAAGTAAAACTAATAAATGCCGAGTTTGGTCAAGATATCATGAAAAATAAAATGGTTTTTCATACAACAACTTAATTTTCGACCGATCGTTCTTATGGCAGCTATATGATATAGTGGTCCGATCTTAATATGATTTTGCATATATATGAGGTGCATGGGAAAACTAATAAATGTCGCGTTTGGTCAAGATTTCTTGAAAAATAAAATGTTTTTCATACAAGAATCTACCTTTCGACCGATCGTTCCAATGGCAGCTTTATGATATAGTGGTTCGATATTAATAAGATTTTGCATACATATGTGGAGCATAGTAAAACTAATAAATGTCGCGTTTGGTCAAGATATCTGGTAAAAACAAAATGGTTTTTCATACAAAAACTTGATTTTCGACCGATCGTATATAGGGCATCTATATGATATAGTGGTCCGATCTTAATAGGATTTTGCTCATATATGAGGAGCATACTAAAACTAATAAATGTCGAGTTTGGTCAAGATTTCTTAAAATGCAAATGTTTTTCATCCAAGAATCTGCTTTTCGACCGATTGTTCCTATGGCAGCTATATGATATAGCGGTCCGATCTTCATAGGATTTCGCTCATATATGAGGAGCATACTAAAGCTAATGAATGCCGAGTTTGGTCAAGATTTCTTAAATGAAAATGTTTTTTATCCAAGAATCTGCTTTTCGACCGATTGTTCCTATGGCAGCTATATGATATAGTGGTCCGATCTTAATAGGATTTCGCTCATATATGAGGAGTATAGTAAAACTAATAAATGCTGAGTTTGGTCAAGATATCTTGATAAACAAAATGTTTTTTCATACAACTTAATTTTCGACCGATCGATCCTATGGCGGTTATATGATATAGTGGTCCGATCTTAATAGGATTTTGCACATATATGAGTAAAGAAAAACTAATAAATGCCGAGTTTGGTCAAGATATCATGAAACATAAAATGGTTTTTCATACAACAACGAAATTTTCGACCGATCGTATATATGGCAGCTATATGATATAGTGGTCCGATCTTAATATGATTTTGCATATATATGAGGAGCATAGTAAAACTAATAAATGTCGCGTTTGGTCAAGATTTATTGAAAAATAAAATGTTTTTCATACAAGAATCTACCTTTCGACCGATCGTTCCAATGGCAGCTTTATGATATAGTGGTTCGATATTAATAAGATTTTGCATACATATGCGGAGCATAGTAAAACTAATAAATGTCGCGTTTGGTCAAGATATCTGGTTAAAACAAAATGTTTTTTCATACAAAAACTTGATTTTCGACCGATCGTATATATGGCAGCTATATAGTGGTCTGATCTTAATAGAATTTTGCATATTTATGAGGAGTATACTAAAACTGGTAAATGCCGAGTTTGGTGAAGATATCATGAAAAATAAAATGGTTTTTCATCCAACAACTTAATTTTCGACCGATCGTTCTTATATCAGCTATATGATATAGTGGTCCGATATTAATAGGATTTTGCATATATATGAGAAGTATAGTAAAAGTAATGCCGAGTTTGGTCAAGATATCTTGAAAAACAAAATGTTTCTTCATACAACATAATTTTCGATCGGTCGTTCCTATGGCAGCTATATAATATAGTGGTCCGAACTTAATAGGATTTTGTATATATATGAGGAGCATACTAAAACTAAAATTCCGAGTTTGGTCAAGATTTCTTAAAATGAAATATTTTTCATCCAAGAATCTGCTTTTCGACCGATTGTTCCTATGGCAGCTATATGATATAGTAGTCCGATCTTAATAGGATTTCGCTCATATACGAGGAGTATAGTAAAACTAATAAATGCTGAGTTTGGTCAAGATATCTTGATAAACAAAATGTTTTTTCATACAACTTAATTTTCGACCGATCGATCCTATGGCGGTTATATGATATAGTGGTCCGATCTTAATAGGATTTTGCATATATATGAGTAAGGAAAAACTAATATATGCCGAGTTTGGTCAAGATATCATGAAATATAAAATGGTTTTTCATACAACAACGAAATTTTCGACCGATCGTTCTTATGGCAGCTATATGATATAGTGGTCCGATCTTAATAGGATTTTGCATATATATGAGGAGCATAGTAAAACTAATAAATGTCGCGTTTGGTCCAGATTTCTTGAAAATAAAATGTTTTTCATACAAGAATCTACCTTTCGACCGATCGTTCCAATGGCAGCTTTATGATATAGTGGTCCGATCTTAACAAGATTTTGCATACATATGTGGAGCATAGTAAAACTAATAAATGTCGCGTTTAGTCAAGATATCTGGTTAAAAAAAAATGTTTTTTCATACAAAAACTTGATTTTCGACCGATCGTATATAGGGCAGCTATATAGTGGTCTGATCTTAATAGGATTTTGCATATTTATGAGGAGTATACTAAAACTGATAAATGCCGAGTTTGGTCAAGATATCATGAAAATAAAATGGTTTTTCATACAACAGCTTAATTTTCGACCGATTGTTCTTATGGCAGCTATATGATATAGTGGTCCGATATTAATAGGATTTTGCATATATATGAGAAGTATAGTAAAACTAATGCCGAGCTTGGTCAAGATATCTTGACAAAAAAAATGTTTTTTCATACAACTTAATTTTCGACCGATGGATCCTATGGCAGCTATATTATTAATAGTGGTCCGATCTTAATAGGATTTTGTATATATATGAGGAGCATACTAAAACTAAAAATTCCGAGTTTGGTCAAGATTTCTTAAAATGAAAATGTTTTTCATCCAAGAATCTGCTTTTCGACCGATTGTTCCTATGGCAGCTATATGATACAGTGGTCCGATCTTAATAGGATTTCGCTCATATATGAGGAGTATAGTAAAACTAATAAATGCTGAGTTTGGTCAAGATATCTTGATAAACAAAATGTTTTTTCATACAACTTAATTTTCGACCGATCGATCCTATGGCAGCTATATGATATAGTGGTCCGATCTTAATAGGATTTTGTAGATATATGAGGAGCATACTAAAACTAAAAATTCCGAGTTTGGTCAAGATTTCTTAAAATGAAAATGTTTTTCATCCAAGAAACTGCTTTTCGACCGATTGTTCCTATGGCAGCTATATGATATAGTAGTCCGATCTTAATAGGATTTCGCTCATATACGAGGAGTATAGTAAAACTAATAAATGCTGAGTTTGGTCAAGATATCTTGTTAAACAAAATGTTTTTTCATACAACTTAATTTTCGACCGATCGATCCTATGGCGGTTATATGATATAGTGGTCCGATCTTAATAGGATTTTGCATATATATGAGTAAGGAAAAACTAATATATGCCGAGTTTGGTCAAGATATCATGAAATATAAAATGGTTTTTCATACAACAACGAAATTTTCGACCGATCGTTCTTATGGCAGCTATATGATATAGTGGTCCGATCTTAATAGGATTTTGCATATATATGAGGAGCATAGTAAAACTAATAAATGTCGCGTTTGGTCCAGATTTCTTGAAAAATAAAATGTTTTTCATACAAGAATCTACCTTTCGACCGATCGTTCCAATGGCAGCTTTATGATATAGTGGTCCGATCTTAACAAGATTTTGCATACATATGTGGAGCATAGTAAAACTAATAAATGTCGCGTTTAGTCAAGATATCTGGTTAAAAAAAAATGTTTTTTCATACAAAAACTTGATTTTCGACCGATCGTATATAGGGCAGCTATATAGTGGTCTGATCTTAATAGGATTTTGCATATTTATGAGGAGTATACTAAAACTGATAAATGCCGAGTTTGGTCAAGATATCATGAAAAATAAAATGGTTTTTCATACAACAGCTTAATTTTCGACCGATTGTTCTTATGGCAGCTATATGATATAGTGGTCCGATATTAATAGGATTTTGCATATATATGAGAAGTATAGTAAAACTAATGCCGAGCTTGGTCAAGATATCTTGACAAAAAAAATGTTTTTTCATACAACTTAATTTTCGACCGATGGATCCTATGGCAGCTATATTATTAATAGTGGTCCGATCTTAATAGGATTTTGTATATATATGAGGAGCATACTAAAACTAAAAATTCCGAGTTTGGTCAAGATTTCTTAAAATGAAAATGTTTTTCATCCAAGAATCTGCTTTTCGACCGATTGTTCCTATGGCAGCTATATGATACAGTGGTCCGATCTTAATAGGATTTCGCTCATATATGAGGAGTATAGTAAAACTAATAAATGCTGAGTTTGGTCAAGATATCTTGATAAACAAAATGTTTTTTCATACAACTTAATTTTCGACCGATCGATCCTATGGCAGCTATATGATATAGTGGTCCGATCTTAATAGGATTTTGTAGATATATGAGGAGCATACTAAAACTAATAAATGCCAAGTTTGGTCAAGATATCTTGAAAAACAAAATGTTTCTTCATGCAACATAATTTTCGATCGGTCGTTCTTATGGCAGCTATATGATATAGTGGTCCGATCTTAATAGGATTTTGTATATATATATGAGGAGCATACTAAAACTAATAAATGCCGAGTTTGGTCAATATTTCTTAAAATGAAAATGTTTTTCATCCAATAATCTGCTTTTCGACCGATTGTTCCTATGGTAGCTATATGATATAGTGGTCCGATCTTAATAGGATTTCGCTCGTATATGAGGAGTATAGTAAAACTAATAAATGCTGAGTTTGGTCAAGATATCTTGATAAACAAACTGTTTTTTCATACAACTTAATTTTCGACCGATCGATCCTATGGCAGCCTTATGATATAGTGGTCCGATCTTAATAGGATTTTGCATATAAATGAGAAGTATAGTAAAACTAATAAATGCCGAGTTTGGTCAAGATATCATGAAAAATAAAATGGTTTTTCACACAACAACTTAATTTTCGACCGATCGTTCTTATGGCAGCTATATGATATAGTGGTCCGATCTTAATATGATTTTGCATATATATGAGGTGCATGGGAAAACTAATAAATGTCGCGTTTGGTCAAGATTTCTTGAAAAATAAAATGTTTTTCATACAAGAATCTACCTTTCGACCGATCGTTCCAATGGCAGCTTTACGATATAGTGGTTCGATATTAATAAGATTTTGCATACATATGTGGAGCATAGTAAAACTAATAAATGTCGCGTTTGGTCAAGATATCTGGTAAAAACAAAATGGTTTTTCATACAAAAACTTGATTTTCGACCGATCGTATATAGGGCATCTATATGATATAGTGGTCCGATCTTAATAGGATTTTGCTCATATATGAGGAGCATACTAAAACTAATAAATGTCGAGTTTGGTCAAGATTTCTTAAAATGCAAATGTTTTTCATCCAAGAATCTGCTTTTCGACCGATTGTTCCTATGGCAGCTATATGATATAGCGGTCCGATCTTCATAGGGTTTCGCTCATATATGAGGAGCATACTAAAGCTAATGAATGCCGAGTTTGGTCAAGATTTCTTAAAATGAAAATGTTTTTTATCCAAGAATCTGCTTTTCGACCGATTGTTCCTATGGCAGCTATATGATATAGTGGTCCGATCTTAATAGGATTTCGCTCATATATGAGGAGCATACTAAAACTAATAAATGCCGAGTTTGGTCAAGATTTCTTCAAATGAAAATATTTTTCATCCAAGAATCTGCTTTTCGACCGATTGTTCCTATGGCAGCTATATGATACAGTGGTCCGATCTTAATAGGATTTCGCTCATATATGAGGTGCATGGGAAAACTAATACATGTCGCGTTTGGTCCAGATTTCTTGAAAAATAAAATGTTTTTCATACAAGAATCTACCTTTCGACCGATCGTTCCAATGGCAGCTTTATGATATAGTGGTCCGATCTTAACAAGATTTTGCATACATATGTGGAGCATAGTAAAACTAATAAATGTCGCGTTTAGTCAAGATATCTGGTTAAAAAAAATGTTTCTTCATGCAACATAATTTTCGATCGGTCGTTCTTATGGCAGCTATATGATATAGTGGTCCGATCTTAATAGGATTTTGTATATATATATGAGGAGCATACTAAAACTAATAAATGCCGAGTTTGGTCAATATTTCTTAAAATGAAAATGTTTTTCATCCAATAATCTGCTTTTCGACCGATTGTTCCTATGGTAGCTATATGATATAGTGGTCCGATCTTAATAGGATTTCGCTCGTATATGAGGAGTATAGTAAAACTAATAAATGCTGAGTTTGGTCAAGATATCTTGATAAACAAACTGTTTTTTCATACAACTTAATTTTCGACCGATCGATCCTATGGCAGCCTTATGATATAGTGGTCCGATCTTAATAGGATTTTGCATATATATGAGAAGTATAGTAAAACTAATAAATGCCGAGTTTGGTCAAGATATCATGAAAAATAAAATGGTTTTTCACACAACAACTTAATTTTCGACCGATCGTTCTTATGGCAGCTATATGATATAGTGGTCCGATCTTAATATGATTTTGCATATATATGAGGTGCATGGGAAAACTAATAAATGTCGCGTTTGGTCAAGATTTCTTGAAAAATAAAATGTTTTTCATACAAGAATCTACCTTTCGACCGATCGTTCCAATGGCAGCTTTATGATATAGTGGTTCGATATTAATAAGATTTTGCATACATATGTGGAGCATAGTAAAACTAATAAATGTCGCGTTTGGTCAAGATATCTGGTAAAAACAAAATGGTTTTTCATACAAAAACTTGATTTTCGACCGATCGTATATAGGGCATCTATATGATATAGTGGTCCGATCTTAATAGGATTTTGCTCATATATGAGGAGCATACTAAAACTAATAAATGTCGAGTTTGGTCAAGATTTCTTAAAATGCAAATGTTTTTCATCCAAGAATCTGCTTTTCGACCGATTGTTCCTATGGCAGCTATATGATATAGCGGTCCGATCTTCATAGGATTTCGCTCATATATGAGGAGCATACTAAAGCTAATGAATGCCGAGTTTGGTCAAGATTTCTTAAAATGAAAATGTTTTTTATCCAAGAATCTGCTTTTCGACCGATTGTTCCTATGGCAGCTATATGATATAGTGGTCCGATCTTAATAGGATTTCGCTCATATATGAGGAGCATACTAAAACTAATAAATGCCGAGTTTGGTCAAGATTTCTTCAAATGAAAATATTTTTCATCCAAGAATCTGCTTTTCGACCGATTGTTCCTATGGCAGCTATATGATATAGTGGTCCGATCTTAATAGGATTTCGCTCATATATGAGGAGTATAGTAAAACTAATAAATGCTGAGTTTGGTCAAGATATCTTGATAAACAAAATGTTTTTTCATACAACTTAATTTTCGACCGATCGATCCTATGGCGGTTATATGATATAGTGGTCCGATCTTAATAGGATTTTGCATATATATGAGTAAAGAAAAACTAATAAATGCCGAGTTTGGTCAAGATATCATGAAATATAAAATGGTTTTTCATACAACAACGAAATTTTCGACCGATCGTATATATGGCAGCTATATGATATAGTGGTCCGATCTTAATATGATTTTGCATATATATGAGGAGCATAGTAAAACTAATAAATGTCGCGTTTGGTCAAGATTTATTGAAAAATAAAATGTTTTTCATACAAGAATCTACCTTTCGACCGATCGTTCCAATGGCAGCTTTATGATATAGTGGTTCGATATTAATAAGATTTTGCATACATATGCGGAGCATAGTAAAACTAATAAATGTCGCGTTTGGTCAAGATATCTGGTTAAAACAAAATGTTTTTTCATACAAAAACTTGATTTTCGACCGATCGTATATATGGCAGCTATATAGTGGTCTGATCTTAATAGGATTTTGCATATTTATGAGGAGTATACTAAAACTGATAAATGCCGAGCTTGGTGAAGATATCATGAAAAATAAAATGGTTTTTCATCCAACAACTTAATTTTCGACCGATCGTTCTTATATCAGCTATATGATATAGTGGTCCGATATTAATAGGATTTTGCATATATATGAGAAGTATAGTAAAAGTAATGCCGAGTTTGGTCAAGATATCTTGAAAAACAAATGTTTCTTCATACAACATAATTTTCGATCGGTCGTTCCTTTGGCAGCTATATAATATAGTGGTCCGAACTTAATAGGATTTTGTATATATATGAGGAGCATACTAAAACTAAAAATTCCGAGTTTGGTCAAGATTTCTTAAAATGAAAATGTTTTTCATCCAAGAATCTGCTTTTCGACCGATTGTTCCTATGGCAGCTATATGATATAGTAGTCCGATCTTAATAGGATTTCGCTCATATACGAGGAGTATAGTAAAACTAATAAATGCTGAGTTTGGTCAAGATATCTTGATAAACAAAATGTTTTTTCATACAACTTAATTTTCGACCGATCGATCCTATGGCGGTTATATGATATAGTGGTCCGATCTTAATAGGATTTTGCATATATATGAGTAAGGAAAAACTATTATATGCCGAGTTTGGTCAAGATATCATGAAATATAAAATGGTTTTTCATACAACAACGAAATTTTCGACCGATCGTTCTTATGGCAGCTATATGATATAGTGGTCCGATCTTAATATGATTTTGCATATATATGAGGAGCATAGTAAAACTAATAAATGTCGCGTTTGGTCAAGATTTATTGAAAAATAAAATGTTTTTCATACAAGAATCTACCTTTCGACCGATCGTTCCAATGGCAGCTTTATGATATAGTGGTTCGATATTAATAAGATTTTGCATACATATGCGGAGCATAGTAAAACTAATAAATGTCGCGTTTGGTCAAGATATCTGGTTAAAACAAAATGTTTTTTCATACAAAAACTTGATTTTCGACCGATCGTATATATGGCAGCTATATAGTGGTCTGATCTTAATAGGATTTTGCATATTTATGAGGAGTATACTAAAACTGATAAATGCCGAGTTTGGTGAAGATATCATGAAAAATAAAATGGTTTTTCATCCAACAACTTAATTTTCGACCGATCGTTCTTATATCAGCTATATGATATAGTGGTCCGATATTAATAGGATTTTGCATATATATGAGAAGTATAGTAAAAGTAATGCCGAGTTTGGTCAAGATATCTTGAAAAACAAAATGTTTCTTCATACAACATAATTTTCGATCGGTCGTTCCTATGGCAGCTATATAATATAGTGGTCCGATCTTAATAGGATTTTGCATATATATGAGGAGCATAGTAAAACTAATAAATGTCGCGTTTGGTCCAGATTTCTTGAAAAATAAAATGTTTTTCATACAAGAATCTACCTTTCGACCGATCGTTCCAATGGCAGCTTTATGATATAGTGGTCCGATCTTAACAAGATTTTGCATACATATGTGGAGCATAGTAAAACTAATAAATGTCGCGTTTAGTCAAGATATCTGGTTAAAAAAAAATGTTTTTTCATACAAAAACTTGATTTTCGACCGATCGTATATAGGGCAGCTATATAGTGGTCTGATCTTAATAGGATTTTGCATATTTATGAGGAGTATACTAAAACTGATAAATGCCGAGTTTGGTCAAGATATCATGAAAAATAAAATGGTTTTTCATACAACAGCTTAATTTTCGACCGATTGTTCTTATGGCAGCTATATGATATAGTGGTCCGATATTAATAGGATTTTGCATATATATGAGAAGTATAGAAAACCAATGCCGAGCTTGGTCAAGATATCTTGACAAAAAAAATGTTTTTTCATACAACTTAATTTTCGACCGATGGATCCTATGGCAGCTATATTATTAATAGTGGTCCGATCTTAATAGGATTTTGTATATATATGAGGAGCATACTAAAACTAAAAATTCCGAGTTTGGTCAAGATTTCTTAAAATGAAAATGTTTTTCATCAAAGAATCTGCTTTTCGACCGATTGTTCCTATGGCAGCTATAGGATACAGTGGTCCGATCTTAATAGGATTTCGCTCATCTATGAGGAGTATAGTAAAACTAATAAATGCTGAGTTTGGTCAAGATATCTTGATAAACAAAATGTTTTTTCATACAACTTAATTTTCGACCGATCGATCCTATGGCAGCTATATGATATAGTGGTCCGATCTTAATAGGATTTTGTATATATATGAGGAGCATACTAAAACTAATAAATGCCGAGTTTAATCAATATTTCTTAAAATGAAAATGTTTTTCATCCAAGAATCTGCTTTTCGACCGATTGTTCCTATGGTAGCTATATGATATAGTAGTCCGATCTTAATAGGATTTCGCTCATATATGAGGAGTATAGTAAAACTAATAAATGCTGAGTTTGGTCAAGATATCTTGATAAACAAAATGTTTTTTCATACCACTTAATTTTCGACCGATCGATCCTATGGCAGCTATATGATATAGTGGTCCGATCTTAATAGGATTTTGCATATATATGAGTAAAGTAAAGCTAATAAATGCCGAGTTTGGTCAAGATATCATGAAATATAAAATGGTTTTTCATACAACAACGAAATTTTCGACCGATCGTTCTTATGGCAGCTATATGATATAGTGGTCCGATCTTAATAGGATTTTGCATATATATGAGGAGCATAGTAAAACTAATAAATGTCGCGTTTGGTCAAGATTTATTGAAAAATAAAATGTTTTTCATACAAGATTCTACCTTTCGACCGATCGTTCCAATGGCAGCTTTATGATATAGTGGTTCGATATTAATAAGATTTTGCATACATATGTGGAGCATAGTAAAACTAATAAATGTCGCGTTTGGTCAAGATATCTGGTTAAAACAAAATGTTTTTTCATACAAAAACTTGATTTTCGACCGATCGTATATATGGCAGTTATATAGTGGTCTGATCTTAATAGGATTTTGCATATTTATGAGGAGTATACTAAAACTGATAAATGCCGAGTTTGGTGAAGATATCATGAAAAATAAAATGGTTTTTCATCCAACAACTTAATTTTCGACCGATCGTTCTTATATCAGCTATATGATATAGTGGTCCGATATTAATAGGATTTTGCATATATATGAGAAGTATAGTAAAAGTAATGCCGAGTTTGGTCAAGATATCTTGAAAAACAAAATGTTTCTTCATACAACATAATTTTCGATCGGTCGTTCCTATGGCAGCTATATAATATAGTGGTCCGAACTTAATAGGATTTTGTATATATATGAGGAGCATACTAAAACTAAAAATTCCGAGTTTGGTCAAGATTTCTTAAAATGAAAATGTTTTTCATCCAAGAATCTGCTTTTCGACCGATTGTTCCTATGGCAGCTATATGATATAGTGGTCCGATCTTAATAGGATTTCGCTCATATACGAGGAGTATAGTAAAACTAATAAATGCTGAGTTTGGTCAAGATATCTTGATAAACAAAATGTTTTTTCATACAACTTAATTTTCGACCGATCGATCCTATGGCGGTTATATGATATAGTGGTCCGATCTTAATAGGATTTTGCATATATATGAGTAAAGAAAAACTAATATATGCCGAGTTTGGTCAAGATATCATGAAATATAAAATGGTTTTTCATACAACAACGAAATTTTCGACCGATCGTTCTTATGGCAGCTATATGATATAGTGGTCCGATCTTAATAGGATTTCGCATATATATGAGGAGCATAGTAAAACTAATAAATGTCGCGTTTGGTCAAGATTTCTTGAAAAATAAAATGTTTTTCATACAAGAATCTACCTTTCGACCGATCGTTCCAATGGCAGCTTTATGATATAGTGGTCCGATCTTAACAAGATTTTGCATACATATGTGGAGCATAGTAAAACTAATAAATGTCGCGTTTAGTCAAGATATCTGGTTAAAAAAAAATGTTTTTTCTTACAAAAACTTGATTTTCGACCGATCGTATATATGGCAGCTATATAGTGGTCTGATCTTAATAGGATTTTGCATATTTATGAGGAGTATACTAAAACTGATAAATGCCGAGTTTGGTCAAGATATCATGAAAATAAAATGGTTTTTCATACAACAGCTTAATTTTCGACCGATCGTTCTTATGGCAGCTATATGATATAGTGGTTTGATATTAATAGGATTTTGCATTTATAGTAGTAGTAGTAGTAGTATGAGAAGTATAGTAAAACTAATGCCGAGCATGGTCAAGATATCTTGACAAAAAATGTTTTTTCATACAACTTAATTTTCGACCGATGGATCCTATGGCAGCTATATTATATATAGTGGTGCGATCTTAATAGGATTTTGCATATATATGAGGAGTATAGTAAAACTAATAAATGCCAAGTTTGGTCAAGATATCTTGAAAAACAAAATGTTTCTTCATACAACATAATTTTCGATCGGTCGTTCCTATGGCAGCTATATGATATAGTGGTCCGATCTTAATAGGAATTTGTATATATATATGAGGAGCATACTAAAACTAAAAATTCCGAGTTTGGTCAAGATTTCTTAAAATGAAAATGTTTTTCATCCAAGAATCTGCTTTTCGACCGATTGTTCCTATGGCAGCTATATGATACAGTGGTCCGATCTTAATAGGATTTTGCATATATATGAGGAGCATAGTAAAACTAATAAATGTCGCGTTTGGCCAAGATTTCTTGAATAAAATGTTTTTCATACAAGAATCTACCTTTCGACCGATCGTTCCAATGGCAGCTTTATGATATAGTGGTCCGATCTTAACAAGATTTTGCATACATATGTGGAGCATAGTAAAACTAATAAATGTCGCCTTTAGTCAAGATATCTGGTTAAAAAAAAATGTTTTTTCATACAAAAACTTGATTTTCGACCGATCGTATATAGGGCAACTATATAGTGGTCTGATCTTAATAGGATTTTGCATATTTATGAGGAGTATACTAAAACTGATAAATGCCGAGTTTGGTCAAGATATCATGAAAAATAAAATGGTTTTTCATACAACAGCTTAATTTTCGACCGATCGTTCTTATGGCAGCTATATGATATAGTGGTCCGATATTAATAGGATTTTGCATATATATGAGAAGTATAGTAAAACTAATGCCGAGTTTGGTCAAGATATCTTGAAAAACAAAATGTTTCTTCATACAACATAATTTTCGATCGGTCGTTCCTATGGCAGCTATATGATATAGTGGTCCGATCTTAATAGGAATTTGTATATATATATGAGGAGCATACTAAAACTAAAAATTCCGAGTTTGGTCAAGATTTCTTAAAATGAAAATGTTTTTCATCCAAGAATCTGCTTTTCGACCGATTGTTCCTATGGCAGCTATATGATACAGTGGTCCGATCTTAATAGGATTTTGCATATATATGAGGAGCATAGTAAAACTAATAAATGTCGCGTTTGGCCAAGATTTCTTGAATAAAATGTTTTTCATACAAGAATCTACCTTTCGACCGATCGTTCCAATGGCAGCTTTATGATATAGTGGTCCGATCTTAACAAGATTTTGCATACATATGTGGAGCATAGTAAAACTAATAAATGTCGCCTTTAGTCAAGATATCTGGTTAAAAAAAAATGTTTTTTCATACAAAAACTTGATTTTCGACCGATCGTATATAGGGCAACTATATAGTGGTCTGATCTTAATAGGATTTTGCATATTTATGAGGAGTATACTAAAACTGATAAATGCCGAGTTTGGTCAAGATATCATGAAAAATAAAATGGTTTTTCATACAACAGCTTAATTTTCGACCGATCGTTCTTATGGCAGCTATATGATATAGTGGTCCGATCTTAATAGGATTTTGCATATATATGAGGAGTATAGTAAAACTAATAAATGCCAAGTTTGGTCAAGATATCTTGAAAAACAAAATGTTTCTTCATACAACATAATTTTCGATCGGTCGTTCCTATGGCAGCTATAGATATAGTGGTCCGATCTTAATAGGATTTTGTATATATATGAGGAGCATACTAAAACTAAAAATTCCGAGTTTGGTCAAGATTTCTTAAAATGAAAATGTTTTTCATCCAAGAATCTGCCTTTCGACCGATTGTTCCTATGGCAGCTATATGATATAGTGGTCCGATCTTAATAGGATTTCGCTCATATATGAGGAGTATAGTAAAACTAATAAATGCTGAGTTTGGTGAAGATATCTTGATAAACAAAATGTTTTTTCATACCACTTAATTTTCGACCGATCGATCCTATGGCAGCTATATGATATAGTGGTCCGATCTTAATAGGATTTTGCATATATATGAGTAAAGTAAAACCAATAAATGCCGAGTTTGGTCAAGATATCATGAAAAATAAAATGGTTTTTCATACAACATCTTAATTTTCGACCGATCGTTCTTATGGCAGCTATATGATATAGTGGTCCGATCTTAATATGATTTTGCATATATATGAGGTGCATGGGAAAACTAATAAATGTCGCGTTTGGTCAAGATTTCTTGAAAAATAAAATGTTTTTCATACAAGAATCTACCTTTCGACCGATCGTTCCAATGGCAGCTTTATGATATAGTGGTCCGATCTTAACAAGATTTTGCATACATATGTGGAGCATAGTAAAACTAATAAATGTCGCGTTTGGTCAAGATATCTGGTTAAAACAAAATGTTTTTTCATACAAAAAATTGATTTTCGACCGATCGTATATAGGGCATCTATATGATATAGTGGTCCGATCTTAATAGGATTTCGCTCATATATGAGGAGCATACTAAAATTAATAAATGCTGAGTTTGGTCAAGATTTCTTAAAATGAAAATGTTTTTCATCCAAGAATCTGCTTTTCGACCGATTGTTCCTATGGCAGCTATATGATATAGTGGTCCGATCTTAATAGGATTTCGCTCATATATGAGGAGCATACTAATACTAATGAATGCCGAGTTTGGTCAAGATTTCTTAAAATGAAAATATTTTTCATCCAAGAATCTGCTTTTCGACCGATTGTTCCTATGGCAGCTATATGATATAGTGGTCAGATCTTAATAGGATTTTGCATATATATGAGAAGTATAGTACAACTAATGCCGAGTTTGGTCAAGATATCCTGACAAAAAAAATGTTTTTTCAAATAACTTAATTTTCGCCCGATGGATCCTATGGCACCTATATGAAATAGTGGTCCGATCTTAATAGGATTTTGCGTATATATGAGGAGCATAGTAAAACTAATAAATGTCGCGTTTGGTCAAGATTTCTTGAAAAATAAAATGTTTTTCATACAAGAATCTACCTTTCGACCGATCGTTCCAATGGCAGCTTTATGATATAGTGGTTCGATATTAATGAGATTTTGCATACATGTGTGGAGCATAGTAAAACTAATAAATGTCGCGTTTGGTCAAGATATCTGGTTAAAACAAAATGTATTTTCATACAAAAACTTGATTTTCGACCGATCGTATATATGGCAGCTATATAGTGGTCTGATCTTAATAGGATTTTGCATATTTATGAGGAGTATACTAAAACTAATAAATGCCGAGTTTGGTGAAGATATCATGAAAAATAAAATGGTTTTTCATCCAACAACTTAATTTTCGACCTATCGTTCTTATGGCAGCAATATGATATAGTGGTCCGATATTAATAGGATTTTGCATATATATGAGAAGTATAGTAAAAGTAATACCGAGTTTGGTCAAGATATCTTGAAAAACAAAATGTTTCTTCATACAACATAATTTTCGATCGGTCGTTCCTATGGCAGCTATATGATATAGTGGTCCGATCTTAATAGGATTTTGTATATATATGAGGAGCATACTAAAACTAAAAATTCCGAGTTTTTTTAAGATTTCTTAAAATGAAAATGTTTTTCATCCAAGAATCTGCTTTACGACCGATTGTTCCTATGGCAGCTATATGATATAGTGGTCCGATCTTAATAGGATTTCGCTCATATATGAGGAGTATAGTAAAACTAATAAATGCTGAGTTTGGTCAAGATATCTTGATAAACAAAATGTTTTTTCATACCACTTAATTTTCGACCGATCGATCCTATGGCAACTATATGATATAGTGGTCCGATCTTAATAGGATTTTGCATATATATGAGTAAAGTAAAACCAATAAATGCCGAGTTTGGTCAAGATATCATGAAAAATAAAATGGTTTTTCATACAACAACTTAATTTTCGACCGATCGTTCTAATGGCAGCTATATGATATAGTGGTCCGATCTTAATATGATTTTGCATATATATGAGGTGCATGGGAAAACTAATAAATGTCGCGTTTGGTCAAGATTTCTTGAAAAATAAAATGTTTTTCATACAAGAATCTACCTTTCGACCGATCGTTCCAATGGCAGCTTTATGATATAGTGGTCCGATCTTAACAAGATTTTGCATACATATGTGGAGCATAGTAAAACTAATAAATGTCGCGTTTGGTCAAGATATCTGGTTAAAACAAAATGTTTTTTCATACAAAACTTGATTTTCGACCGATCGTATATAGGGCATCTTAATGATATAGTGGTCCGATCTTAATAGGATTTCGCTCATATATGAGGAGCATACTAAAATTAATAAATGCTGAGTTTGGTCAAGATTTCTTAAAATGAAAATGTTTTTCATCCAAGAATCTGCTTTTCGACCGATTGTTCCTATGGCAGCTATATGATATAGTGGTCCGATCTTAATAGGATTTCGCTCATATATGAGGAGCATACTAATACTAATGAATGCCGAGTTTGGTCAAGATTTCTTAAAATGAAAATATTTTTCATCCAAGAATCTGCTTTTCGACCGATTGTTCCTATGGCAGCTATATGATATAGTGGTCAGATCTTAATAGGATTTTGCATATATATGAGAAGTATAGTAAAACTAATGCCGAGTTTGGTCAAGATATCCTGACAAAAAAAATGTTTTTTCAAATAACTTAATTTTCGCCCGAAGGATCCTATGGCAGCTATATGAAATAGTGGTCCGATCTTAATAGGATTTTGCGTATATATGAGGAGCATAGTAAAACTAAAAATTCCGAGTTTTTTTAAGATTTCTTAAAATGAAAATGTTTTTCATCCAAGAATCTGCTTTTCGACCGATTGTTCCTATGGCAGCTATATGATATAGTGGTCCGATCTTAATAGGATTTCGCTCATATATGAGGAGCATACTAATACTAATGAATGCCGAGTTTGGTCAAGATTTCTTAAAATGAAAATATTTTTCATCCAAGAATCTGCTTTTCGACCGATTGTTCCTATGGCAGCTATATGATATAGTGGTCAGATCTTAATAGGATTTTGCATATATATGAGAAGTATAGTAAAACTAATGCCGAGTTTGGTCAAGATATCCTGACAAAAAAAATGTTTTTTCAAATAACTTAATTTTCGCCCGAAGGATCCTATGGCAGCTATATGAAATAGTGGTCCGATCTTAATAGGATTTTGCGTATATATGAGGAGCATAGTAAAACCAATAAATGTCGCGTTTGGTCAAGATTTCTTGAAAAATAAAATGTTTTTCATACAAGAATCTACCTTTCGACCGATCGTTCCAATGGCAGCTTTATGATATAGTGGTTCGATATTAATGAGATTTTGCATACATGTGTGGAGCATAGTAAAACTAATAAATGTCGCGTTTGGTCAAGATATCTGGTTAAAACAAAATGTATTTTCATACAAAAACTTGATTTTCGACCGATCGTATATATGGCAGCTATATAGTGGTCTGATCTTAATAGGATTTTGCATATTTATGAGGAGTATACTAAAACTAATAAATGCCGAGTTTGGTAAAGATATCATGAAAAATAAAATGGTTTTTCATCCAACAACTTAATTTTCGACCTATCGTTCTTATGGCAGCAATATGATATAGTGGTCCGATATTAATAGGATTTTGCATATATATGAGAAGTATAGTAAAAGTAATACCGAGTTTGGTCAAGATATCTTGAAAAACAAAATGTTTCTTCATACAACATAATTTTCGATCGGTCGTTCCTATGGCAGCTATATGATATAGTGGTCCGATCTTAATAGGATTTTGTATATATATGAGGAGCATACTAAAACTAAAAATTCCGAGTTTTTTTAAGATTTCTTAAAATGAAAATGTTTTTCATCCAAGAATCTGCTTTACGACCGATTGTTCCTATGGCAGCTATATGATATAGTGGTCCGATCTTAATAGGATTTCGCTCATATATGAGGAGTATAGTAAAACTAATAAATGCTGAGTTTGGTCAAGATATCTTGATAAACAAAATGTTTTTTCATACCACTTAATTTTCGACCGATCGATCCTATGGCAACTATATGATATAGTGGTCCGATCTTAATAGGATTTTGCATATATATGAGTAAAGTAAAACCAATAAATGCCGAGTTTGGTCAAGATATCATGAAAAATAAAATGGTTTTTCATACAACAACTTAATTTTCGACCGATCGTTCTAATGGCAGCTATATGATATAGTGGTCCGATCTTAATATGATTTTGCATATATATGAGGTGCATGGGAAAACTAATAAATGTCGCGTTTGGTCAAGATTTCTTGAAAAATAAAATGTTTTTCATACAAGAATCTACCTTTCGACCGATCGTTCCAATGGCAGCTTTATGATATAGTGGTCCGATCTTAACAAGATTTTGCATACATATGTGGAGCATAGTAAAACTAATAAATGTCGCGTTTGGTCAAGATATCTGGTTAAAACAAAATGTTTTTTCATACAAAAACTTGATTTTCGACCGATCGTATATAGGGCATCTTAATGATATAGTGGTCCGATCTTAATAGGATTTCGCTCATATATGAGGAGCATACTAAAATTAATAAATGCTGAGTTTGGTCAAGATTTCTTAAAATGAAAATGTTTTTCATCCAAGAATCTGCTTTTCGACCGATTGTTCCTATGGCAGCTATATGATATAGTGGTCCGATCTTAATAGGATTTCGCTCATATATGAGGAGCATACTAATACTAATGAATGCCGAGTTTGGTCAAGATTTCTTAAAATGAAAATATTTTTCATCCAAGAATCTGCTTTTCGACCGATTGTTCCTATGGCAGCTATATGATATAGTGGTCAGATCTTAATAGGATTTTGCATATATATGAGAAGTATAGTAAAACTAATGCCGAGTTTGGTCAAGATATCCTGACAAAAAAAATGTTTTTTCAAATAACTTAATTTTCGCCCGAAGGATCCTATGGCAGCTATATGAAATAGTGGTCCGATCTTAATAGGATTTTGCGTATATATGAGGAGCATAGTAAAACCAATAAATGTCGCGTTTGGTCAAGATTTCTTGAAAAATAAAATGTTTTTCATACAAGAATCTACCTTTCGACCGATCGTTCCAATGGCAGCTTTATGATATAGTGGTTCGATATTAATGAGATTTTGCATACATGTGTGGAGCATAGTAAAACTAATAAATGTCGCGTTTGGTCAAGATATCTGGTTAAAACAAAATGTATTTTCATACAAAAACTTGATTTTCGACCGATCGTATATATGGCAGCTATATAGTGGTCTGATCTTAATAGGATTTTGCATATTTATGAGGAGTATACTAAAACTGATAAATGCCGAGTTTGGTGAAGATATCATGAAAAATAAAATGGTTTTTCATCCAACAACTTAATTTTCGACCTATCGTTCTTATGGCAGCTATATGATATAGTGGTCCGATATTAATAGGATTTTGCATATATATGAGAAGTATAGTAAAAGTAATACCGAGTTTGGTCAAGATATCTTGAAAAACAAAATGTTTCTTCATACAACATAATTTTCGATCGGTCGTTCCTATGGCAGCTATATGATATAGTGGTCCGATCTTAATAGGATTTTGTATATATATTAGGAGCATACTAAAACTAAAAATTCCGAGTTTTTTCAAGATTTCTTAAAATGAAAATGTTTTTCATCCAAGAATCTGCTTTTCGACCGATTGTTCCTATGGCAGCTATATGATATAGTGGTCCGATCTTAATAGGATTTCGCTCATATATGAGGAGTATAGTAAAACTAATAAATGCTGAGTTTGGTCAAGATATCTTGATAAACAAAATGTTTTTTCATACAACTTAATTTTCGACCGATCGATCCTACGGCAGCTATATGATATAGTGGTCCGATCTTAATAGGATTTCGCTCATATATGAGCAGTATAGTAAAACTAATAAATGCTGAGTTTGGTCAAGATATCTTGATAAACAAAATGTTTTTTCATACAACTTAATTTTCGATCGGTCGTTCCTATGGCAGCTATAGATATAGTGGTCCGATCTTAATAGGATTTTGTATATATATGAGGAGCATACTAAAACTAAAAATTCCGAGTTTGGTCAAGATTTCTTAAAATGAAAATGTTTTTCATCCAAGAATCTGCTTTTCGACCGACTGTTCCTATGGCAGCTATATGATATAGTGGTCCGATCTTAATAGGATTTCGCTCATATATGAGGAGTATAGTAAAACTAATAAATGCTGAGTTTGGTGAAGATATCTTGATAAACAAAATGTTTTTTCATACCACTTAATTTTCGACCGATCGATCCTATGGCAGCTATATGATATAGTGGTCCGATCTTAATAGGATTTTGCATATATATGAGAAAAGTAAAACCAATAAATGCCGAGTTTGTTCAAGATATCATGAAAAATAAAATGGTTTTTCATACAACAACTTAATTTTCGACCGATCGTTCTTATGGCAGCTATATGATATAGTGGTCCGATCTTAATATGATTTTGCATATATATGAGGTGCATGGGAAAACTAATAAATGTCGCGTTTGGTCAAGATTTCTTGAAAAATAAAATGTTTTTCATACAAGAATCTACCTTTCGACCGATCGTTCCAATGGCAGCTTTATGATATAGTGGTCCGATCTTAACAAGATTTTGCGTACATATGTGGAGCATAGTAAAACTAATAAATGTCGCGTTTGGTCAAGATATCTGGTTAAAACAAAATGTTTTTCATACAAAAACTTGATTTTCGACCGATCGTATATAGGGCATCTATATGATATAGTGGTCCGATCTTAATAGGATTTCGCTCATATATGAGGAGCATACTAAAATTAATAAATGCTGAGTTTGGTCAAGATTTCTTAAAATGAAAATGTTTTTCATCCAAGAATCTGCTTTTCGACCGATTGTTCCTATGGCAGCTATATGATATAGTGGTCCGATCTTAATAGGATTTCGCTCATATATGAGGAGCATACTAATACTAATGAATGCCGAGTTTGGTCAAGATTTCTTAAAATGAAAATATTTTTCATCCAAGAATCTGCTTTTCGACCGATTGTTCCTATGGCAGCTATATGATATAGTGGTCAGATCTTAATAGGATTTTGCATATATATGAGAAGTATAGTAAAACTAATGCCGAGTTTGGTCAAGATATCCTGACAAAAAATTTTTTTCAAATAACTTAATTTTCGCCCGATGGATCCTATGGCAGCTATATGAAATAGTGGTCCGATCTTAATAGGATTTTGCGTATATATGAGGAGCATAGTAAAACTAATAAATGTCGCGTTTGGTCAAGATTTCTTGAAAAATAAAATGTTTTTCATACAAGAATCTACCTTTCGACCGATCGTTCCAATGGCAGCTTTATGATATAGTGGTTCGATATTAATGAGATTTTGCATACATGTGTGGAGCATAGTAAAACTAATAAATGTCGCGTTTGGTCAAGATATCTGGTTAAAACAAAATGTATTTTCATACAAAAACTTGATTTTCGACCGATCGTATATATGGCAGCTATATAGTGGTCTGATCTTAATAGGATTTTGCATATTTATGAGGAGTATACTAAAACTGATAAATGCCGAGTTTGGTGAAGATATCATGAAAAATAAAATGGTTTTCCATCCAACAACTTAATTTTCGACCTATCGTTCTTATGGCAGCAATATGATATAGTGGTCCGATATTAATAGGATTTTGCATATATATGAGAAGTATAGTAAAAGTAATACCGAGTTTGGTCAAGATATCTTGAAAAACAAAATGTTTCTTCATACAACATAATTTTCGATCGGTCGTTCCTATGGCAGCTATATGATATAGTGGTCCGATCTTAATAGGATTTTGTATATATATGAGGAGCATACTAAAACTAAAAATTCCGAGTTTTTTTAAGATTTCTTAAAATGAAAATGTTTTTCATCCAAGAATCTGCTTTTCGACCGATTGTTCCTATGGCAGCTATATGATATAGTGGTCCGATCTTAATAGGATTTCGCTCATATATGAGGAGTATAGTAAAACTAATAAATGCTGAGTTTGGTCAAGATATCTTGATAAACAAAATGTTTTTTCATACAACTTAATTTTTGACCGATCGATCCTACGGCAGCTATATGATATAGTGGTCCGATCTTAATAGAATTTGTATATATATGAGGAGCATACTAAAACTAATAAATGCCGAGTTTGGTCAAGATTTCTTAAAATGAAAATGTTTTTCATCCAAGAATCTGCTTTTCGACCGATCGATCCTATGGCAGCTATATGATATAGTGGTCCGATCTTAATAGGATTTTGTATATATATGAGGAGCATACTAAAACTAATAAATGCCGAGTTTGATCAATATTTCTTAAAATGAAAATGTTTTTCATCCAAGAATGTGCTTTTCGACCGATTGTTCCTATGGTAGCTATATGATATAGTGGTCCGATCTTAATAGGATTTCGCTCATATATGAGGAGTATAGTAAAACTAATAAATGCTGAGTTTGGTGAAGATATCTTGATAAACAAAATGTTTTTTTCATACCACTTAATTTTCGACCGATCGATCCTATGGCATCTATATGATATAGTGGTCCGATCTTAATAGGATTTCGCTCATATATGAGGAGCATACTAAAATTAATAAATGCTGAATTTGGTCAAGATTTCTTAAAACGAAAATGTTTTTCATCCAAGAATCTGCTTTTCGACCGATTGTTCCTATGGCAGCTATATGATATAGTGGTCCGATCTTAATAGGATTTCGCTCATATATGAGGAGCATACTAATACTAATGAATGCCGAGTTTGGTCAAGATTTCTTAAAATGAAAATATTTTTCATCCAAGAATCTGCTTTTCGACCGATTGTTCCTATGGCAGCTATATGATATAGTGGTCCGATCTTAATAGGATTTCGCTCATATATGAGGAGTATAGTAAAACTAATAAATGCTGAGTTTGGTCAAGATATCTTGATAAACAAAATGTTTTTTCATACAACTTAATTTTCGACCGATCGATCCTACGGCAGCTATATGATATAGTGGTCCGATCTTAATAGAATTTTGTATATATATGAGGAGCATACTAAAACTAATAAATGCCGAGTTTGGTCAAGATTTCTTAAAATGAAAATGTTTTTCATCCAAGAATCTGCTTTTCGACCGATTGTTCCTATGGCAGCTATATGATATAGTGGTCCGATCTTAATAGGATTTCGCTCATATATGAGGAGTATAGTAAAACTAATAAATTCTGAGTTTGGTCAAGATATCTTGATAAACAAAATGTTTTTTCATACAACTTAATTTTCGACCGATCGATCCTGTGGCAGCTATATGATATTGTGGTCCGATCTTAATAGGATTTCGCTCATATATGAGCAGTATAGTAAAACTAATAAATGCTGAGTTTGGTCAAGATATCTTGATAAACAAAATGTTTTTTTAAACAACTTAATTTTCGACCGATCGATCCTATGGCGGCTATATGATATAGTGGTCCGATCTTAATAAGATTTTGCATATATATGAGTAAAGAAAAACTAATATATGCCGAGTTTTCGACGTTTTTTCGACTGATCGTTCTTATATCAGCTATATGATATAGTGGTCCGATATTAATAGGATTTTGCATATATATGAGAAGTATAGTAAAAGTAATGCCGAGTTTGGTCAAGATATCTTGAAAAACAAAATGTTTCTTCATACAACATAATTTTCGATCGGTCGTTCCTATGGCAGCTATATGATATAGTGGTCCGATCTTAATAGGATTTCGCTCATATATGAGGATTATAGTAAAACTAATAAATGCTGAGTTTGGTCAAGATATCTAGATAAACAAAATGTTTTTTCATACAACTTAATTTTCGAACGATCGATCCTACGGCAGCTATATGATATAGTGGTCCGATCTTAATAGGATTTTGCATATATATGAGTAAAGAAAAACTAATAAATGCCGAGTTTGGTCAAGATATCATGAAATATAAAATGGTTTTTCATACAACAACGAAGTTTTCGACCGATCGTTCTTATGGCAGCTATATGATATAGTGGTCCGATCTTAATAGGATTTTGCATATATATAAGGAGTATAGTAAAACTAATAAATGCCAAGTTTTGGTCAATATATCTTGATAAACAAAATATTTCTTTATACAACATAATTTTCGATCGGTCGTTCCTATGGCAGCTATATGATATAGTGGTCCGATCTTAATAGGAATTTGTATATATATATGAGGAGCATAGTAAAACTAATAAATGTCGCGTTTGGTCAAGATTTCTTGAATAAAATGTTTTTCATACAAGAATCTACCTTTCGACCGATCGTTCCAATGGCAGCTTTAAGATATAGTGGTCCGATCTTAACAAGATTTTGCATACATATGTGGAGCATAGTAAAACTAATAAATGTCGCGTTTAGTCAAGATATCTGGTTAAAAAAAATGTTTTTTCATACAAAAACTTGATTTTCGACCGATCGTATATAGGGCAGCTATATAGTGGTCTGATCTTAATAGGATTTTGCATATTTATGAGGAGTATACTAAAACTGATAAATGCCGAGTTTGGTCAAGATATCATGAAAAATAAAATGGTTTTTCATACAACAGCTTAATTTTCGACCGATCGTTCTTATGGCAGCTATATGATATAGTGGTCCGATATTAATAGGATTTTGCATATATATGAGAAGTATAGTAAAACTAATGCCGAGCTTGGTCAAGATATCTTGACAAAAAAAATGTTTTTTCATACAACTTAATTTTCGACCGATGGATCCTATGGCAGCTATATTATTAATGAGGAGTATACTAAAACTAATAAATGCCAAGTTTGGTCAAGATATCTTGAAAAACAAAATGTTTCTTCATACAACATAATTTTCGATCGGTCGTTCCTATGGCAGCTATATGATATAGTGGTCCGATCTTAATAGGATTTTGTATATATATGAGGAGCATACTGAAACTAAAAATTCCGAGTTTGGTCAAGATTTCTTAAAATGAAAATGTTTTTCATCCAAGAATCTGCTTTTCGACCGATTGTTCCTATGGCAGCTATATGATACAGTGGTCCGATTTTAATAGGATTTCGCTCATATATGAGGAGTATAGTAAAACTAATAAATTCTGAGTTTGGTCAAGATATCTTGATAAACAAAATGTTTTTTCGTACAACTTAATTTTCGACCGATCGATCCTATGGCAGCTATATGATATAGTGGTCCGATCTTAATAGGATTTTGTATATATATGAGGAGCATACTAAAACTAATAAATGCCGAGTTTGATCAATATTTCTTAAAATGAAAATGTTTTTCATCCAAGAATCTGCTTTTCGACCGATTGTTCCTATGGTAGCTATATGATATAGTGGTCCGATCTTAATAGGATTTCGCTCATATATGAGGAGTATAGTAAAACTAATAAATGCTGCGTTTGGTGAAGATATCTTGATAATCAAAATGTTTTTTCATACCACTTAATTTTCGAACGATCGATCCTATGGCAGCTATATGATATAGTGGTCCGATCTTAATAGGATTTTGCATATATATGAGTAAAGTAAAACTAATAAATGCCGAGTTTGGTCAAGATATCATGAAAAATAAAATGGTTTTTCATACAACAACTTAATTTTCGACCGATCGTTCTTATGGCAGCTATATGATATAGTGGTCCGATCTTAATATGATTTTGTAATATATGAGGTGCATGGGAAAACTGATAAATGTCGCGTTTGGTCAAGATTTCTTGAAAAATAAAATGTTTTTCATACAAGAATCTACCTTTCGACCGATCGTTCCAATGGCAGCTTTATGATATAGTGGTCCGATCTTAACAAGATTTTGCATACATATGTGGAGCATAGTAAAACTAATAAATGTCGCGTTTGGTCAAGATATCTGGTTAAAACAAAATGTTTTTTCATACAAAAACTTGATTTTCGACCGATCGTATATAGGGCATCTATATGATATAGTGGTCCGATCTTAATAGGATTTCGCTCATATATGAGGAGCATACTAAAATTAATAAATGCCGAGTTTGGTCAAGATTTCTTAAAATAAAAATGCTTTTCATCCAAGAATCTGCTTTTCGACCGATTGCTCCTATGGCAGCTATATGATATAGTGGTCCGATCTTAATGGGATTTCGCTCATATATGAGGAGCATACCAAAACTAATGAATGCCGAGTTTGGTCAAGATTTCTTAAAATGAAAATATTCTTCATCCAAGAATCTGCTTTTCGACCGATTGTTCCTATGACAGCTATATGATATAGTGGTTAGATCTTAAACGGATTTTGCATATATATGAGAAGTATAGTAAAACTAATGCCGAGTTTGGTCAAGATATCCTGAAAAAAAAATGTTTTTCAAATAACTTAATTTTCGCCCGATGGATCCTATGGCAGCTATATGATATAGTGGTCCGATCTTAATAGGATTTTGCGTATATATGAGGAGCATAGTAAAACTAATAAATGTCGCGTTTGGTCAAGATTTCTTGAAAAATAAAAGGTTTTTCATACAAGAATCTACCTCTCGACCGATCGTTCCTATGGCAGCTATATGATATAGTGGTCCGATCTTAATAAGATTTTGCATACATATGTGGAGCATAGTGAAACTAAGAAATGTCGCGTTTGGTCAAGAATTCTGGTTAAAACAAAAGGTTTTTTTGTACAAAAATTGATTTTCGACCGATCCTATATATGGCAGCTATATGATATAGTTGTCCAATCTTAATAGGATCTTGCATATTTATGAGGAGTGTAGTAACACTAATAAATGCCGAGTTTGGTCAAGATATTATGAAAAATAAAATGGTTTTTCATACAACAATTTAATTTTCGACCGATGGATCGTATGGCAGCTATATGATATATTGGTCCAATCTTAATAGGATTTTGCATATATATGAGTAAAGAAAAACTAATAAATGCCGAGTTTGGTTAAGATATCATGAAATATAAAATGGTTTTTCATACAAGAACGAAATTTTTCACCGATCGTTCTTATGGCAGCTATATTATATAGTGGTCCGATCTTAATAGGATTTTGCATATATATGAGGAGCATAGTAAAACTAATAAATGTCGCGTTTGGTCAAGATTTCTTGAAAAATAAAATGTTTTTCATACAAGAGTCTACCTTTCGACCGATCGTTCCAATGGCAGCTTTATGATATAGTGGTTCGATATTAATGAGATTTTGCATACATGTGTGGAGCATAGTAAAACTAATAAATGTCGCGTTTGGTAAAGATATCTGGTTAAAACAAAATGTATTTTCATACAAAAACTTGATTTTCGACCGATCGTATATATGGCAGCTATATAGTGGTCTGATCTTAATAGGATTTTGCATATTTATGAGGAGTCTACTAAAACTGATAAATGCCGAGTTTGGTGCAGATATCATGGAAAATAAAATGGTTTTTCATCCAACAACTTAATTTTCGATCTATCGTTCTTATGGCAGCTATATGATATAGTGGTCCGATATTAATAGGATTTTGCATATATATGAGAAGTATAGTAAAAGTAATGCCGAGTTTGGTCAAGATATCTTGAAAAACAAAATGTTTCTTCATACAACATAATTTTCGATCGGTCGTTCCTATGGCAGCTATATGATATAGTGGTCCGATCTTAATAGGATTTTGTATATATATGAGGAGCATACTAAAACTAAAAATTCCGAGTTTGGTCAAGATTTCTTAAAATGAAAATGTTTTTCATCCAAGAATCTGCTTTTCGACCGATTGTTCCTATGGCAGCTATATGATATAGTGGTCCGATCTTAATAGGATTTCGCTCATATATGAGGAGTATAGTAAAACTAATAAATGCTGAGTTTGGTCAAGATATCTTGATAAACAAAATGTTTTTTCATACAACTTAATTTTTGACCGATCGATCCTACGGCAGCTATATGATATAGTGGTCCGATCTAAATAGGATTTTGTATATATATGAGGAGCATACTAAAACTAATAAATGCCGAGTTTGGTCAAGATTTCTTGATAAACAAAATGTTTTTTCATACAACTTAATTTTTGACCGATCGATCCTACGGCAGCTATATGATATAGTGGTCCGATCTTAATAGAATTTTGTATATATATGAGGAGTATAGTAAAACTAATAAATGCTGAGTTTGGTCAAGATATCTTGATAAACAAAATGTTTTTTCATACAACTTAATTTTCGACCGATCGATCCTACGGCAGCTATATGATATAGTGGTCCGATCTTAATAGGATTTCGCTCATATATGAGGAGTATAGTAAAACTAATAAATGCTGAGTTTGGTCAAGATATCTTGATAAACAAAATGTTTTTTCATACAACTTAATTTTCGACCGATCGATCCTATGGCGGCTATATGATATAGTGGTCCGATCTTAATAAGATTTTGCATATATATGAGTAAAGAAAAACTAATATATGCCGAGTTTGGTCAAGATATCATGAAATATAAAATGGTTTTTCATACAACAACGAAATTTTCGACCGATCGTTCTTATGGCAGCTATATGATGTGGTCCGATCTTAATAGGATTTTGCATATATATGAGGAGCATAGTAATACTAATAAATGTCGCGTTTGGTCAAGATTTCTTGAAAAATAAAATGTTTTTCATACAAGAATCTACCTTTCGACCGATCGTTCCAATGGCAGCTTTATGATATAGTGGTTCGATATTAATAATATTTTCCATACATATGTGGAGCAGAGCAAAACTAGTAAATGTCGCGTTTGGTCAAGATATCTGGGTAAAAAAAATGTTTTTTCATACAAAAACTTGATTTTCGACCGATCGTATATAGGGCAGCTATATACTGGTCTGACCTTAATAGGATTTTGCATATTTATGAAGAGTATACTAAAACTGATAAATGCCGAGTTTGGTCAAGATAACATGAAAAATAAAATGGTTTTTCATACAACAGCTTAATTTTCGACCGATCGTTCTTATGGCAGCTATATGATATAGTGGTCCGATATTAATAGGTTTTTGCATATATATGAGAAGTATAGTAATACTAATGCCGAATTTGGTCAAGATATCTTGAAAAACAAAATGTTTCTTCATACAACATAATTTTCGATCGGTCGTTCTTATGGCAGCTATATGATGTGGTCCGATCTTAATAGGATTTTGCATATATATGAGGAGCATAGTAATACTAATAAATGTCGCGTTTGGTCAAGATTTCTTGAAAAATAAAATGTTTTTCATATAAGAATCTACCTTTTGACCGATCGTTCCAATGGCAGCTTTATGATATAGTGGTTCGATATTAATGAGATTTTGCATACATGTGTGGAGCATAGTAAAACTAATAAATGTCGCGTTTGGTCAAGATATCTGGTTAAAACAAAATGTATTTTCATACAAAAACTTGATTTTCGACCGATCGTATATAGGGCAGCTATATACTGGTCTGACCTTAATAGGATTTTGCATATTTATGAAGAGTATACTAAAACTGATAAATGCCGAGTTTGGTCAAGATAACATGAAAAATAAAATGGCTTTTCATACAACAGCTTAATTTTCGACCGATCGTTCTTATGGCAGCTATATGATATAGTGGTCCGATATTAATAGGATTTTGCATATATGTGAGAAGTATAGTAATACTAATGCCGAGTTTGGTCAAGATATCTTGAAAAACAAAATGTTTCTTCATACAACATAATTTTCGATCGGTCGTTCTTATGGCAGCTTTGTGATATAGTGGTCCGATCTTCATAGGATTTTGTATATATGTGAGGAGCATACTAAAATTAAAATTCCGAGTTTGGTCAAGATTTCTTAAAATGAAAATGTTTTTCATCCAAGAATCTGCTTTTCGACCGATTGTTCCTATGGCAGCTGTATGATATAGTGGTCCGATCTTAATAGGATTTCGCTCATATATGAGGAGTATAGTAAAACTAATAAATGCTGAGTTTGGTCAAGATATCTAGATAAACGAAATGTTTTTTCATACAACTTAATTTTCGACCGATTGATCCTATGGCAGCTATATGATATAGTGGTCCGATCTTAATAGGATTTTGTATATATATGAGGAGCATACTAAAACTAATAAATGCCGAGTTTGGTCAAGATTTCTTAAAATGAAAATGTTTTTCATCCAAGAATCTGCTTTTCGACCGATTGTTCCTATGGCAGCTATATGATATAGTGGTCCGATCTTAATAGGATTTCGCTCATATATGAGGAGTATAGTAAAACTAATAAATGCTGAGTTTGGTCAAGATATCTTGAAAAACAAAATGTTTTTTCATAGAACTTAATTTTCGACCGATCGATCCTATGGCAGCTATATGATATAGTGGTCCGATCTTAGTAAGATTTTGCATATATATGAGTAAAGAAAAACTAATATATGCCGAGTTTGGTCAAGATATCATGAAATATAAAATGGTTTTTCATACAACAACGAAATTTTCGACCGATCGTTCTTATGGCAGCTATATGATGTGGTCCGATCTTAATAGGATTTTGCATATATATGAGGAGCATAGTAATACTAATAAATTTCGCGTTTGGTCAAGATTTCTTGAAAAACAAAATGCTTCTTCATACAACATAATTTTCGATCGGTCGTTCTTATGGCAGCTGTATGATGTGGTCCGATCTTAATAAGATTTTGCATATATATGAGGAGCATAGTAATACTAATAAATGTCGCCTTTGGTCAAGATTTCTTGAAAAATAAAATGTTTTGCATACAAGAATCTACCTTTTGACCGATCGTTCCAATGGCAGCTTTATGATATAGTGGTTCGATATTAATAATATTTTCCATACATATGTGGAGCAGAGTAAAACTAATAAATGTCGCGTTTGGTCAAGATATTTGGGTAAAAAACATGTTTTTTCATACAAAAACTTGATTTTCGACCAGCTATATAGTGGTCTGATCTTAATAGGATTTTGCATATTTATGAGGAGTATACTAAAACTGATAAATGCCGAGTTTGGTCAAGATATCATAAAAAATAAATGGTTTTTCATACAACAGCTTAATTTTCGACAGATCGTTCTTATGGCAGCTATATGATATAGTGGTCCGATATTAATAGGATTTTGCATATATATGAGAAGTATAGTAATACTAATGCCGAGTTTGGTCAAGATATCTTGAAAAACAAAATGTTTCTTCATACAACATAATTTTCGATCGGTCGTTCTTATGGCAGCTATATGATGTGGTCCGATCTTAATAGGATTTTGTATATATGTGAGGAGCATACTAAAATAAAAATTTCGAGTTTGGTAAAGATTTCTTAAAATGAAAATGTTTTTCATCCAAGAATCTGCTTTTCGACCGATTGTTCCTATGGCAGCTTTATGATATAGTGGTCCGATCTTAATAGGATTTCGCTCATATATGAGGAGTATAGTAAAACTAATAAATGCTGAGTTTGGTCAAGATATCTTGATAAACAAAATGTTTTTCATACAACTTAATTTTCGACCGATCGATCCTATGGCAGCTATATGATATAGTGGTCCGATCTTAATTGGATTTTGTATATATATGAGGAGCATACTTAAACTAATAAATGCCGAGTTTGGTCAAGATTTCTTAAAATGAAAATGTTTTTCATCCAAGAATCTGCTTTTTGACCGATTGTTCCTATGGCAGCTTTATGATATAGTGGTCCGATCTTAATAGGATTTCGCTCATATATGAGGAGTATAGTAAAACTAATAAATGCTGAGTTTGGTTAAGATATCTTGATAACAAAATGTTTTTTCATACAACTTAATTTTCGACCGATCGATCCTGTGGCAGCTATATGATATAGTGGTCCGATCTTAATAGGATTTGGCATATATATGAGTAAAGTAAAACTAATAAATGCCGAGTTTGGTCAAGATATGAAAAATAAAATGGTTTTTCATACAACAACTTAATTTTCGACCGATCGTTCCAATGGCAGCTATATGATATAGTGGTCCGATCTTAATAGGATTTTGTATATGTGAGGAGCATACTAAAATTAAAATTCCGAGTTTGGTCAAGATTTCTTAAAATGAAAATGTTTTTCATCCAAGAATCTGCTTTTTGACCGATTGTTCCTATGGCAGCTTTATGATATAGTGGTCCGATCTTAATAGGATTTCGCTCATATATGAGGAGTATAGTAAAACTAATAAATGCTGAGTTTGGTTAAGATATCTTGATAAACAAAATGTTTTTTCATACAACTTAATTTTCGACCGATCGATCCTGTGGCAGCTATATGATATAGTGGTCCGATCTTAATAGGATTTGGCATATATATGAGTAAAGTAAAACTGATAAATGCCGAGTTTGGTCAAGATATCATGAGAAATAAAATGGTTTTTCATACATCAACTTAATTTTCGACCGATCGTTCTTATGACAGCTATATGATATAGTGGTCCGATATTAATAGGATTTTGCATATATATGAGAAGTATAGTTAAACTAATGCCGAGCTTGGTCAAGATATCTTGACAAAAAAAATGTTTTTTCATACAACTTAATTTTCGACCGATGGATCCTATGGCAGCTATATTATATATAGTGGTCCGATCTTAATAGGATTTTGCATTTATATGAGGACTATAGTGAAGCTAATTACTGTCGAGTTTGGTAATAATATCGTGATAAACAAAATATTTTTTCATACAACTTAATTTTCCACCGGTCGTTCCAATGGCAGCTATATGATATAGTGGTCCGATCTTAATAGGATTTTGCATATAGATGAGGAGTATAGTAAAACTAAGAAATGCCGAGTTTGGTCACGATATTTTGAAATACAAAATGATTTTTCATACAACAACTTAATTTTCGACCAATCGTTCTTATGGCAGCTATATAATATAGTGGTCCGATCTTTATAGGATTTTGCATTTATAGTGAACCTAATTAATGTCGAGTTTGGTAATAATATTTTGATAGACGAAATGTTTTTTCATACAACTTAATTTTTCACCGGTCGTTCCAATGGCAGCTATATGATATAGTGGTCCGATCTTAATATGATTTTGCATATATATAAGGAGTATAGTAAAACTAATAAATGCCGAGTTTGGTCAAGATATCTTAAAAATAAAATGTTTTTTCTTACAACTTAACTTTCGACCGATCGTTCCAATGGCAGCTATTTGATATAGTGGTCCGATCTTAATAGGATTTTGCCTATATATGGGAGTATTGTGAAACTAATAAATGCCAAGTTTGGTCAAGATATCTTGATAAACAAAATGTTTTTTCATACAACAACTTAATTTTTGACCGATCGTTCCTATGTCAGCTATATGATATATAGGGGTCCGATCTTAATAAGATTTTCCATATATATGAGGAGTAAAGTAAAAATAGTAAATGCCGAGTTCGGTCAATATATCTTGAAAAACAAAATGTTTTTTATACAAAAACTTAATTTTCTACCGATCGTTCCTATGGTAGCTATTGATATAGTGGTCCGATCTTAATAGGAATTTGCATATAGATGAGGAGTATAGGAAAACTAATAAATGTACAGTTTGGTCAAGATATCTTGATAAACAAAATGTTTTTTCATACAAAAACTTAACTTTCGACCGATCGTTCCTATGGCAGCTATTTGATATAGTAGTCCGATTTTGCATATATAAGGAGTATAGTAAAACTAAAAAATGCCGAGTTTGGTCAAGATATCTTAAAAAATAAAATGTTTTTTCTTACAACAACTTAACTTTCGACCGATCGTTCCAATGGCAGCTATTTGATATAGTGGTCCGATCTTAATAGGATTTTGCCTATATATGGCGAGTATTGTGAAACTAATAAATGCAAAGTTTGGTCAAGATATCTTGATAAACAAAATGTTTTTTCATACAACAACTTAATTTTTGACCGATCGTTCCTATGTGAGCTATATGATATATAGCGGTCCGATCTTAATAAGATTTTCCATATATATGAGGAGCATAGTAAGACTAATAAATGCTGAGTTGGTCAAGATATCTTGATAAACAAAATGTTTTTCGTACAAAAACTTAACTTTCGACCGATCGTTCCTATGGCAGCTATTTTATATAGTAGTCCGATCTTAATAGGATTTTGCATATATATAAGGAGTATAGTAAAACTAATTAATGCTGAGTTTGGCTAAGATATTTCGAAAAACAAAATGTTTTTTTATACAAAAACTTAATTTTCGACCGATCGTTCCTATGGCAGCTATATGATATAGTGGTCTGATCTTAATAGGATTTTGCTCATATATTAGGAGTATAGTAAAACTAATAAATGCCGAGTTTGGTCAAGATATCTTAAAAAACAAAATGTTTTTTCATACAAAAACTTAACTTTCGACCGATCGTTCCTATGGCAGCTATTTGATATAGTGGTCCGATCTTAATAGGATTTTGCATATATATAAGGAGTATAGTAAAACTAATAAATGCCGAGTTTGGTCAAGATATCTTAAAAAACAAAATGTTTTTTCATACAAAAACTTAACTTTCGACCGATCGTTCCTATGGCAGCTATTTGATATAATAGTCCGATCTTAATAGGATTTTGCATAAGGAGTATAGTAAAACTAATAAATGCCGAGTTTGGTCAAGATATCTTAAAAAACAAAATGTTTTTTCATACAAAAACTTAACTTTCGACCGATCGTTCCTATGGCAGCTATAGTCCGATCTTAATAGGATTTTGCATAAATATAAGGTGTATAGTAAAACTAATTAAATCCGAGTTTGGTCAAGATATCTTAAAAAACAAAATGTTTTTTCTTACAACAACTTAATTTTCGACCGAACGTTCCTATGGCAGCTATTTGATATAGTAGTCCGATCTTAATAGGATTTTGCATTTATATGAGGAGTGTAGTTAAACAAATAAATACGGAGTTTGGTCAAGATATCATGAAAAATAAAATTTTTTTCATACGATGTTTGTTTTTTCATTCGACCAATCGTTCTTATGGCAGCTATATGATATAGTGGTCCGATCTTAAAAGGATTTTGCGTATATATGAGGAGTAAAGTAAAACTAACAAATGCCGAGATGGTCAAGATATATTGAAAAACAAATGTTACTCTTTTACCGTTCGTTCCTATGGCAGCTAAATGATATAGTGCTCCGATCTTAATAAGATTTTCCATATATATGAGAAGCATAGTAAAACTATATTGCCGAGTTTGGTGAAGATAACTTGATAACAAAATGTTTTTTCATATAAAAACTTAATTTTCGACCGATCGATCCTATGGCAGTTATATGATATAGTGGTCCGATCTTAATAAGATTTTCCATATATATAAGGAGCATAGTAAAACCTAATAAATGCCGCGTATGGTCAACATATCTTGATAAACAAAATGTTTTTCATAAAAAAACTTAATTTTCGACCGGCAGCTATATGATATTGACCCAATCTTAATAGGGTTTTGCATATATATGAGGAGTAAAGTAAAAATAACAAATGCCGAGCTTGGCCATGATATCTTGGAAAAACAAAATGTTTTTTCATACAACCAAATTTTCGACCGATCATTCCATGGCAGCTTTATTATATAGTGGTCCGATCTTAATAGGATTTTGCATATATATGAGGTGCATAGTAGAACTAATAAATGCCAACTTAATTTCATCCAACTTAATTTTCGAACGATCGTTCCTATGGCAGCTATATGCTATAGTGGTCCGATCTTAATAAGATTTTCCATATATATGAGGAGCATAGTAAGACTAATAAATGCTGAGTTTGGTCAAGATATCTTGATAAACAAAATGTTTTTCGTACAAAAACTTAACTTTCGACCGATCGTTCCTATGGCAGCTATTTTATATAGTAGTCCGATCTTAATAGGATTTTGCATATATATAAGGAGTATAGTAAAACTAATTAATGCTGAGTTTGGCTAAGATATTTCGAAAAACAAAATGTTTTTTTATACAAAAACTTAATTTTCGACCGATCGTTCCTATGGCAGCTATATGATATAGTGGTCTGATCTTAATAGGATTTTGCTCATATATTAGGAGTATAGTAAAACTAATAAATGCCGAGTTTGGTCAAGATATCTTAAAAAACAAAATGTTTTTTCATACAAAAACTTAACTTTCGACCGATCGTTCCTATGGCAGCTATTTGATATAGTGGTCCGATCTTAATAGGATTTTGCATATATATAAGGAGTATAGTAAAACTAATAAATGCCGAGTTTGGTCAAGATATCTTAAAAAACAAAATGTTTTTTCATACAAAAACTTAACTTTCGACCGATCGTTCCTATGGCAGCTATTTGATATAGTAGTCCGATCTTAATAGGATTTTGCATAAGGAGCATAGTAAAACCTAATAAATGCCGCGTATGGTCAACATATCTTGATAAACAAAATGTTTTTCATAAAAAAACTTAATTTTCGACCGGCAGCTAAATGATATTGACCCAATCTTAATAGGGTTTTGCATATATATGAGGAGTAAAGTAAAAATAACAAATGCCGAGCTTGGCCATGATATCTTGGAAAAACAAATGTTTTTCATACAACCAAATTTTCGACCGATCATTCCATGGCAGCTTTATTATATAGTGGTCCGATCTTAATAGGATTTTGCATATATATGAGGTGCATAGTAGAACTAATAAATGCCAACTTAATTTTCATCCAACTTAATTTTCGAACGATCGTTCCTATGGCAGCTATATGCTATAGTGGTCCGATCTTAATAGAATTTTGCATATAAATGAAGAGCATAGTAAAACTAATAAGGCAGCTATATGATATAGTGGTCCGATCTTAATAAGATTTTACATACATATGTGGACCCTAGTAAAACTAATAAATGCCGCGTTTCGTCAAGATATCATGATAAACAAAATGGTTTTTTATACAAAAACTTAATTTGCGACCTATCGTATATATGGCGGCTATATGATGTAGTGGTTCCATCTTAATAGGATTTTGCATATATATGAAGAGCATAGTAAAACTAATAAATGTCGAGTTTGGTAATCATATCTTGATGAACAAAATGGTTTTTTCATATAACTTAATTTTCGACCGTTCGTTCCTAAGGCAGCTATATGATACAGTGGTCCGATATTAATAAGATTTTACATACATATGTGGAGCAAGAGAGGCCATTGAGCTAGACGGTTTGACATGCCTTCCTTCCTTCAATGCCTTGTAGTCATCGCTGAGAGTAGCCATTTGCACTGACCGCAGCAACCAATGTGTGCCATGATGCAAGTGGTCAACGGTTAGTTCAGCTCCTCAGATTCGATTTACAAATTTGTAAACATAAGCAAAGACCCGCTGCAGCTTGGAAAACGAATTGATGAACTTGCAACCAATCGAGAGATCCGGTTGCGCTGCAGTTCCGAGGAGTACCTTGTGTCGAAGTTCTGGTAAGGATTCGACAGGTACACAGGAGGCAGGCCACTCTTCCTTTCCCTTACTGAGAAAACTCGGACCATGGGCCCATAATGGAGACCGGAAGAGCTCACTAGGCAGCGCTCCTCGTGAAATTATATCCGCCGGGTTTAATTCGGTGGGAATATGATGCCATTCCATTCCAGTGGTGAGCTCTTGGATGGCTGCGACTCGGTTGGCAACGAAAACATTGAATTTCGAAGCATCATTGCGAATCCAAGCCAAAGTCACGGCAGAGTCTGACCAACAGTAATACCGACAGTCGAACACTTTCATTTGGCATATTTCGCTGAGAAGTTGAGCCAGTAATGCAGCTCCGCAGAGTTCCAGCTTTGGTACCGTGATGGTTTTCACAGGCGCGACACGCGATTTGGAGCATAAGAGACGCACGCTGGTGTTGCCATTGCACTTTGAGACTGTATAGACGCATGCTCCATAAGCGCTTAGGCTGGCATCACAAAATCAGTGAATCTCCACTGTACTGTCTGATGAGAGTGCTCGACGGGGATACTGGAATTGCTGAGTATACTCAAAATCAGCGCAGAAGTTGACCCAGGCTGTGCTTAAGTGTACGGGCAGGCTCTCATCCCAGTCCAGCTTTTCTCTCCAGAGATCCTGCATAAAAATTTTCGATTTTGTTATTACGGGACCAACAAGACCAAGGGGGTCGTAAAAGCGAGCAATTGCGGAGATTATTGACCGTTTTGTCAGTCTGGAGGGCAACCTCAGTGGAGAGAAGGAGAAAAGGAAACAGTCTGAAGCGGGATCCCAAACGAGGCCTAACGTTTTCGTGATGTCACTGCCATCGTCAAACTTAAGCAGCGTTTCTCTGTCCTCTTCCGGTATGTTTTGGAGTACAGCTGTGTCGCTAGAACACCATTTTCGCAGCCTAAAGTTCCCCTTGGCGAGTAGTCCAGATGTTTGTTTCAATATCTCAATTGCTTCTTGAACACAGCTACCACCAGAAATGAGATCATCCACGTAGAAATCTCTTTTAACAATGTCAGAGCCAATAGGGAAAGTTTTCTGCTCATCCATGGCCAGTTGGTGCATAGCTCGCACTGAGAGAAACGATGCTGGTTTTGTGCCGTAGGTGACGGTGTCTAATTTGAAAATCTGTATCTTCTGATGCTGAGACTCACGCCACAAGATACATTGAAAATAACTGTCTGCGGGTTCGACTCGTACGCATCGATACATTTTGCATATATAGCCTGTCAGGGCGACTGCAAATGTACGAAACCGCATCAGTATCGAAAACAGCTTCGGTTGGATGGTAGGACCTGCCATCAGTGCATCATTCAGCGAGTGTCCAGAGGTAGTAACTGCTGAGCCATCAAACACGACCCTTAGCTTGGTTGTAGTGCTATCCTCCTTCAGCACGTAGTGATGTGGCAGGTAGTACTTGCATTGGCCCAGTACAGCTGAGGTAACAAGTGACATGTGACCCAAGTCAAGATACTCCTTGATAAATGCTGCATAATGGGGTTTCAATAGTGGATTACGGTCTAGTTTTCTTTCTAAGTTCAGGAATCGACGAACCGCCTGTTGATAGGAGTCACCCAGCGGATACATGCCTAGACGTAACGGTAAACGAACTGAATAGTCGCCAGTCGACAGACGTTTAAAATTGGCCTGAAAATGTGTTATCACAGTCGCGTTCCTCCTTGTTTAGTAAGGACTCAGGGTCGGTGCAGCATTCCAATTCCCAAAAACGACGGATTAATTCATCAATCTGTGTATTAGGCTGCAGATGCGAGTCAACCAGCAGATCTGGATTCACCAATGATCTCATGGCCATGAATGATGATTTTCCAGCATGTGAGGCACCTCCCGTAGCCACCCAACCAAGGCGAGTCTTTTGCAATATCGGCAGTCCAGCAGTTAGTTTAATCTGGCCGACGCATAGCAGATCGAAGAACAGACTGGCTCCAATCAACATGTCGATTTGCTGAGATTTAAAGAATTCAGGATCAGCTAGTTGTATATTTGATGGAATGTTCCATGATGCAGGGTCAAGAGTGAAGCCAGGCTGATTATCGGTGATGGATGGTGCAATCAAGGCCGGGATGCATGTGGAGTACTCCGACACTCGAGATTTGACATTGATGTTGACCGAAAACCCATCGGACGCAAATGCTGCATCACCAATGCCAGAGACGATTGCTGTTGACTTGAATTTGCGCAGCTGGAGCTGATGAGCAAGACGAGAGGTGATGATGTGCAACTGCGACCCAGAGTCAAGCAACGCACGGCAGGGCACCAAGGAGCCAGCGCGATTTTTCACGTTGATGACGGCAGTGGCAAGCAGGACCACATCGTGCTTGAGATGCTGGGCGGTAGTGAGAGGCGAAGATAAAAGTGCCGTCAAGGTGTTTTGGGATGACGAATAAGTTTCGGTATCTTGAGCATTGTTTGGGCTAGAAGCAGCGATGTGACTGCTTGTGTTGCCAAGATGCAACAAGCTATGATGTTTGCTTCCACAAACTCTGCAAGCGCTGGAGCCGCAGACTCTCAGCTGATGTCCCCTTTGCAGGCAGTTTAGGCACAGCGCAAGCCGCTTGGCTTCGTGAAGGCGCAGCAAGGGCGATAAATTTGCGAATTGCAAACATTTATAAATAGAGTGGCCTGCGACTTCACAAAACACACAAGCACTCGTTCCATTCCTAGTCACTACAAACGTTCTTCTACTACTGTTGTTCTGGCCCACCTGGGAGCTAGGCGTGTACATTGCCGTAGCGTGATCCGCATTTTCCAGCCTTTGGCAACGCCTCTCTATGAAGGTTGTAAACCGCTCGCATGATGGTATGACGTCCAACGGCGCATCATCCTCCCAGCTAGCCTGCGTAACGCTCGGGCCAACAACATCAGCAGCGACGCCACTGCCAACGCCGCTGCCGCTAAGCCACAGGTTACTAGGGCTAGAATTGATTTAAGTTTATTCAGTTGCAAATTACCATCAAATAAAGGAAGTCTTGCTTCCCTAAAAATAATAATTTTTTTCATCGTTTAATAAGCTTTGGAATTAACTGGCGCCCGAGCAGGGACCGGCTCGTGTTACAAAAGAACAAAACGCTTCTACGTACGCGTTAGTCGGTTATACGCGAAAATAAAACCAAGTGCAACTCGCGGTGATTAAATTCAACGGTTGGTGAAAGGTGAAAGGCAATTGGAACTTAATTGTTCAATTTGGCCCATCGGTGGACAACGCATCTTGTAAGGCCCGCCCGCAGGATACTCTCGACGAAGACTGGTCGCAGGATCCCCAGTAGTTACCCAAAGGATTCAAAAAGGATGAAATCCGGACCGGCAGGGGAGGTTGCCACATCAGGAATAGTACTGTAAGTTAGAAATTAAGTGAAATACGAAAAAGAAAACAAACAAAAAACTAACACAAAGGCAAAATATAATTATAAGAATAAAAAATACCAAACAACAACAACAATAAGCAAGATAAAGAAGTGTAAAACGATAAACAAATATAAAGACTACGAACGTAGTATAAACTATTTCCAACTTTGCGACTCCCAAGGGACCCTCCAAAGTAAAAGGAAGAAACCAGCCACTGGTTTTAAAAAGAAAACAAAAACTATCAAAAATTTAGGCACAACAATTGCCGACATTAGTAAAGCAGTTAGTTAGCCCTTCTAGGGAGTTTAGTGATGTAGACAACCAAACAATAACTACCATCACAATTTGAAATACTTGGACAGAGTTCCGGACATAGTAAAAAGCTTCAGAGAATTCTCCGGTAATCCAGCGGAATTTAGCTCATGGAAGAAGAGTGTAGATCGTATACTCTCCGCCTATGCAGCCGAGGCAGGTTCGCCAAAATACTTTGGCATATTGCATACAGTGAGAAACAAAATCACTGGCAATGCAGACACGGCCCTCGAGTCGTATAATGTTCCCCTTAATTGGAGCGCTATCTCCAAATGTCTCACGCTGCACTACGCAGACAAAAGAGATCTGGGAACATTAGAATATCAGATGACAATGTTAGTGCAGGGTAACAACCAAACAGTAGAAGAATTCTACCAGGTTGTTTATAACCACTTGTCGCTGATATTAAATAAAGTCGGCTGCATGGAATTAAATAGGGAATCTGAAACCCTTATGACAAACATTTACCGAGATAAAGCATTAGATACCTTCATTAGAGGTTTGAAGGGAGATTTACCCCGGATCCTTGGAATAAAGGCAGATCTACCTTCAGCCCTTCACTATTGTTTAAAACTAGAGAATCAAAGCTATCGCACTAACATGGCTTTGAATAGAAATCAACAGACACATGCCAGAAACCCAAATAGAAATATACCACCACCTACACTGCCACCCCGAACAGCTCACCTTCCTTTCGTCCAAACTTTTAGGCCACCACCTATTAGCTTCAGGCCCCAACTCCCGATCCATACACCTTGGCCAACCAATACAAACCATGGACCACCGACTTACAACAATAACGGACAGATTCCACAATACTCCAACCAACGAACCTACCAGACACACCACAACAAGTATACGTACCCAATAGACCTTCTGCACCAAAACCCCAACCACGTCCAGAGCCAATGGACGTGGACCAAAGCATCCGCACGAGGATGATAAATTACATGAACAGACCCAATTTTGAAGTAGGGAAAAGACCTCCACCACCAACAAACGCCACGGACAAAAACAAAGAAATTTCAACATACAAGCAGGAGAAGAACAGACCGAGACAGAAAACACTGACAACTATGTGACCATGGAAGAATACGTACAATCAATGATAAACCACGAACAGCAGACTGAATACGAGCAGCCATTAAACGAATACGCCCAACAAATTGAAGAATCAGATGACGGACAAAATACCCAATACGAACACTCAGACATTAATTTTTTAGGATAAAGAGCTCCTCTCTTCCTTACATAGAATGTAAGATGGGGAGCGGAAAATTACTCAAAATACTAATAGATACAGGATCAAACCGAAATTACGTCCAACCGAAATTTGTGTCCGAACCTATCGCAAACGAAAAACCCTTTGAGGCCGTCACAGTCGGCGGAAGCATTAAAATCACACACCACAAGTTCGCTAATCTTTTCAATAGAAACGATATAAAAATAAAATTCTTTCTCTTACCCACCTTAAAATCATTCGACGCCATATTAGGTAACGATAGTCTAAAGGAACTAGATGCTGCGATACAAAGCAGCAAGAATCTACTAATAATCAAAAACAATATTTGCATACCAATTAAACAGAAAAAATAGAGGCGGTCAACAAGGTAATACCACGGACAGAACATATGACAAACGAACAAAAAAATAGCCTTAATCAACGAGTTAAAATGCACCCACACTTATTCGCCAATCCGGACGAAAAACTGACATACACAACCAACGTCAGAGCAGAGATTCGAACAAAAACCGATTCCCCCATATATTCAAAATTTTACCAATTTCCAATGTCTTTAAAAGACGAAGTACACAGCCAAATTAAAGAACTTTTAGAGGACGGAATCATCCGACCCTCCCGATCCCCATACAATTCACCTGTGTGGATTGTTCCGAAAAATTAGATGCCTCAGGGCAAAAGAAATACCGCATGGTTATAGATTACAGAAAACTAAATAAAGAAACTACCGCTGACAAATACCCTATACCCGAAATCAACGAAGTACTAGCACAGCTAGGCAATAACAAAGTTTTCTCTGTCTTAGATTTGAAAAGTGGCTTTCATCAAATACCCCTTAAGGAGTCAGACATAGAAAAAACTGCCTTCTCCGTTAACAACGGAAAATACGAGTTTACACGACTCCCATTCGGTCTCAAGAATGCGCCCTCAATTTTCCAGAGAGCTCTTGACGACATCCTTCGTGAGCATATTGGAAAAATATGTTTCATTTATATTGACGATATCATTATCTTTAGCAAAGATGATGAATCGCATGCGCAGCACCTTGCCGCCATATTCAGAACTCTACAAGAAGCCAACATGAAATGTCAGTTGGACAAATGCGAGTTCTTTAAAAGCAGAGTAGAATTCCTGGGATTTATCATCTCAGACAAGGGTATAGAAACTAATCCAAGCAAAATTGAGACAATAAGGAAGTACCCACTTCCACTCAAACATTTAAGATCGTTTATTGGCCTCGCCAGCTATTATAGGAGGTTTATAAAAGACTTCGCTAAGTTGGCAAAGCCCCTTACCTCTCTTTTAAGAGGGGAAGATGGACGTGTGTCCAAAAACCAATCAGCTAAAAAGCTCATTAATCTCAACTCAGAAGCGATCGAAGCATTCAATAAAGTAAAAAATTCCCTAGTTTCAAATGAGGTAATACTTCATTACCCGGACTTCAGCAAGGAATTTCATCTGACAACAGATGCATCCAACTTTGCTATTGGGGCTGTCCTATCCCAGAACAAGCGACCCATTTGTTTCCTCTCTAGAACTCTATCTAAAACAGAGGAGAACTACGCCACCAATGAAAGGGAAATGTTGGCAATAATTTGGGCCTTAAAAGCCCTCAAGAATTACCTCTACGGTAAAGCGAGTGTAAAAATATACACCGACCATCAACCCTTAACTCACTCTCTTAGCAGTTGGAACGGCAACGCTAGGATAAAGAGGTGGAAAGCTTACCTAGAAGAGTTCGATTATGAACTCCTCTATAAGCCAGGTAGGGATAACATTGTAGCCGATGCGCTATCACGTATCCCTGAGATCAATAATATTGGATCTGTAGCCTCCACCCAGCACAGTGCAGACAGTTCAAGCCACAACTTAATTCCAAGCATAGAAGCTCCAATTAACGTATTCAAAAACCAGATATTTCTCAGTAAAGCCAACGAAACAAATTACGAATTCCATATCCCATTCCCAACATTCCACAGGCATACGATTACTCGACCACATTTCTCAGAACACGACCTTACGCAAATACTGAAAGCTCATCTAAACCCATCCGTAATCAACGGAATAATAACCTCAGAAGAAATAATGAACCAAATTCAGCAGATATATCCCCAACATTTTAGTAACTTCAAGATTAGATTCACACAGTATCAAGTAAAAGATTTAACAAATGAAACAGAACAAGATGAGAAGATATTGGTTACACACAACAGAGCCCACCGCAACGCACTAGAAAACAAAATGCAATTGTCCGAAAGATTCTATTTCCCAAAAATGAAGCAACGAATAACAGAATTAGTTAAACAGTGTCAGGTTTGTAAAGAAGAAAAATACGATAGGCATCCCACTAACCCAAAACTCAAAGAAACACCAATCCCCGAATACCCAGGACATACAATCCACATCGACATATACACGACAGAAAAAAACTTAGTACTAACGGCAGTAGACAAATTCTCGAAATTAGCTCAGGGACGAATAATCAAATCTAGGGCAATAGAAGACATTAAAAAAACCACTTCATGAAATCCTTTTTTATTTTGGCGTACCTAAAGTCGTTGTAATAGATAACGAAAAATCCCTTAATTCAGCCTCAATCACTTTTATGATGCAGGACCAATTAAATATAGAAGTTTATAAAACACCACCCTACAAAAGCGCAGTAAACGGTCAGATAGAGAGATTTCATTCAACACTATCAGATATTATGAGATGCAACAAAAGAAAACAGGAACACAGAACATTCGAAGAATTACTTAACAAATCAATATACGACTACAACTACACCATACACTCGACAACTAACAAGAGACCATTAGACATATTCTTCGGCAGAAACGTGACTACAGACCCAGACCAATACGAAAAAGCTAGGCAGGAGAACATTGACAGACTCAAACAGAAACAATCGACCGACATGCAGAATCATAACAAAAAACGTAACGACATACGAACTTATATACCAGGTCAAGAAATATTCTTCAAAGTCAATACCAGATTAGGTACCAAACTGTCACCCAGATACAAAAAGGAAATAGTTAAAGAAAATAGAAACACAACCGTAGTAACAACAACTGACAAAATAATACATAAAAGCAACATAAAAAATACATAAAAATTACAGATTCCTATTAATGATGACAAATTAGGCTCATAAAAGAAGAAATAATTAATATTAAGTACGCCATACAATGGGCGAAATTGAATTTAATAAATACATTCCTACTTGGCGAAAAAGAAATAGAGATAATAAATGATAATTTTAATAAAAGTAACATGCCACCTTTAAATATTGAAGAAATGCTAGAATTCGCAGATGTATCCATTTTGCATAATGGAACCACTCTGTTTTATGTTGTAAAAATTCCAAATTTAGAAGAAATAGAATGCAAAAATACTTTAATAAAGCCAGTAGTGAAAACAACAATATAATAAATTTAGAATTTAACGAACTGTTTCATTGTAATAAAACAATCTATGGCGTAGACAACAATTGTAAAAGATACAATAATATTAAAATTTGTAACAAATCAAAATTGTAAACTTGAACACTAATAATTGTATACCTAAGCTAGTTAGTGGAGAGCAAGCGCTCTGTGGCTTTAGCAATGCAGATCATATCCCGGAGATCGAGGAAATCGACGATGGACTTATACTAGTGAACGACTTCAACGGCACTATTAGATGGCAAGAAGAGAAGAAACGCGTGAGAGGCACCTACATGATTAACTTCTGGAACGAAACCTTATTCATCAACAACCAAGAGTTCAGCAACCTAGAGGTCACCTTTATGACCCCAGGAAATCCCACAATACAAATACCCCAATAGAAAACGAAAGAATTAAGATTCTTTCTCTGGAAGCACTAGAAGAATTGCACATCAATAACATAAAAAACATGCAAAAACTTCAGACGCACTCTATAGCAAATAGAGTCGGTTTCATAACTCTGTTCACAGTTGCCATCCTTCTTACCTGTGTACTACACGTAATGAAGAAAAATAAGAAAATATAATACTGCAACTAAACAAAGAACAAGAGAGACCCAGAAAAGAACCAGCACATATCCAAATACAAAATACAGATGCCAATAACCTCAGGTTCAACAACATACCTTTCTTCTGATGATCGCTTGAGGACAAGCTTAAATCAAAGGGGGAATAGTTAACAACAAATAAATTCACACAGTCCCAATAAGAAGCATTGCAACACCTCATAAGAAGTGCAGCAAAATGCTGACTTGGTGTCTGTGCCATTTCCTCCACGCGCCGACTGGCAACCGCCGAAAATTCCAAGAAGAATTGCCCAACGGGCCAACAACATCAGCAGCGACGCCACTGCCAACGCCGCTGCCGCTAAGCCACAGGTTACTAGGGCTAGAATTGATTTAAGTTTATTCAGTTGCAAATTACCATCAAATAAAGGAAGTCTTGCTTCCCTAAAAATAATAATTTTTTCATCGTTTAATAAACTTTGGAATTAACTTGTATAACAACCAACTGTATGCAGATGCGCAAGCAAACGGCTCACCACACCGCTTTGCCCGAACTGATAACTGTCTGTTGACACGACAAGAACGAAGTACAAGAAAAAATAGAAAAAATGAAAGAAAGAAATTCACGTCGGGGTCACCAAAATGTGTAGTTGCAAGCTTTTTTGCAACCAATTAATTTTCAAATGGATTTATTTGCCGCGCAGGGCACTTATTAGAATTTATAAGTTTTATATTGTTGCTTAGCAGCCAACTCGAATTAGTTGTGCCTAGGTTGCGATCAAGCGAAAGACTGACTAACTATGACAATATGTAAAGCGAATCGAAACGAAACTCCAATAAGACGCTCGCCGGTTAGAGCGAAGGGCAGCAATGAAAAGCAAAGCAATGCAGAAGGAGAGTGGGCAGCAGCTTACAAAGAGCGCGCAAAAAACTATTTGCTCTTAGGCTGTAATTATGATTGTTATTTTCTGCTGTGGATGATGTCCGTAGCCGTCGGTGTTATCTCTGCTGTTACTTTACCAAACAATATCTGAAAAAACAAAATGTTTTTTCTTACAATAACCTAACTTTCGACCGATCGTTCCTATGGCAGCTATTTCATAAAGTGGTCCGATCTTAATAAGATTTTGCCTATATATGAGGAGTACAGTAAAACTAATGAATGCCGAGTTTGGTCAAGATATCTTGATAAACAAACTGTTTATTCATCCAACTTAATTTTCGACCGATCTTTCCTATGGCAGCTATATGACATAGTGGTCCGATCTTAATAGAATTTTGCATATATATGAGGAGCTAAGTAAAACTAATAAATGTCGAGTTTGGTCAAGATTTCTTGAAAAACAAAATGTTTTTCATACAAGAATCTGCTTTTCGACCGTTCGTTCCTATGGCAGCTATATGATATAGTAGTCCGATCTTAATAAGATTTTCCATATATATGAGGAGCATAGTTAAACTAATAAATGCCGGGTTTGGTCAAGATTTCTTGAAAAACAAAATGTTTTTCATACAAGAATCTACTTTTCGACCGTTCGTTCCTATGGCAGTTATATGATATAGTGCTCCGATCTTATTAAGATTTTGCATACATATGTGGGGCACAGTAAATCTAATAAATGCCGAGTTTGGTCAAGATATCATGATAAACAAAATGTTTTTTTATACAAAAACTTAGTTTGCGACCGATCGTATATATGGCGGCTATATGATATAGTGGTTCGATCTTAATAGGATTTTGCATATAAATGAAGAGCATAGTAAAACTAATTAATGTCGAGTTTGGTAATCATATCTTGATGAGCAAAATGGTTTTTTCATATAACTTCATCTTCGATCGATCGTTCCTATGCCAGCTATATGCTATAGTGGTCCGATCTTATTAAGATTTTGCATACATATGTGGAGCATAGTAAATCTAATAAATGCCGAGTTTGGTCAAGATATCTTGATAAACAAAATGTTTTTTTATACAAAAACTTAATTTGCGAACGATCGTATATTTGGCGGCTATATGATATAGTGGTGCGATCTTAATATGATTTTGCATGTATATGAGGTGCATAGGAAAACTAATAAATGCCGGGTTTGGCCAAGATTTCTTGAAAAACAAAATGTTTTTCATACAAGAATCTACTTTTCGACCGTTCGTTCCTATGGCAGCTATATGATATAGTGGTCCGATTTTATTAAGATTTTGCATACATATGTGGGGCATAGTAAATCTAATAAATGCCGAGTTTGGTCAAGATATCATGATAAACAAAATGTTTTTTTATACAAAAACTTAATTTGCGACCGATCGTATATATGGCGGCTATATGATATAGTGGTTCGATCTTAATTGGTTTTTGCATATATATGAGGAGAATAGTGAAGCTAATTAATGTCGAGTTTGGTAATGATATCTTGATAATCAAAATGTTTTTTCATGCAACTTAATTTTCGACCGATGGCTCCTATGGCAGCTATATGCTATTGTGGTCCGATCTTAATAGGATTTTGCATATATATGAGAAGCAAAGTAAAACTAATAAATGTCGAGTTTGGTCAAGATTTCTTGAAAAACAAAATGTTTTTCATACAAGAATCTACTTTTCGACCGTTCGTTCCCATGGCAGCTATATGATATAGTGGTCCGATCTTATTAAGATTTTGAATACATATGTGGGGCATAGTAAATCTAATAAATGCCGAGTTTGGTCAAGATATCATGATAAACAAAATGCATTTTTATACAAAAACTTAATTTGCGACCGATCGTATATATGGCGGCTATATGATGTAGTGGTTCCATCTTAATAGGATTTTGCATATATATGAAGAGCATAGTAAAACTAATAAATGTCGAGTTTGGTAATCATATCTTGATAAACAAAATGGTTTTTCATATAACTTAATTTTCGATGGATCGTTCCTATGCCAGCTATATGCTATAGTGGTCCGATCTTAATAGGATTTTGCATATATATAATTACCAAAGTAAAACTAATATATGTCGAGATTGGTCAAGATTTCTTGAAAATCAAAATGTTTTTCAAACAAGAATCTGCTTTTCGACCGTTCGTTCCTAAGGCAGCTGTATGATATAGTGGTTCGATCTTAATAAGATTTTACATACATATGTGGAGCCTAGTAATAATAGTAATAAATGCCGCGTTTCGTCAAGATATCTTGATAAACAAAATGTTTTTTCATACAACAACTTAATTTTCGACCGATCGTTCCCATTGCAGCTATATGATATAGTGGTCCGATCTTAAAAGGATTTTGCACATATATAAGGTGTATAGTAAAACTAATAAATGCCGAGTTTGGTCACGATATCTTTAAAAACAAAATGTTTTTTCTTACAAAAACTCAACTTTCGACCGATCGTTCCTATGGCAGGTATTTGATATAGTGGTCCGATCTTAATAGGATTTTGCATATATATGAGGAGTATAGTAAAACTAATAAATGCCGAGATGGTCAAGATATATTGAAAAAAGAAATGTTTTTTCATACAACTTAATTTTCGACCGATCGTTCCTATGGCAGCTATATGATATAGTGGTCCGATCTTAATAAGATTTTCCATATATATGAGGAGCATAGTAAAACTAATAAATGCCGGGTTTGGTCAAGATTTCTTAAAAAACAAAATGTTTTTCATACAAGAATCTACTTTTCGACCGTTCGTTCCTAAGGCAGCTATATGATATAGTGGTCCGATTTTAATAAGATTTTACATACATATGTGGAGCCTAGTAAAACTAATATGCGACCGATCGTATATATGGCGGCTATATGATATGATATAGTGGTTCGATCTTTATAGCATTTTGCATATATATGAGGAGTATAGTAAAACTAATAAATGACGAGCTTGGTCAAGACGTCTCGAAAAACAAAATGTTTTTTTATACAACAACCTAATTTTCGACCGATCGTTCCTATGGCAGGTATATGATATAGTGGTCCGATCTTAATTGGATTTTGCCTTTATATGATAGGTATAGTAAAACTAATATATGCCGAGTTTTGTCAAGAAATCTTGATAAACAAAATGTTTTCTCATACAACAACTTAATTTTCGACCGATCGTTCCTATGGCAGGTATATGATATAGTGGTCCGATCTTAATTGGATTTTGCCTTTATATGATAAGTATAGTAAAACTAATATATGCCGAGTTTTGACATATCTTGAAAAACAAAATGTTTTTTCATACAACAACTTAATTTTCGACCGATCGTTCCTTTGGCAGTTATATGATATAGTGGTCCGATCTTAATAAGATTTTCCATTTATATAAGGAGCATAGTAAAACTAATAAATGCCGGGTTTGGTCAAGATTTCTTGAAAAACAAAATGTTTTTCATACAAGAATCTACTTTTCGACCGTTCGATCCTATGGCAGCTATATGATATAGTAGTCCGACCTTATTAAGATTTTACATACATATGTGGGGCATAGTAAATCTAATAAATGCCGAGTTTGGTCAAGATATCATGATAAACAAAATGTTTTTTATACATAAACTTAATTTTCGACCGATCGTTCCTATGGCAGGTATATGATATAGTCATCCAATCTTAATAGGATTTTGCCTATATATAAGGAGTACAGTAAAACTAATAAATGCCAAGGTTGGTCAAGATATCATGAAAAATAAAATTTTTTTTCATACGATGTTTTTTTTTCATTCGACCGATCGATCCTATGGCGGCTATATGAGATAGTGGTCCAATCTTAATAGGATTTTGCCTATATATGAGGAGTACAGTAAAACTAATAAATGCCGAGTTTGGTCAAGATATCTTGATAAATAAAATGTTTATTCATCCAACTTAATTTTCGACCGATATTTCCTATGACAGCTATATGACATAGTGGTCCGATCTTAATAGAATTTTGCATATATATGAGAAGTATAGTAAAACTAATAAACGCCGAGTTTGGTCAAGACATCTTGAAAAACAAAATGTTTTTTCATACAACAACTTAATTTTCGTCCGATCGTTCCTATGGCAGCTATCTTATTAAGATTTTGCATACATATGTGGAGCATAGTAAATCTAATAAGTGCCGAGTTTGGTCAAGATATCTTGATAAACAAAATGTTTTTTTATACAAAAACTTAATTTGCGACCGATCGTATATATGGCTATATGATATAGTGGTTCGATCTTAATAGGATTTTGCATATAAATGAAGAGCATAGTAAAACTAATAAATGTCGAGTTTGGTAATCATATCTTGATGAGCAAAATGGTTTATTCATATAACTTAATGTTCGATCGATCGTTCCTATGCCAGCTATATGCTATAGTGGTCCGATCTTAATAGGATTTTGCGTGTATATAAGGAGCAAAGTAAAACTAATAAATGTCGAGTTTGGTCAAGATTTCTTGAAAAACAAAATGTTTTTCATACAAGAATCTGCTTTTCGACCGTTCGTTCCTAAGGCAGCTTTATGATATAGTGGTCCGATATTAATAAGATTTTACATACATATGTGGAGCCTAGTAAAACTAATAAATGCCGCGTTTCGTCAAGATATCTTGATAAACAAAATGTTTTTTCATACAACAACTTAATTTTCGACCGATCGTTCCCATGACAGCTATATGATATAGTGGTCCGATCTTAATAGGATTTTGCACATAGTAAAACTAATAAATGCCGAGTTTGGTCACGATATCTTAAAAAACTAAATGTTTTTTCTTACAATAACCTAACTTTCGACCGATCGTTCCTATGGCAGCTATTTCATAAAGTGGTCCGATCTTAATAGGATTTTGCATATATATGAGGAGTATAGTAAAACTAATAAATGCCGAGATGGTCAAGATATATTGAAAAATACAATGTTTTTTCATACAACCGCTTAATTTTGACCGATCGTTCGATGGCAGCTTTATTGTATAGTGGTGCGATCTTAATATGATTTTGCATATATGAGGTGCATAGGAAAACTAATAAATGCCGAGTTTGGTCAAGATATCTTGAGAAACAAAATGTTTTTCATACAACAACTTAATTTTCGTCCGATCGTTCCTATGGCAGCTATCTTATTAAGATTTTGCATACATATGTGGAGCATAGTAAATCTAATAAGTGCCGAGTTTGGTCAAGATATCTTGATAAACAAAATGTTTTTTTATACAAAAACTTAATTTGCGACCGATCGTATATATGGCTATATGATATAGTGGTGCGATCTTAATATCATTTTGCATATATATGAGGTGCATAGGAAAACTAATAAATGCCGGGTTTGGGCAAGATTTCTTGAAAAACAAAATGTTTTTCATACAAGAATCTACTTTTCGACCGTTCGTTCCTATGGCAGCTATATGATATAGTGGTCCGATCTTATTAAAATTTTGCACACATATGTGGGGCATAGTAAATCTAATAAATGCCGAGTTTGGTCAAGATATCATGATAAACAAAATGTTTTTTTATACGAAAACTTAATTTGCGACCGATCGTATATATGGCGGCTATATGATATAGTGGTTCGGTCTTAACTGGTTTTTGCATATATATGAAGAGCATAGTAAAACTAATAAATGTCGAGTTTTGGTAATCATATCTTGATGAGCAAAATGGTTTTTTCATATAACTTAATTTTCGATCGATCGTTCCTATGCCAGCTATATGCTATAGTGGTCCGATCTTAACAGAATTTTGCACATATATTAAGAGTATAGTAAAACTAATAAATGCCAAGGTTGGTCAAGATATCATGAAAAATAAAATTTTTTTTCATACGATGTTTTTTTTTCATTCGACCGATCGATCCTATGGCGGCTATATGATATAGTGGTCCAATCTTAATAGGATTTTGCCTATATATGAGGAGTACAGAAAACTAATAAATGTCGAGTTTGGTCAAGATTTCTTGAAAAACAAAATGTTTTTCATACAAGAATCTGCTTTGCGACCGTTCGTTCCTATGGCAGCTATATGATATAGTGGTCCGATCTTAATAAGATTTTCCGTATATATGAGGAGCATAGTTAAACTAATAATTGTCGGGTTTGGTCAAGATTTCTTGAAAAACAAAATGTTTTTCATACAAGAATCTACTTTTCGACCGTTCGTTCCTATGGCAGTTATATGATATAGTGGTCCGATCTTATTAAGATTTTGCATACATATGTGGGGCGTAGTAAATCTAATAAATGCCGAGTTTGGTCAAGATATCATGATAAACAAAATGTTTTTTTATACAAAAACTTAGTTTGCGACCGATCGTATATATGGCGGCTATATGATATAGTGGTTCGATCTTAATAGGATTTTGCATATAAATGAAGAGCATAGCAAAACTAATAAATGTCGAGTTTGGTAATCATATCTTGATGAGCAAAATGGTTTATTCATATAACTTAATGTTCGATCGATCGTTCCTATGCCAGCTATATGCTATAGTGGTCCGATCTTAATAGGATTTTGCATGTATATAAGGAGCAAAGTAAAACTAATAAATGTCGAGTTTGGTCAAGATTTCTTGAAAAACAAAATGTTTTTCATACAAGAATCTGCTTTTCGACCGTTCGTTCCTAAGGCAGCTATATGATATAGTGGTCCGATATTAATAAGATTTTACATACATATGTGGAGCCTAGTAAAACTAATAAATGCCGCGTTTGGTCAAGATATCTTGATAAACAAAATGTTTTTTTATACAAAAACTTAATTTGCGACCGATCGTATATTTGGCGGCTATATGATATAGTGGTGCGATCTTAATATCATTTTGCATATATATGAGGTGCATAGGAAAACTAATAAATGCCGGGTTTGGGCAAGATTTCTTGAGAAACAAAATGTTTTTCATACAAGAATCTACTTTTCGACCGTTCGTTCCTATGGCAGCTATATGATATAGTGGTCCGATCTTATTAAAATTTTGCATACATATGTGGGGCATAGTAAATCTAATAAATGCCGAGTTTGGTCAAGATATCATGATAAACAAAATGTTTTTTATACAAAAACTTAATTTGCGACCGATCGTTCCCATGGCAGCTATATGATATAGTGGTCCGATCTTAATAGGATTTTGCATGTATATAAGGAGCAAAGTAAAACTAATAAATGTCGAGTTTGGTCAAGATTTCTTGAAAAACAAAATGTTTTTCATACAAGAATCTGCTTTTCGACCGTTCGTTCCTAAGGCAGCTATATGATATAGTGGTCCGATATTAATAAGATTTTACATACATATGTGGAGCCTAGTAAAACTAATAAATGCCGCGTTTCGTCAAGATATCTTGATAAACAAAATGTTTTTTCATACAACAACTTAATTTTCGACCGATCGTTCCCATGGCAGCTGTATGATATAGTGGTCCGATCTTAATAGGATTTTGCACATAGTAAAACTAATAAATGCCGAGTTTGGTCACGATATCTTAAAAAACAAAAGGTTTTTTCTTACAATAACCTAACTTTCGACCGATCGTTCCTATGGCAGCTATTTCATAAAGTTGTCCGATCTTAATAGGATTTTGCATATATATGAGGAGTATAGTAAAACTAATAAATGCCGAGATGGTCAAGATATATTGAAAAATACAATGTTTTTTCATACAACCGCTAAATTTTGACCGATCGTTCGATGGCAGCTTTATTGTATAGTGGTGCGATCTTAATATGATTTTGCATATATATGAGGTGCATAGGAAAACTAATAAATGCCGAGTTTGGTCAAGATATCTTGAGAAACAAAATGTTTTTCATACAACAACTTAATTTTCGTCCGATCGTTCCTATGGCAGCTATATGATATAGTGGTCCGATCTTATTAAGATTTTGCATACATATGTGGAGCATAGTAAATCTAATAAGTGCCGAGTTTGGTCAAGATATCTTGATAAACAAAATGTTTTTTTATACAAAAACTTAATTTGCGACCGATCGTATATTTGGCGGCTATATGATATAGTGGTGCGATCTTAATATCATTTTGCATATATATGAGGTGCATAGGAAAACTAATAAATGCCGGGTTTGGGCAAGATTTCTTGAAAAACAAAATGTTTTTCATACAAGAATCTACTTTTCGACCGTTCGTTCCTATGGCAGCTATATGATATAGTGGTCCGATCTTATTAAAATTTTGCATACATATGTGGGGCATAGTAAATCTAATAAATGCCGAGTTTGGTCAAGATATCATGATAAACAAAATGTTTTTTATACAAAAACTTAATTTGCGACCGATCGTATATATGGCGGCTATATGATATAGTGGTTCGATCTTAACTGGTTTTTGCATATATATGAAGAGCATAGTAAAACTAATAAATGTCGAGTTTTGGTAATCATATCTTAATGAGCAAAATGGTTTTTTCATATAACTTAATTTTCGATCGATCGTTCCTATGCCAGCTATATGCTATAGTGGTCCGATCTTAACAGAATTTTGCACATATATTAAGAGTATAGTAAAACTAATAAATGCCAAGGTTGGTCAAGATATCATGAAAAATAAAATTTTTTTTCATACGATGTTTTTTTTTTCATTCGACCGATCGATCCTATGGCGGCTATATGATATAGTGGTCCAATCTTAATAGGATTTTGCCTATATATGAGGAGTACAGAAAACTAATATATGCCGAGTTTGGTCAAGATATCTTGATAAACAAAATGTTTATTCATCCAACTTAATTTTCGACCGATCTTTCCTATGGCAGCTATATGACATATTGGTCCGATCTTAATAATAATTTTGCATATATATGAAGAGCATAGTAAAACTAATAAATGTCGAGTTTTGGTAATCATATCTTGATGAGCAAAATGGATTTTTCATATAACTTAATTTTCGATCGATCGTTCCTATGCCAGCTATATGCTATAGTGGTCCGATCTTAACAGAATTTTGCACATATATTAAGAGTATAGTAAAACTAATAAATGCCAAGGTTGGTCAAGATATCATGAAAAATAAAACTTTTTTTCATACGATGTTTTTTTTTCATTCGACCGATCGATCCTATGGCGGCTATATGATATAGTGGTCCAATCTTAATAGGATTTTGCCTATATATGAGGAGTACAGAAAACTAATAAATGTCGAGTTTGGTCAAGATTTCTTGAAAAACAAAATGTTTTTCATACAAGAATCTGCTTTGCGACCGTTCGTTCCTATGGCAGCTATATGATATAGTGGTCCGATCTTAATAAGATTTTCCGTATATATGAGGAGCATAGTTAAACTAATAATTGCCGGGTTTGGTCAAGATTTCTTGAAAAACAAAATGTTTTTCATACAAGAATCTACTTTTCGACCGTTCGTTCCTATGGCAGTTATATGATATAGTGGTCCGATCTTATTAAGATTTTGCATACATATGTGGGGCATAGTAAATCTAATAAATGCCGAGTTTGGTCAAGATATCATGATAAACAAAATGTTTTTTTATACAAAAACTTAGTTTGCGACCGATCGTATATATGGCGGCTATATGATATAGTGGTTCGATCTTAATAGGATTTTGCATATAAATGAAGAGCATAGTAAAACAAATAAATGTCGAGTTTGGTAATCATATCTTGATGAGCAAAATGGATTTTTCATATAACTTAATTTTCGATCGATCGTTCCTATGCCAGCTATATGCTATAGTGGTCCGATCTTAACAGAATTTTGCACATATATTAAGAGTATAGTAAAACTAATAAATGCCAAGGTTGGTCAAGATATCATGAAAAATAAAATTTTTTTTCATACGATGTTTTTTTTTCATTCGACCGATCGATCCTATGGCGGCTATATGATATAGTGGTCCAATCTTAATAGGATTTTGCCTATATATGAGGAGTACAGAAAACTAATAAATGTCGAGTTTGGTCAACATTTCTTGAAAAACAAAATGTTTTTCATACAAGAATCTGCTTTGCGACCGTTCGTTCCTATGGCAGCTATATGATATAGTGGTCCGATCTTAATAAGATTTTCCGTATATATGAGGAGCATAGTTAAACTAATAATTGCCGGGTTTGGTCAAGATTTCATGAAAAACAAAATGTTTTTCATACAAGAATCTACTTTTCGACCGTTCGTTCCTATGGCAGTTATATGATATAGTGGTCCGATCTTATTAAGATTTTGCATACATATGTGGGGCATAGTAAATCTAATAAATGCCGAGTTTGGTCAAGATATCTTGATAAACAAAATGTTTATTCATCCAACTTAATTTTCGACCGATCTTTCCTATGGCAGCTATATGACATATTGGTCCGATCTTAATAGAATTTTGCATATATATGAAGAGCATAGTAAAACTAATAAATGTCGAGTTTTGGTAATCATATCTTGATGAGCAAAATGGATTTTTCATATAACTTAATTTTCGATCGATCGTTCCTATGCCAGCTATATGCTATAGTGGTCCGATCTTAACAGAATTTTGCACATATATTAAGAGTATAGTAAAACTAATAAATGTTAAGGTTGGTCAAGATATCATGAAAAATAAAATTTTTTTTCATACGATGTTTTTTTTTCATTCGACCGATCGAACCTATGGCGGCTATATGATATAGTGGTCCAATCTTAATAGGATTTTGCCTATATATGAGGAGTACAGAAAACTAATAAATGTCGAGTTTGGTCAAGATTTCTTGAAAAACAAAATGTTTTTCATACAAGAATCTGCTTTGCGACCGTTCGTTCCTATGGCAGCTATATGATATAGTGGTCCGATCTTAATAAGATTTTCCGTATATATGAGGAGCATAGTTAAACTAATAATTGCCGGGTTTGGTCAAGATTTCTTGAAAAACAAAATGTTTTTCATACAAGAATCTACTTTTCGACCGTTCGTTCCTATGGCAGTTATATGATATAGTGGTCCGATCTTATTAAGATTTTGCATACATATGTGGGGCATAGTAAAACTAATAAATGCCGAGTTTTGTCAAGATATCATGAAAAATAAAATTTTTTTTCATACAACTTAATTTGCGACCGATCGTATATACGGCGGCTATATGACGTAATGGTTCGATCTTAATTGGATTTTGCATATATATGAAGAGCATAGTAAAACTAATAAATGTCGAGTTTTGGTAATCATATCTTGATGAGCAAAATGGATTTTTCATATAACTTAATTTTCGATCGATCGTTCCTATGCCAGCTATATGCTATAGTGGTCCGATCTTAACAGAATTTTGCACATATATTAAGAGTATAGTAAAACTAATAAATGCCAAGGTTGGTCAAGATATCATGAAAAATAAAATTTTTTTTCATACGATGTTTTTTTTTCATTCGACCGATCGATCCTATGGCGGCTATATGATATAGTGGTCCAATCTTAATAGGATTTTGCCTATATATGAGGAGTACAGAAAACTAATAAATGTCGAGTTTGGTCAAGATTTCTTGAAAAACAAAATGTTTTTCATACAAGAATCTGCTTTGCGACCGTTCGTTCCTATGGCAGCTATATGATATAGTGGTCCGATCTTAATAAGATTTTCCGTATATATGAGGAGCATAGTTAAACTAATAATTGTCGGGTTTGGTCAAGATTTCTTGAAAAACAAAATGTTTTTCATACAAGAATCTACTTTTCGACCGTTCGTTCCTATGGCAGTTATATGATATAGTGGTCCGATCTTATTAAGATTTTGCATACATATGTGGGGCGTAGTAAATCTAATAAATGCCGAGTTTGGTCAAGATATCATGATAAACAAAATGTTTTTTATACAAAAACTTAATTTGCGACCGATCGTATATATGGCGGCTATATGATATAGTGGTTCGATCTTAACTGGCTTTTGCATATATATGAAGAGCATAGTAAAACTAATAAATGTCGAGTTTTGGTAATCATATCTTAATGAGCAAAATGGTTTTTTCATATAACTTAATTTTCGATCGATCGTTCCTATGCCAGCTATATGCTATAGTGGTCCGATCTTAACAGAATTTTGCATATATATTAAGAGTATAGTAAAACTAATAAATGCCAAGGTTGGTCAAGATATCATGAAAAATAAAATTTTTTTTCATACGATGTTTTTTTTTCATTCGACCGATCGATCCTATGGCGGCTATATGATATAGTGGTCCAATCTTAATAGGATTTTGCCTATATATGAGGAGTACAGAAAACTAATATATGCCGAGTTTGGTCAAGATATCTTGATAAACAAAATGTTTATTCATCCAACTTAATTTTCGACCGATCTTTCCTATGGCAGCTATATGACATATTGGTCCGATCTTAATAGAATTTTGCATATATATGAAGAGCATAGTAAAACTAATAAATGTCGAGTTTTGGTAATCATATCTTGATGAGCAAAATGGATTTTTCATATAACTTAATTTTCGATCGATCGTTCCTATGCCAGCTATATGCTATAGTGGTCCGATCTTAACAGAATTTTGCACATATATTAAGAGTATAGTAAAACTAATAAATGCCAAGGTTGGTCAAGATATCATGAAAAATAAAATTTTTTTTCATACGATGTTTTTTTTTCATTCGACCGATCGATCCTATGGCGGCTATATGATATAGTGGTCCAATCTTAATAGGATTTTGCCTATATATGAGGAGTACAGAAAACTAATAAATGTCGAGTTTGGTCAAGATTTCTTGAAAAACAAAATGTTTTTCATACAAGAATCTGCTTTGCGACCGTTCGTTCCTATGGCAGCTATATGATATAGTGGTCCGATCTTAATAAGATTTTCCGTATATATGAGGAGCATAGTTAAACTAATAATTGCCGGGTTTGGTCAAGATTTCTTGAAAAACAAAATGTTTTTCATACAAGAATCTACTTTTCGACCGTTCGTTCCTATGGCAGTTATATGATATAATGGTCCGATCTTATTAAGATTTTGCATACATATGTGGGGCATAGTAAATCTAATAAATGCCGAGTTTGGTCAAGATATCATGATAAACAAAATGTTTTTTTATACAAAAACTTAGTTTGCGACCGATCGTATATATGGCGGCTATATGATATAGTGGTTCGATCTTAATAGGATTTTGCATATAAATGAAGAGCATAGTAAAACTAATAAATGTCGAGTTTGGTAATCATATCTTGATGAGCAAAATGGATTTTTCATATAACTTAATTTTCGATCGATCGTTCCTATGCCAGCTATATGCTATAGTGGTCCGATCTTAACAGAATTTTGCACATATATTAAGAGTATAGTAAAACTAATAAATGCCAAGGTTGGTCAAGATATCATGAAAAATAAAATTTTTTTTCATACGATGTTTTTTTTCATTCGACCGATCGATCCTATGGCGGCTATATGATATAGTGGTCCAATCTTAATAGGATTTTGCCTATATATGAGGAGTACAGAAAACTAATAAATGTCGAGTTTGGTCAAGATTTCTTGAAAAACAAAATGTTTTTCATACAAGAATCTGCTTTGCGACCGTTCGTTCCTATGGCAGCTATATGATATAGTGGTCCGATCTTAATAAGATTTTCCGTATATATGAGGAGCATAGTTAAACTAATAATTGCCGGGTTTGGTCAAGATTTCATGAAAAACAAAATGTTTTTCATACAAGAATCTACTTTTCGACCGTTCGTTCCTATGGCAGTTATATGATATAGTGGTCCGATCTTATTAAGATTTTGCATACATATGTGGGGCATAGTAAATCTAATAAATGCCGAGTTTGGTCAAGATATCTTGATAAACAAAATGTTTATTCATCCAACTTAATTTTCGACCGATCTTTCCTATGGCAGCTATATGACATATTGGTCCGATCTTAATAGAATTTTGCATATATATGAAGAGCATAGTAAAACTAATAAATGTCGAGTTTTGGTAATCATATCTTGATGAGCAAAATGGATTTTTCATATAACTTAATTTTCGATCGATCGTTCCTATGCCAGCTATATGCTATAGTGGTCCGATCTTAACAGAATTTTGCACATATATTAAGAGTATAGTAAAACTAATAAATGCCAAGGTTGGTCAAGATATCATGAAAAATAAAATTTTTTTCATACGATGTTTTTTTTTCATTCGACCGATCGATCCTATGGCGGCTATATGATATAGTGGTCCAATCTTAATAGGATTTTGCCTATATATGAGGAGTACAGAAAACTAATAAATGTCGAGTTTGGTCAAGATTTCTTGAAAAACAAAATGTTTTTCATACAAGAATCTGCTTTGCGACCGTTCGTTCCTATGGCAGCTATATGATATAGTGGTCCGATCTTAATAAGATTTTCCGTATATATGAGGAGCATAGTTAAACTAATAATTGCCGGGTTTGGTCAAGATTTCTTGAAAAACAAAATGTTTTTCATACAAGAATCTACTTTTCGACCGTTCGTTCCTATGGCAGTTATATGATATAGTGGTCCGATCTTATTAAGATTTTGCATACATATGTGGGGCATAGTAAAACTAATAAATGCCGAGTTTTGTCAAGATATCATGAAAAATAAAATTTTTTTTCATACAACTTAATTTGCGACCGATCGTATATACGGCGGCTATATGACATAATGGTTCGATCTTAATTGGATTTTGCATATATATGAAGAGCATAGTAAAACTAATAAATGTCGAGTTTTGGTAATCATATCTTGATGAGCAAAATGGATTTTTCATATAACTTAATTTTCGATCGATCGTTCCTATGCCAGCTATATGCTATAGTGGTCCGATCTTAACAGAATTTTGCACATATATTAAGAGTATAGTAAAACTAATAAATGCCAAGGTTGGTCAAGATATCATGAAAAATAAAATTTTTTTTCATACGATGTTTTTTTTTCATTCGACCGATCGATCCTATGGCGGCTATATGATATAGTGGTCCAATCTTAATAGGATTTTGCCTATATATGAGGAGTACAGAAAACTAATAAATGTCGAGTTTGGTCAAGATTTCTTGAAAAACAAAATGTTTTTCATACAAGAATCTGCTTTGCGACCGTTCGTTCCCATGGCAGCTATATGATATAGTGGTCCGATCTTAATAAGATTTTCCGTATATATGAGGAGCATAGTTAAACTAATAATTGCCGGGTTTGGTCAAGATTTCTTGAAAAACAAAATGTTTTTCATACAAGAATCTACTTTTCGACCGTTCGTTCCTATGGCAGTTATATGATATAGTGGTCCGATCTTATTAAGATTTTGCATACATATGTGGAGCATAGTAAATCTAATAAATGCCGAGTTTGGTCAAGATATCATGATAAACAAAATGTTTTTTTATACAAAAACTTAGTTTGCGACCGATCGTATATATGGCGGCTATATGATATAGTGGTTCGATCTTAATAGGATTTTGCATATAAATGAAGAGCATAGTAAAACTAATAAATGTCGAGTTTGGTAATCATATCTTGATGAGCAAAATGGTTTATTCATATAACTTAATGTTCGATCGATCGTTCCTATGCCAGCTATATGCTATATGGTCCGATCTTAATAGGATTTTGCATGTATATAAGGAGCAAAGTAAAACTAATAAATGTCGAGTTTGGTCAAGATTTCTTGAAAAACAAAATGTTTTTCATACAAGAATCTGCTTTTCGACCGTTCGTTCCTAAGGCAGCTATATGATATAGTGGTCCGATATTAATAAGATTTTACATACATATGTGGAGCCTAGTAAAACTAATAAATGCCGCGTTTCGTCAAGATATCTTGATAAACAAAATGTTTTTTCATACAACAACTTAATTTTCGACCGATCGTTCCCATGGCAGCTATATGATATAGTGGTCCGATATTAATAGGATTTTGCACATAGTAAAACTAATAAATGCCGAGTTTGGTCACGATATCTTAAAAAACAAAAGGTTTTTTCTTACAATAACCTAACTTTCGACCGATCGTTCCTATGGCAGCTATTTCATAAAGTGGTCCGATCTTAATATGATTTTGCATATATATAAGGAGTATAGTAAAACTAATAAATGCCGAGATGGTCAAGATATATTGAAAAATACAATGTTTTTTCATACAACCGCTTAATTTTGACCGATCGTTCGATGGCAGCTTTATTGTATAGTGGTGCGATCTTAATATGATTTTGCACATATATGAGGTGCATAGGAAAACTAATAAATGCCGAGTTTGGTCAAGATATCTTGAGAAACAAAATGTTTTTCATACAACAACTTAATTTTCGTCCGATCGTTCCTATGGCAGCTATATGATATAGTGGTCCGATCTTATTAAGATTTTGCATACATATGTGGAGCATAGTAAATCTAATAAGTGCCGAGTTTGGTCAAGATATCTTGATAAACAAAATGTTTTTTTATACAAAAACTTTATTTGCGACCGATCGTATATTTGGCGGCTATATGATATAGTGGTGCGATCTTAATATCATTTTGCATATATATGAGGTGCATAGGAAAACTAATAAATGCCGGGTTTGGGCAAGATTTCTTGAAAAACAAAATGTTTTTCATACAAGAATCTACTTTTCGACCGTTCGTTCCTATGGCAGCTATATGATATAGTGGTCCGATCTTATTAAAATTTTGCATACATATGTGGGGCATAGTAAATCTAATAAATGCCGAGTTTGGTAAACAAAATGTTTTTTATACAAAAACTTAATTTGCGACCGATCGTATATATGGCGGCTATATGATATAGTGGTTCGATCTTAACTGGTTTTTGCATATATATGAAGAGCATAGTAAAACTAATAAATGTCGAGTTTTGGTAATCATATCTTGATGAGCAAAATGGTTCTTTCATATAACTTAATGTTCGATCGATCGTTCCTATGCCAGCTATATGCTATAGTGGTCCGATCTTAATAGGATTTTGCATGTATATAAGGAGCAAAGTAAAACTAATAAATGTCGAGTTTGGTCAAGATTTCTTGAAAAACAAAATGTTTTTCATACAAGAATCTGCTTTTCGACCGTTCGTTCCTAAGGCAGCTAAATGATATAGTTCGATCGTTCCTATGGCAGCTATTTCATAATCGGACGATCTTAATAGGATTTTGCATATATATGAGGAGTATAGTAAAACTAATAAATGCCGAGATGGTCAAGATTTATTGAAAAATACAATGTTTTTTCATACAACCGCTTAATTTTGACCGATCGTTCGATGGCAGCTTTATTGTATAGTGGTGCGATCTTAATATGATTTTGCATATATATGAGGTGCATAGGAAAACTAATAAATGCCGGATTTGGTCAAGATTTCTTGATAAACAAAATGTTTTTCATACAAGAATCTACTTTTCGACCGTTCGTTCCTATGGCAGCTATATGATATAGTGGTCCGATCTTATTAAGATTTTGCATACATATGTGGAGCATAGTAAATCTAATAAATGCCGAGTTTGGTCAAGATATCTTGATAAACAAAATGTTTTTTTATACAAAAACTTAATTTGAGACCGATCGTATATTTGGCAGCTATATGATATAGTGGTTTTATCTTAATAGGATTTTGCATATATATGTGGAGCATAGTAAATCTAATAAATGCCGAGTTTGGTCAAAGTATCTTAAAAAAACGAAATGTTTTTTCATACAACAACCTAATTTTCCACCGATCGTTCCTATGGCAGGTATATGATATAGTGGTCCGACATTAATAGGATTTTGCATATATATGTGAAGTATGGTAAAACTAATTATTGCCGAGTTTGGTCCAGATATCTTGAAAAACGAAATGTTTTTTCATACAACTTAATTTTCGACCGATCGTTCCTATGGCAGCTATATGATATAGTGGTCCGATATTAATAGGATTTTGCATATATACGAGAAGTATAGTAAAACTAATTAATGCCGAGATTGGTCCAGATATCTTGAAAAACGAAATGTTTTTTCATACAACAACCTAATTTTCGACCGTTCGTTCCTATGGCAGCTATATGATACAGTGCTCCGATCTTATTAAGATTTTGGTCAAGATATCTTGATAAACAAAATGTTTTTTTATACATAAACTTAATTTGAGACCGATCGTATATATGGCGGCTATATGATATAGTGGTTTTATCTTAATAGGATTTTGCATATATATGATCAGCATAGTAAATCTAATAGATGCGGAGTTTGGTCAAAGTATCTTGAAAAAACGAAATGTTTTTTCATACAACAACTTAATTTTCGACCGATCGTTCCCATGGCAGCTATATGATATAGTGGTTCGATCTTAATAGGATTTTGCACATATATAAGGTGTATAGTAAAACTAATAAATGCCGAGTTTGGTCACGATATCTTAAAAACAAAATGTTTTTTTTTACAATAACTTAACTTTCGACCGATCGTTTCCATGGCAGCTATTTGATATAGTGGTCCGATCTTAAAAGGATTTTGCATATATATGAGGAGCAAAGTAAAACTAATAAATGCCGAGTTTGGTCAAGATATCTTGAAAAAACGAAATGTTATTTTATTCAACAACTTAATTTTCGACCGATCGTTCCCATGGCAGCTATATGATATAGTGGTCCGATCTTAATAGGATTTTGCACATATATAAGGTGTATAGTAAAACTGATAAATGCCGAGTTTGGTCACGATATCTTAAAAAACAAAATGTTTTTTCTTACAATAACTTAACTTTCGACTGATCGTTCGATGGCAGCTTTATTATATAGTGGTCCGATCTTAATATGATTTAGCATATATATGAGGTGCATAGGAAAACTAATAAATGCCGAGTTTGGTCAAGATATCTTGAAAAGCAAAATGTTTTTCATACAAGAAACTACTTTTCGACCGTTCGTTCCTATGGCAGCTATATGATCTTATTAAGATTTTGCATACATATGTGGAGCATAGTAAATCTAATAAATGCCGAGTTTGTTCAAGATATCTTGAAAAACAAAATATTTTTTTATACAAAAACTTAATTTGAGACCGATCGTGTATATGGCGGCTATATGATATAGTGGTTTTATCTTAATAAGATTTTGCATATATATGGGGAGCATAGTAAAACTAATAAATGCCGAGTTTGGTCAAGATATCTTGAAAAACAAAATGTTTTTCATACAAGAATCTGCTTTTCGACCGTTCGTTCCTAAGGCAGCTATATGATATAGTGGTCCGATATTAATAAGATTTTACATACATATGTGGAGCCTAGTAAAACTAATAAATGCCGCGTTTCGTCAAGATATCTTGATAAACAAAATGTTTTTTCATACAACAACTTAATTTTCGACCGATCGTTCCCATGGCAGCTATATGATATAGTGGTCCGATATTAATAGGATTTTGCACATAGTAAAACTAATAAATGCCGAGTTTGGTCACGATATCTTAAAAAACAAAAGGTTTTTTCTTACAATAACCTAACTTTCGACCGATTGTTCCTATGGCAGCTATTTCATAAAGTGGTCCGATCTTAATAGGATTTTGCATATATATGAGGAGTATAGTAAAACTAATAAATGCCGAGATGGTCAAGATATATTGAAAAATACAATGTTTTTTCATACAACCGCTTAATTTTGACCGATCGTTCGATGGCAGCTTTATTGTATAGTGGTGCGATCTTAATATGATTTTGCACATATATGAGGTGCATAGGAAAACTAATAAATGCCGAGTTTGGTCAAGATATCTTGAGAAACAAAATGTTTTTCATACAACAACTTAATTTTCGTCCGATCGTTCCTATGGCAGCTATATGATATAGTGGTCCGATCTTATTAAGATTTTGCATACATATGTGGAGCATAGTAAATCTAATAAGTGCCGAGTTTGGTCAAGATATCTTGATAAACAAAATGTTTTTTTATACAAAAACTTTATTTGCGACCGATCGTATATTTGGCGGCTATATGATATAGTGGTGCGATCTTAATATCATTTTGCATATATATGAGGTGCATAGGAAAACTAATAAATGCCGGGTTTGGGCAAGATTTCTTGAAAAACAAAATGTTTTTCATACAAGAATCTACTTTTCGACCGTTCGTTCCTATGGCAGCTATATGATATAGTGGTCCGATCTTATTAAAATTTTGCATACATATGTGGGGCATAGTAAATCTAATAAATGCCGAGTTTGGTCAAGATATCATGATAAACAAAATGTTTTTTATACAAAAACTAAATTTGCGACCGATCGTATATATGGCGGCTATATGATATAGTGGTTCGATCTTAACTGGTTTTTGCATATATATGAAGAGCATAGTAAAACTAATAAATGTCGAGTTTTGGTAATCATATCTTGATGAGCAAAATGGTTCTTTCATATAACTTAATGTTCGATCGATCGTTCCTATGCCAGCTATATGCTATAGTGGTCCGATCTTAATAGGATTTTGCATGTATATAAGGAGCAAAGTAAAACTAATAAATGTCGAGTTTGGTCAAGATTTCTTGAAAAACAAAATGTTTTTCATACAAGAATCTGCTTTTCGACCGTTCGTTCCTAAGGCAGCTAAATGATATAGTTCGATCGTTCCTATGGCAGCTATTTCATAATCGGACGATCTTAATAGGATTTTGCATATATATGAGGAGTATAGTAAAACTAATAAATGCCGAGATGGTCAAGATTTATTGAAAAATACAATGTTTTTTCATACAACCGCTTAATTTTGACCGATCGTTCGATGGCAGCTTTATTGTATAGTGGTGCGATCTTAATATGATTTTGCATATATATGAGGTGCATAGGAAAACTAATAAATGCCGGATTTGGTCAAGATTTCTTGATAAACAAAATGTTTTTCATACAAGAATCTACTTTTCGACCGTTCGTTCCTATGGCAGCTATATGATATAGTGGTCCGATCTTATTAAGATTTTGCATACATATGTGGAGCATAGTAAATCTAATAAATGCCGAGTTTGGTCAAGATATCTTGATAAACAAAATGTTTTTTATACAAAAACTTAATTTGAGACCGATCGTATATTTGGCAGCTATATGATATAGTGGTTTTATCTTAATAGGATTTTGCATATATATGTGGAGCATAGTAAATCTAATAAATACCGAGTTTGGTCAAAGTATCTTAAAAAAACGAAATGTTTTTTCATACAACAACCTAATTTTCCACCGATCGTTCCTATGGCAGGTATATGATATAGTGGTCCGACATTAATAGGATTTTGCATATATATGTGAAGTATGGTAAAACTAATTATTGCCGAGTTTGGTCCAGATATCTTGAAAAACGAAATGTTTTTTCATACAACTTAATTTTCGACCGATCGTTCCTATTGCAGCTATATGATATAGTGGTCCGATATTAATAGGATTTTGCATATATACGAGAAGTATAGTAAAACTAATTAATGCCGAGATTGGTCCAGATATCTTGAAAAACGAAATGTTTTTTCATACAACAACCTAATTTTCGACCGTTCGTTCCTATGGCAGCTATATGATACAGTGCTCCGATCTTATTAAGATTTTGGTCAAGATATCTTGATAAACAAAATGTTTTTTTATACAAAAACTTAATTTGAGACCGATCGTATATATGGCGGCTATATGATATAGTGGTTTTATCTTAATAGGATTTTGCATATATATGATCAGCATAGTAAATCTAATAGATGCGGAGTTTGGTCAAAGTATCTTGAAAAAACGAAATGTTTTTTCATACAACAACTTAATTTTCGACCGATCGTTCCCATGGCAGCTATATGATATAGTGGTTCGATCTTAATAGGATTTTGCACATATATAAGGTGTATAGTAAAACTAATAAATGCCGAGTTTGGTCACGATATCTTAAAAAACAAAATGTTTTTTTTTACAATAACTTAACTTTCGACCGATCGTTTCCATGGCAGCTATTTGATATAGTGGTCCGATCTTAAAAGGATTTTGCATATATATGAGGAGCAAAGTAAAACTAATAAATGCCGAGTTTGGTCAAGATATCTTGAAAAAACGAAATGTTATTTTATTCAACAACTTAATTTTCGACCGATCGTTCCCATGGCAGCTATATGATATAGTGGTCCGATCTTAATAGGATTTTGCACATATATAAGGTGTATAGTAAAACTGATAAATGCCGAGTTTGGTCACGATATCTTAAAAAACAAAATGTTTTTTCTTACAATAACTTAACTTTCGACTGATCGTTCGATGGCAGCTTTATTATATAGTGGTCCGATCTTAATATGATTTAGCATATATATGAGGTGCATAGGAAAACTAATAAATGCCGAGTTTGGTCAAGATATCTTGAAAAGCAAAATGTTTTTCATACAAGAAACTACTTTTCGACCGTTCGTTCCTATGGCAGCTATATGATCTTATTAAGATTTTGCATACATATGTGGAGCATAGTAAATCTAATAAATGCCGAGTTTGTTCAAGATATCTTGAAAAACAAAATATTTTTTTATACAAAAACTTAATTTGAGACCGATCGTGTATATGGCGGCTATATGATATAATGGTTTTATCTTAATAAGATTTTGCATATATATGGGGAGCATAGTAAAACTAATAAATGCCGAGTTTGGTCAAGATATCTTGAACAAACGAAATGTTTTTTCATACAACAACCTAATTTTCGACCGATCGTTCCTATGGCAGGTATATGATATAGTGGTCCGATATTAATACGATTTTGCATATATATGAGAAGTATGGTAAAACTAATTATTGCCGAGTTTGGTCCAGATATCTTGAACAACGAAATGTTTTTTCATACAACTTAATTTTCGACCGATCGTTCCTATGGCAGCTATATGATGTAGTGGTCCGATATTAATAGGATTTTGCCTTTATATGATAAGTATAGTAAAGCTAATATATGCCGAGTTTTGACATATCTTGAAAAACAAAATGTTTTTTCATACAACAACTTAATTTTCGACCGATCGTTCCTATGGCAGCTATATGATATTGTGGTCCGATCTTAATAAGATTTTGTATACATATGTGGAGCATAGTAAAACTAATTAATGCCGAGTTTGGTCAAGATATCTTAAAAGTCAAAATGTTCTTACATACAAAAACTTTTTTTTTTATACAAAAACTTAATTTGCGACCGATCGTATATATGGCGGCTATATGATATAGTGGTTCGATCATAATAGGATTTTGCATATATATGAGAAGTATAGTAAAACTAATAAATGCCTAGTTTGGTCAAGACATCTCGAAAAGCAAAATGTTTTTTCATACAACAACCTAATTTTCGACCGATCGTTCCTATGGCAGGTATATGATATAGTGGTCCGATCTTAATTGGATTTTGCCTTTATATGATAAGTATAGTAAAACTAATATATGCCGAGTTTTGTCAAGATATCTTGATAAACAAAATGTTTTTCATACAACAACTTAATTTTCGACCGATCGTTCCCATGGCAGCTATATGATATAGTGGTCCGATCTTAATAGGATATTGCACATATATAAGGTGTATAGTAAAACTAATAATTGCCGAGTTTGGTCGAGATATCTAAAAAAATACAATGTTTTTTCATACAACAGCTTAATTTTTGACCGATCGTTCGATGGCAGCTTTATTGTATAGTGGTCCGATCTTAATTTGATTTTGCATGTATATTAGGTGCATAGGAAAACTAATAAATGCCGAGATTGGTCAAGATATGATGATAAACAAAATGTTTTTTATACAAAAACTTAATTTGCGACCGATCGTTCCTATGGCAGGTATATGATATAGTGGTCCGATCTTAATTGGTTTTGCCTTTATATGATAAGTATAGTAAAACTAATATATGCCGAGTTTTGTCAAGAAATCTTGATAAACAAATGTTTTCTTATACAACAACTTAATTTTCGACCGATCGTTCCTATGGCATCTATATGATATAGTGGTCCAATCTTAATAGTATTTTGCATTTATATGAGGAGTATAGTAAAGCTAAGTAATGTTGAGTTTGATCACGATATCTTGAAAAACAAAATGTTTTTCATACAAAAACTTATATGATATAGGTGTCCGATCTTAAAAAGATTTTGCATACATATGTGGAGAATAGTAAAACTAATAAATTCCGAGTTTGGTCAAGACATCTCGAAAAACAAAATGTTTTTTCATACAAAAACCTAATTTTCGACCGATCGTTCCTATGGCAGGTATATGATATAGTAGTCCGATCTTAATTGGATTTTACCTTTATATGATAAGTATAGTAAAGCTAATAATTGCCGAGTTTGGTCACGATATCTTAAAAAACAAAATGTTTTTTCTTACAATAACTTAACTTCCGACCGATCGTTCCTATTGCAGCTATTTGATATAGTGGTCCGATCTTAATAGGATTTTGCATATTTATGAGGAGTGTAGTAAAACTAATAAATGCAGAGTTTGGTCAAGATAACATGAAAAATAAAATGGTTTTTCATACGACAATTTAATTTTCGACCGATCTATGGCAGCTATATGATATAGGGTCGATCTTAATAGGATTTTGCCTATATATAAGGACTATAGTAAAACTAATGCCGAGTTTGGTCAAGATATCTTGAAAAACAAAATGTTTTTTCATACAACTTAATTTTCGACCGATCGTTCCTATGGCAGCTATATGATATAGTGGTCCGATATTAATAGGATTTTGCATATATACGAGAAGAATAGAAAAACTAATAAATGCCGAGTTTGGTTAAGATATCTTGAAAAATGAAATGTTTTTTCATACAACAATTTAATTTTCGACCGATCGTTCCTATGGCAGGTATATGATATAGTAGTCCGATCTTAATTGGATCTTTCCTTAATATGATAAGTATAGTAAAACTAATATATGCCGAGTTTTGTCAAGAAATCTTGATAAACAAAATGTTTTTTCATACAACAACTTCGTTTTCGACCGGTCATTCCTATGGCAGCTATATGATATAGGTGTCCGATCTTAATAAGATTTTGCATACATATGTGGAGTCTATATGATAAAGGTCCGATCTTGATAGGATTTTGAAGATATATGAGGAGTATACTAAAACTAATAAATGCCGAGTTTGGTCAAGATATCATGATAAATAAAATGTTTTTTCATACAACTTTATTTTCGTCCGATCGTTCCTATGTCAGCTATATAGTGGTTCGATCTTAATAGGATTTTGCATATATATGAGTATAGTAAAACTAATAAATGCCCAATTTGGTCAAGATATCTTGATAAACAAAATGTTTTTTCATACAACTTAATTTTCGACCGATCCTTCCTTTGGCAGCTATATGATATAGTGGTCCGATATTAAGAGGATTTTGCATATATATGAATATAGTAAAACTAATAAATGCCGAATTTGGTCAAGATATCTTGATAAACAAAATATTTTTTCATACAACCTATTTTCCGACCGATCGTTCATATGGCAGCTATATGATATAGTGGTCCGATCTTAATAAGATTTTGTATACATATGTGGAGCATTGTAAAACTAATAAATGCCGAGTTTGGTCAAGATATTTTGAAAGTCAAAATGTTTTTTCATACAAAAACTTAATTTTCGACCGATCGTTCCTATTGCGGCTATATGATATAGTGGTCCGAGCTTAATAATATTTTGCATATATATGAGTATAGTAAAACTTATAAATGCCGAGTTTGGTCAAGATATGAAAAATAAAATGTTTTTTATACAACTTAATTTTCAACCGATCGTTCCTATGGCAGCTATATGATATAGTGGTCCGATCTTAATAGGATTTTGCATATATATGAGTTTAGTAAAACTAATAAATGCCGAATTTGGTCAAGATATCTTGAAAGTCAAAATGTTTTTTCATACAAAAACTTAAATTTCGACCGATCTTTCCTATTGCGTCTATATGATATAGTGGTCCGAGCTGAAAAATATTTTGCATATATATGAGTATAGTACAACTATAAATGCCGAGTTTGGTCAAGATATCATGAAAAATAAAATGTTTTTCATACAACTTAATTTTCGACCGATCGTTCCTATGGCAGCTATATGATATAGTGGTCCGATCTTAATAGGATTTTGCATATATATGAGTTTAGTAAAACTAATAAATGCCGAATTTGGTCAAGATATCTTGATAAACAAAATGTGTTTTCATACAACTTAATTTTCGACCGATCGTTCCTATGGCAGCTATATGATATAGTGGACAGATCTTAATAAGATTTTGTATATAAATGAGGAGTGTAGTAAAACTAATTAATGCCGATTTTGGTCAGATATCTTGACAAAAAAAATGTTTTTTCATACACTATATTATATATAGTGGTGCGATCTTAATAGGATTTTGCATATAAATGAGGAGTGTAGTAAAACTAATTAATGCCGATTTTGGTCAGATATCTTGACAAAAAAATGTTTTTTCATACACTATATTATATATAGTGGTGCGATCTTAATAGGATTTTGCGTATATATGAGGAGCATGGTAAAATAATTAAATAATTAATTAAATCTTGATCTAGATTTCTTGAAAAACAAAATGTTTTTCATACAAGAATCTACCTTTCGACCGATCGTTGCTATGGCAGCTATATGATATACTGGTCCGTTCTTAATAGGATTTTGCCTATATATGAGGACTATAGAAAACTAATTTTTGCCGAGTTTGGTCAAGATATCTTGATAAAAAAAATGTTTTTTTATACAACTTAATTTTCGACCGATCGATCCTATGGCAGTTATATGATATAGTGGTCCGATCTTAATAGGATTTTCTACATATGAGGAGCATAGTAAAACTAATAAATGCCGAGTTTGGTCAAGATATCTTGATAAGCAAAATGTGTTTTCATACAACTTAATTTTCGACCGATCGTTCCTATGGCAGCTATATGATATAGTGGACAGATCTTAATAAGATTTTGTATACATATGTGGAGCATAGTAAAACTAATAAATGCCGCGTTTGGTCAAGATATCTTGAAAGTCAAAATGTTTTTTCATACAAAAACTTAATTTTCGACCGATCGTTCCTATTGCGGATATATGATATAGTGGTCCGAGCTTAATAATATTTTGCATATATTTGAGTATAGTACAACTATAAATGCCGAGTTTGGTCAAGATATCATGAAAAATAAAATGTTTTTTCATACAACTTAATTTTCGACCGATCGTTGCTATGGCAGCTATATGATATACTGGTCCGTTCTTAATAGGATTTTTCCTATATATAAGGACTATAGTAAAACTAATGCCGAGTTTGGTCAAGATATCTTGAAAAACAAAATGTTTTTTCATACAACTTAATTTTCGACCGATCGTTCCTATGGCAGCTATATGATATAGTGGTCCGATATTAATAGGATTTTGCATATATACGAGAAGAATAGAAAAACTAATAAATGCCGAGTTTGGTTAAGATATCTTGAAAAATGAAATGTTTTTTCATACAACAATTTAATTTTCGACCGATCGTTCCTATGGCAGGTATATGATATAGTAGTCCGATCTTAATTGGATCTTTCCTTAATATGATAAGTATAGTAAAACTAATATATGCCGAGTTTTGTCAAGAAATCTTGATAAACAAAATGTTTTTTCATACAACAACTTCGTTTTCGACCGGTCATTCCTATGGCAGCTATATGATATAGGTGTCCGATCTTAATAAGATTTTGCATACATATGTGGAGTCTATATGATAGTGGTCCGATCTTGATAGGATTTTGAAGATATATGAGGAGTATACTAAACTAATAAATGCCGAGTTTGGTCAAGATATCATGATAAATAAAATGTTTTTTCATACAACTTAATTTTCGTCCGATCGTTCCTATGTCAGCTATATAGTGGTTCGATCTTAATAGGATTTTGCATATATATGAGTATAGTAAAACTAATAAATGCCCAATTTGGTCAAGATATCTTGATAAACAAAATGTTTTTTCATACAACTTAATTTTCGACCGATCCTTCCTTTGGCAGCTATATGATATAGTGGTCCGATATTAAGAGGATTTTGCATATATACGAGAAGTATAGTAAAGCTAATAAATGCCGAGTTTGGTCAAGATATCTTGAAAAACGACATTTTTTTTATACAACAACCTAGTTTTTGACCGATCGTTCCTATTGCAGGTATATGATATAGTAGTCCGATCTTAATTGGATTTTGCCTTACTATGATAAGTATAGTAAAACTAATATATGCCGAGTTTTGTCAAGAAATCTTGATAAACAAAATGTTTTTTCTTACAACAACTTCGTTTTCGACCGGTCATTCCTATGGCAGCTATATGATATAGGTGTCCGATCTTAATAAGATTTTGCATACATATGTGGAGTCTATATGATAGTGGTCCGATCTTGATAGGATTTTGAAGATATATGAGGAGTATACTAAAACTAATAAATGCCGAGTTTGGTCAAGATATCATGATAAATAAAATGTTTTTTCATACAACTTTATTTTCGTCCGATCGTTCCTATGTCAGCTATATAGTGGTTCGATCTTAATAGGATTTTGCATATATATGAGTATAGTAAAACTAATAAATGCCCAATTTGGTCAAGATATCTTGATAAACAAAATGTTTTTTCATACAACTTAATTTTCGACCGATCCTTCCTTTGGCAGCTATATGATATAGTGGTCCGATATTAAGAGGATTTTGCATATATATGAATATAGTAAAACTAATAAATGCCGAATTTGGTCAAGATATCTTGATAAACAAAATATTTTTTCATACAACCTATTTTCCGACCGATCGTTCATATGGCAGCTATATGATATAGTGGTCCGATCTTAATAAGATTTTGTATACATATGTGGAGCATTGTAAAACTAATAAATGCCGAGTTTGGTCAAGATATTTTGAAAGTCAAAATGTTTTTTCATACAAAACTTAATTTTCGACCGATCGTTCCTATTGCGGCTATATGATATAGTGGTCCGAGCTTAATAATATTTTGCATATATATGAGTATAGTAAAACTTATAAATGCCGAGTTTGGTCAAGATATGAAAAATAAAATGTTTTTTTATACAACTTAATTTTCAACCGATCGTTCCTATGGCAGCTATATGATATAGTGGTCCGATCTTAATAGGATTTTGCATATATATGAGTTTAGTAAAACTAATAAATGCCGAATTTGGTCAAGATATCTTGAAAGTCAAAATGTTTTTTCATACAAAAACTTAAATTTCGACCGATCTTTCCTATTGCGTCTATATGATATAGTGGTCCGAGCTGAAAAATATTTTGCATATATATGAGTATAGTACAACTATAAATGCCGAGTTTGGTCAAGATATCATGAAAAATAAAATGTTTTTTCATACAACTTAATTTTCGACCGATCGTTCCTATGGCAGCTATATGATATAGTGGTCCGATCTTAATAGGATTTTGCATATATATGAGTTTAGTAAAACTAATAAATGCCGAATTTGGTCAAGATATCTTGATAAACAAAATGTGTTTTCATACAACTTAATTTTCGACCGATCGTTCCTATGGCAGCTATATGATATAGTGGACAGATCTTAATAAGATTTTGTATATAAATGAGGAGTGTAGTAAAACTAATTAATGCCGATTTTGGTCAGATATCTTGACAAAAAAAATGTTTTTTCATACACTATATTATATATAGTGGTGCGATCTTAATAGGATTTTGCATATAAATGAGGAGTGTAGTAAAACTAATTAATGCCGATTTTGGTCAGATATCTTGACAAAAAAAATGTTTTTTCATACACTATATTATATATAGTGGTGCGATCTTAATAGGATTTTGCGTATATATGAGGAGCATGGTAAAATAATTAAATAATTAATTAAATCTTGATCTAGATTTCTTGAAAAACAAAATGTTTTTCATACAAGAATCTACCTTTCGACCGATCGTTGCTATGGCAGCTATATGATATACTGGTCCGTTCTTAATAGGATTTTGCCTATATATGAGGACTATAGAAAACTAATTTTTGCCGAGTTTGGTCAAGATATCTTGATAAAAAAATGTTTTTTATACAACTTAATTTTCGACCGATCGATCCTATGGCAGTTATATGATATAGTGGTCCGATCTTAATAGGATTTTCTACATATGAGGAGCATAGTAAAACTAATAAATGCCGAGTTTGGTCAAGATATCTTGATAAGCAAAATGTGTTTCATACAACTTAATTTTCGACCGATCGTTCCTATGGCAGCTATATGATATAGTGGACAGATCTTAATAAGATTTTGTATACATATGTGGAGCATAGTAAAACTAATAAATGCCGCGTTTGGTCAAGATATCTTGAAAGTCAAAATGTTTTTTCATACAAAAACTTAATTTTCGACCGATCGTTCCTATTGCGGATATATGATATAGTGGTCCGAGCTTAATAATATTTTGCATATATTTGAGTATAGTACAACTATAAATGCCGAGTTTGGTCAAGATATCATGAAAAATAAAATGTTTTTTCATACAACTTAATTTTCGACCGATCGTTGCTATGGCAGCTATATGATATACTGGTCCGTTCTTAATAGGATTTTCCTATATATAAGGACTATAGTAAAACTAATGCCGAGTTTGGTCAAGATATCTTGAAAAACAAAATGTTTTTTCATACAACTTAATTTTCGACCGATCGTTCCTATGGCAGCTATATGATATAGTGGTCCGATATTAATAGGATTTTGCATATATACGAGAAGAATAGAAAAACTAATAAATGCCGAGTTTGGTTAAGATATCTTGAAAAATGAAATGTTTTTTCATACAACAATTTAATTTTCGACCGATCGTTCCTATGGCAGGTATATGATATAGTAGTCCGATCTTAATTGGATCTTTCCTTAATATGATAAGTATAGTAAAACTAATATATGCCGAGTTTTGTCAAGAATCTTGATAAACAAAATGTTTTTTCATACAACAACTTCGTTTTCGACCGGTCATTCCTATGGCAGCTATATGATATAGGTGTCCGATCTTAATAAGATTTTGCATACATATGTGGAGTCTATATGATAGTGGTCCGATCTTGATAGGATTTTGAAGATATATGAGGAGTATACTAAAACTAATAAATGCCGAGTTTGGTCAAGATATCATGATAAATAAAATGTTTTTTCATACAACTTAATTTTCGTCCGATCGTTCCTATGTCAGCTATATAGTGGTTCGATCTTAATAGGATTTTGCATATATATGAGTATAGTAAAACTAATAAATGCCCAATTTGGTCAAGATATCTTGATAAACAAAATGTTTTTTCATACAACTTAATTTTCGACCGATCCTTCCTTTGGCAGCTATATGATATAGTGGTCCGATATTAAGAGGATTTTGCATATATACGAGAAGTATAGTAAAGCTAATAAATGCCGAGTTTGGTCAAGATATCTTGAAAAACGACATTTTTTTTATACAACAACCTAGTTTTTGACCGATCGTTCCTATTGCAGGTATATGATATAGTAGTCCGATCTTAATTGGATTTTGCCTTACTATGATAAGTATAGTAAAACTAATATATGCCGAGTTTTGTCAAGAAATCTTGATAAACAAAATGTTTTTTCATACAACAACTTAATTTTCGACCGGTCATTCCTATGGCAGCTATATGATATAGGTGTCCGATCTTAATAAGATTTTGCATACATATGTGGAGTCTATATGATAGTGGTCCGATCTTGATAGGATTTTGAAGATATATGAGGAGTATACTAAAACTAATAAATGCCGACTTTGGTCAAGATATCTTGAAAGTCAAAATGTTTTTTCATACAAAAACTTAATTTTCGACCGATCTTTCCTATTGCGGCAATATCATATAGTGGTCCGAGCTTAATAATATTTTGCATATAAATGAGTATAGTACAACTAATAAATGCCGAGTTTGGTCAAGATATCATGAAAAATAAAATGTTTTTTAATACTACTTAATTTTCGACCGATCGTTCCTATGGCAGCTATATAGTGGTCCGATCTTAATAGGATTTTGCATATATATGAATATAGTAAAACTAATAAATGCCGAATTTGGTCAAGATATCTTGATAAACAAAATGTTTTTTCATACAACCTATTTTCCGACCGATCGTTCATATGGCAGCTATATGATATAGTGGTCCGATCTTAATAAGATTTTGTATACATATGTGGAGCATTGTAAAACTAATAAATGCCGAGTTTGGTCAAGATATTTTGAAAGTCAAAATGTTTTTTCATACAAAAACTTAATTTTCGACCGATCGTTCCTATTGCGGCTATATGATATAGTGGTCCGAGCTTAATAATATTTTGCATATATATGAGTATAGTAAAACTTATAAATGCCGAGTTTGGTCAAGATATGAAAAATAAAATGTTTTTTTATACAACTTAATTTTCAACCGATCGTTCCTATGGCAGCTATATGATATAGTGGTCCGATCTTAATAGGATTTTGCATATATATGAGTTTAGTAAAACTAATAAATGCCGAATTTGGTCAAGATATCTTGCAAGTCTAAATGTTTTTTCATACAAAAACTTAAATTTCGACCGATCTTTCCTATTGCGTCTATATGATATAGTGGTCCGAGCTGAAAAATATTTTGCATATATATGAGTATAGTACAACTATAAATGCCGAGTTTGGTCAAGATATCATGAAAAATAAAATGTTTTTTCATACAACTTAATTTTCGACCGATCGTTCCTATGGCAGCTATATGATATAGTGGTCCGATCTTAATAGGATTTTGCATATATATGAGTTTAGTAAAACTAATAAATGCCGAATTTGGTCAAGATATCTTGATAAACAAAATTTGTTTTCATACAACTTAATTTTCGACCGATCGTTCCTATGGCAGCTATATGATATAGTGGACAGATCTTAATAGATTTTGGCATATATATGAGCAGTATAGTAAATCTAATTAATGCCGAGTTTGGTCAAGATATATTGATAAACAAAATTTTTTTTTATACAAATACTTAATTTGCGACCGATCGTTCCTATGGCAGCTATTTGATATAGTGTTTCAATCTTAATAGGATTTTGCATATAAATGAAGAGTATGGAAAACATATAAATTCCGAGTTTGGTCAAGATATTTTGAAAAACAAAATGTTTTTCATACAGCAACTTAATTTTCGACTGATCGTTCCTATGGCAGCTATTTGATATAGTGGTCCGATCTTAATAGGATTTTGCATATAAATGAGGAGTATAGTAAAACTAATTAATGCCGATTTTGGTGAAGATATCTTGGCAAAAAAAACTTTTTTTCATTCAACTTAATTTTCGACCGATGGATCCTATGGCAGCTATATTATATATAGTTGTCCGATCTTAATAGGATTTTGCATATAAATGAGGAGTGTAGTAAAACTAATTAATGCCGATTTTGGTGAAGATATCTTGACAAAAAAAATGTTTTTTCATACACTATATTATATATAGTGGTGCGATCTTAATAGGATTTTGCGTATATATGAGGAGCATGGTAAAATAATTAAATGTCGCGTTTGATCAAGATTTCTTGAAAAACAAAATGTTTTTCATACAAAAACTTGATTTTCGACCCATCGTATTATATGGCAGCTATATGATATAGTGGTGCGATCTTAATAGGATTTTGCATAAATATATGAGTGTAGTAAAACTAATAAATGCCGAGTTTGGTCAAGATATCATGAAAAATAAAATGATTTTCATACAAGAATCTACCTTTCGACCGATCGTTACTATGGCAGCTATATGATATAGTGGTCCGATCTTAATAGGATTTTGCATATATATATGAGGACTATAGTAAAACTAATTTTTGCCGAGTTTGGTTAAGATATCTTGATAAAAAAATGTTTTTTTCATACAACAATTTAATTTTCGACCGATCTATGGCAGCTATACGTTATAGTGGTCAGAAATTAATAGGATTTTGAATATATATGAGAAGTATAGGAAAAGTAATTAATGTCGAGTTTGGTCAAGATATCTTGATAAACTAAATGTTTTTTCACACAACTTTATTTTCGACCGTTCGTTCCTATGGCAGCTACATGATATAGTGGTCCGATCTTAATAGGATGTTGCCTATATATGAGGACTTTAGTAAAACTAATTAATGCCGAGTTTGTTCAAGATATCTTGATAAAAAAAATGTTTTTCCATTCAACTTAATTTTCGACCGATCGATCCTGTGGCAGCTATTTGATATAGTGGTCCGATCTTAATAGGATTTTGTCGGGTTTGGTCAAGATTTCTTGAAAAACAAAATGATTTTCATACAAGAATCTACCTTTCACCGATCGTTGCTATGGCAGCTATATGATATACTGGTCCGATCTTAATAGGATTTTGCCTATATATGAGGACTATAGAAAACTAATTTTTGCCTAGTTTGGTCAAGATATCTTGATAAAAAAAAATGTTTTTTTATACAACTTAATTTTCGACCGATCGATCCTATGGCAGTTATATGATATAGTGGTCCGATCTTATTAGGATTTTGTACATATGAGGAGCATAGTAAAACTAATAAATGCCGAGTTTTGTCAAGATTTCTTGAAATGAAAATGTTTTTCATCCAAGAATCTACTTTTCGACCGATTGTTCCAATGGCAGCTATATGATATAGTGGTCCGATCTTAATAGGATTTCGCTCATATATGGGGAGTATAGTAAAACTAATAAATGTCGGGTTTGGTCAAGATTTCTTGAAAAACAAAATGATTTTCATACAAGAATCTACCTTTCGACCGATCGTTGCTATGGCAGCTATATGATATACTGGTCCGATCTTAATAGGATTTTGCCTATATATGAGGACTATAGAAAACTAATTTTTGCCGAGTTTGGTCAAGATATCTTGATAAAAAAAAATGTTTTTTTATACAACTTAATTTTCGACCGATAGATCCTATGGCAGTTATATGATATAGTGGTCCGATCTTAATAGGATTTTGTACATATGAGGAGTATACTAAAACTAATAAATGCCGAATTTGGTCAAGATATCTTGAAAAACAAAATGTTTTTTCATGCAAAAACTTAATTTTCGACCGATGGTTCCTATGGCAGCTATATGATATAGGTGTCCGATCTTAATAAGATTTTGCATACATAAGTAGAGTCTATATGATAGTTGTCCGATCTTGATAGGATTTTGAAGATATATGAGGAGTATACTAAAACTAGTATATGCCGTCTTTGGTCAAGATATCTTGAAAGTCAAAATGTTTTTTCATACAAAAACTTAAATTTCGACCGATCTTTCCTATTGCGTCTATATGATATAATGGTCCGAGCTGAAAAATATTTGCATATATATGAGTATAGTACAACTATAAATGCCGAGTTTTTTCATACAACTTAATTTTCGACCGATCGTTCCTATGGCAGCTATATAGTGGTCCCATCTTAATAGGATTTTGCATATATATGAGTTTAGTAAAACTAATAAATGCCGAATTTGGTCAAGATATCTTGATAAGCAAAATGTGTTTTCATACAACTTAATTTTCGACCGATCGTTCCTATGGCAGCTATATGATATAGTGGACAGATCTTAATAAGATTTTGTATACATATGTGGAGCATAGTAAAACTAATAAATGCCGCGTTTGGTCAAGATATCTTGAAAGTCAAAATGTTTTTTCATACAAAAACTTAATTTTCGACCGATCGTTCCAATTGCGGCTATATGATATAGTGGTCCGAGCTTAATAATATTTTGCATATATATGAGTATAGTAAAACTAATAAATGCCGAGTTTGGTCAAGATATCATGAAAAATAAAATGTTTTTCATACAACTTAATTTTCGACCGATCGTTCCTATGGCAGCTATATGATATAGTGGTCCGATCTTAATAGATTTTGGCATATATATGAGCAGTATAGTAAATCTAATTAATGCCGAGTTTGGTCAAGATATATTGATAAACAAAATGTTTTTTTTATACAAATACTTAATTTGCGACCGATCGTTCCTATGGCAGCTATTTGATATAGTGTTTCAATCTTAATAGGATTTTGCATATAAATGAAGAGTATGGAAAACATATAAATTCCGAGTTTGGTCAAGATATTTTGAAAAACAAAATGTTTTTCATACAGCAACTTAATTTTCGACTGATCGTTCCTATGGCAGCTATTTGATATAGTGGTCCGATCTTAATAGGATTTTGCATATAAATGAGGAGTATAGTAAAACTAATTAATGCTGATTTTGGTGAAGATATCTTGGCAAAAAAAACTTTTTTTCATTCAACTTAATTTTCGACCGATGGATCCTATGGCAGCTATATTTGCATATAAATGAGGAGTGTAGTAAAACTAATTAATGCCGATTTTGGTCAGATATCTTGACAAAAAAAATGTTTTTTCATACACTATATTATATATAGTGGTGCGATCTTAATAGGATTTTGCGTATATATGAGGAGCATAGTAAAATAATTAAATGTCGCGTTTGATCAAGATTTCTTGAAAAACAAAATGTTTTTCATACAAAAACTTGATTTTCGACCCATCGTATTATATGGCAGCTATATGATATAGTGGTGCGATCTTAATAGGATTTTGCATAAATATATGAGGAGTGTAGTAAAACTAATAAATGCCGAGTTTGGTCAAGATATCATGAAAAATAAAATGATTTTCATACAAGAATCTACCTTTCGACCGATCATTCCTATGGCAGCTATATGATATAGTGGTCCGATCTTAATAGGATTTTGCATATATATATGAGGACTATAGTAAAACTAATTTTTGCCGAGTTTGGTTAAGATATCTTGATAAAAACAATTTAATTTTCGACCGATCTATGGCAGCTATACGATATAGTGGTCCGAAATTAATAGGATTTTGAATATATATGAGAAGTATAGGACAAGTAATTAATGTCGAGTTTGGTCAAGATATCTTGATAAACTAAATGTTTTTTCATACAACTTTATTTTCGACCGTTCGTACCTATGGCAGCTACATGATATAGTGGTCCGATCTTAATAGGATGTTGCCTATATATGAGGACTTTAGTAAAACTAATCAATGCCGAGTTTGTTCAAGATATCTTGATAAAAAAAATGTTTTTCCATTCAACTTAATTTTCGACCGATCGATCCTGTGGCAGCTATTTGATATAGTGGTCCGATCTTAATAGGATTTTGTCGGGTTTGGTCAAGATTTCTTGAAAAACAAAATGATTTTCATACAAGAATCTACCTTTCGACCGATCGTTGCTATGGCAGCTATATGATATACTGGTCCGATCATAATAGGATTTTGCCTATATATGAGGACTATAGAAAACTAATTTTTGCCTAGTTTGGTCAAGATATCTTGATAAAAAAAAATGTTTTTTTATACAACTTAATTTTCGACCGATCGATCCTATGGCAGTTATATGATATAGTGGTCCGATCTTATTAGGATTTTGTGCATATGAGGAGCATAGTAAAACTAATAAATGCCGAGTTTTGTCAAGATTTCTTGAAATGAAAATGTTTTTCATCCAAGAATCTACTTTTCGACCGATTGTTCCAATGGCAGTTATATGATATAGTGGTCCGATCTTAATAGGATTTCGCTCATATATGGGGAGTATAGTAAAACTAATAAATGTCGGGTTTGGTCAAGATTTCTTGAAAAACAAAATGATTTTCATACAAGAATCTACTTTTCGACCGTTCGTTGCTATGGCAGCTTTATGATATACTGGTCCGATCTTAATAGGATTTTGCCTATATATGAGGACTATAGAAAACTAATTTTGCCGAGTTTGGTCAAGATATCTTGATAAAACAAAATGTTTTTTTATACAACTTTATTTTCGACCGATAGATCCTATGGCAGTCATATGATATAGTGGTCCGATCTTAATAGGATTTTGTACATATGAGGAGTATACTAAAACTAATAAATGCCGAATTTGGTCAAGATATCTTGAAAAACAAAATGTTTTTTCATACAAAAACTTAATTTTCGTCCGATCGTTCTTATGACAGCTATATGATATAGTGGTCCGATCTTAAAAGGATTTTGCATATATATGAGGAGCATAGTAAAACTAATGCCGAGTTTGGTCAAGATATCTTGACAAAAAAAATGTTTTTTCATACAACTTAATTTTCGACCGATGGATCCTATGGCAGCTATTAGATATAGTGGTCCGATCTTAATAGGATTTGCATATATATGAGGAGCATAGTAAAACCAATAAATGTCGCTTTTGGCTAAGATTTCCTAAAAATCAAAATGATTTTCATACAAGAATCTACCTTTCGACCGATCGTTCTTATGGCAGCTATATGATAGTGGTCCGATCTTAATAGGATTTTGCCTATATATGGGGACTTTAGCAAAACTAATTTTTGCCGAGCTTGGACAAGATATCTTGATAAAAACAATGGTTTTTCATACAACTTAATTTTCGACCGATCGATCCTATGGCAGCTTTATGATATAGTGGTCCGATCTTAATAGGTTTTTGCATATATATGAGGAGCATAGTAAAACTAATAAATGACGAGTTTGATCAAGATTTCTTGAAAAAAAAAAATGTTTTACATACAAGAATCTACCTTTCGATCTTAATAAGATTTTGCATACATATGTGGAGCATAGTAAAACTAATAAATGTTGCGTTTGGTTTTTTCATACAAAACTTAATTTGCGACCTATCGTTCCTATGGCAGCTTAAGATATAGTGGTCCGATCTTAATAGGATTTTGCATATTTATGAGGAGTGTAGTAAAACTAATAAATGCCGAGCTTGGTCAAGATATCTTGAAAAGCAAAATGTTTTTTCATAAAATTTAATTTTCGACCGGTCGTTTCTATGACAGCTATATGATACATGGTCCGATCTTAATAGGATTGTGCATATATATGAGGAGCATAGTAAAACTAATAAATGTCGAGTTTGGTCAAGATATCTTGAAAAACAAAATATTTTTTCATACAACTTAATTTTTGATGATTCCTTATATGCGTTATTTCACTATAAAATTTTTATACGCTCTGCAAGGGTAGAAAAAAAAACAAAAACGAGAAAGATGGTCTATCTTCGGCACGCTGAAGATATAATACCCTAGCAGACCCCACCTTTTCATAATGCGCATAGTGCTTTGCCCGTATCTAAGATACGATATAGTGGTCCCATCTTAAAATGAAAAGTTTGTCTATAGAACAACTTAAATTTCGACCGATCGTTCCTATGGCAGCTATATGATATAGTGGTCCGATCTTAATAGGATTTTGCATATATATGAGGAGCAGTGCAAAACTAATTAATGACAAGTTAAGTCAAGACATCTTGATAAACAAATGATTTATCATACAACTTTATTTTCGACCGATCGTTCCTATGGCAGCTATATGATATAGTGTTCCGATCTTAATAGGCTTTTGCACATATATGAGGAGTATAGTAAAACTAAGAAATGCCAATTTTGGACAACATATCTTGAAAAACAAAATGTTTTTTCATACAACAACTTAATTTGCGACCGATCGATCCTATGGCAGCTATATGATATAGTGGTCCGATCCTAATAGGATTCCGTATATATATGAGGAGTATAGTAAGACTAATTAATGCCGAGTTTTGTCAAGATATCTTGAAAAACGAAATGTTTTTTCATACAATAACCTAATTTTCGACCGATCGTTCCTATGGCAGGTATATGATATAGTGGTCCGATCTTAATAAGATTGTGCATACATATGTGGAGTCTATATGATAGTGGTCAGATCTTGATAGGATTTTGAAGATATATGAGGAGTATACTAAAACTAATAAATGCCGACTTTGGTCAAGATATCTTGAAGAACGAAATGTTTTTTCATACAACAACCTAATTTTCGACCGATCGTTCCTATGGCAGGTATATGATATAGTGGTCCGATCTTAATAAGATTGTGCATACATATGTGGAGTCTATATGATAGTGGTCCGATCTTGATAGGAATTTGAAGATATATGTGGAGTGTACTAAAACTAATAAATGCCGACTTTGGTCAAGATATTTTATTTATTTTTTTTATTTATTTATTTATTATTGGTCGACAAAACGAGTGTCTTCCTCATTATTCAATAGATTATACAATAGAATTTTATGCTAAAAGCCTAGTTAAAGGATACAATTTTCTAAATAGCATCACCGACCGATGGAGGGTGTTTATTTGCCAGTCCGGCCAACTGTGCCCCTTTTCACAGCTAATTTTGTCAGTGACGCTATTAGAGCCTACATCTAAGCAGAAGGTTGTAAGTAGGAAAAAAGTGTTTTCAAGTAACATTAAAATAATCTTAATTTGCTATATTAATAAAGAAAATACAATAAATAGGAAAAATGAAAGTAAGAAGATTGTTAATAAAGTAAAGCAATGTAAGTTAGATAAAGAGTGTTAAGTAGATAGGACAGAGAGAAAAGTAATGGGAAATCACCGACCCGGTGGGGGAAAATTTTTCAGCCTGTCCGGCAAGCTATGCCCTGCTCATAGCTGGGAATGGTCAGCGACTTCCCGAAGGTATCCTGAAAGCAACGATTTTATTAGGGGTAGAGACAGTTCGGTAGAGAAAACGTGATGCAAACTATTATAATTTTTACATAGCACGCGAAAAGGATTGTGCATAGCGTAGTCTGTTGTGCACGTAGATAGTAAAAAGGGGCGATAATTTCTGGTTGGTCTAGCCGGAACAGAGAATTGAAGACGCCCTAGCAGAAAAGGAGAATCTATGTCGCCAATAATCAACTTATGTAGAGGGACAACACCGAGAATTGTCCTACGGTTGGTTAACGACGGAAGGTTGAGAAGAAGCAGTGTGCTGGAGTAGGACGGCAACCGTCTTGAAGAACGAAATATTTTTTCATACAACCTAATTTTCGACCGATCGTTCCTATGGCAGGTATATGATATAGTGGTCCGATCTTAATTGGATTTTGCCTCAATATGATAAGTATAGTAAAACTAATATATGCCGAGTTTTGTCAAGAAATCTTGATAAACAAAATGTTTTTTCATACAACAACTGAATTTTCGACCGGTCATTCATATGGCAGCTATATGATATAGGTGTCCGATCTTAATAAGATGTTGCATACTTATGTGGAGTCTATATGATAGTGGTCCGATCTTGATAGGATTTTGAAGATATATGAGGAGTATACTAAAACTAATAAATGCCGACTTTGGTCAAGATATCTTGAAAGTCAAAATGTTTTTTCATACAAAAACTTAGTTTTCGACCGATCGCATATATGTGGCAGCTATATGATATAGTGGTCCGAGCTTAATAATATATTGCATATATATGAGTATAGTACAACTAATAAATGCCGAGTTTGGTCAAGATATAATGAAAAACAAAATAATTATCATACAACAAGTTAATTTTCGACCGATCGTTTCTATGGCAGCTATATAGTGGTCCGATCTTAATAGGATTTTGCATATATATGAGTATAGTAAAACTAATAAATGCCGAATTTGGTCAAGATATCTTGATAAACAAAATGTTTTTTCATACAACTTAATTTTCGACCGATCGTTCCTATGGCAGCTATATGATATAGTGGTCCGATCTTAATAAGATTTTATATACATATGTGGAGCATAGTAAAACTAAGAAATGCCGAGTTTGTTCAAGATATCTTGAAAGTCAAAATGTTTTTTCATACAAAAACTTCATTTTCGACCGATCGTTCCTATTGCGGCTATATGATATAGTGGTCCGAGCTTAATAATATTTTGCATATATGTGAGTATATTAAAACTAATAAATGCTGAGCTTGGTCAAGATATCATGAAAAATAAAATCTTTTTTCATACCTCTTAATTTTCGACCGATCGTTCCTATGGCAGCTATGTGATATAGTTTTCCGATCTTAATAGGCTTTTGCACATATATGAGGAGTATAGTAAACTAAGAAATGCCAAGTTTGGACAACATATCTTGAAAAACAAAATGTTTTTTCATACAACAACCTAATTTGCGACCGATCGTTCCTATGGCAGCTATATGATATAGTGGTCCGATCCTAACAGGATTCCGTATATATATGAGGAGTATAGTAAGACTAATAAATGACAAGTTTGGACAACATATCTTGAAAAACAAAATGTTTTTTCATACAACAACTTAATTTTCGATCGATCTTTCCTATGGCAGCTATATGATATAGTGGTCCAATCTTAATAGGATTTTTCATATATATGAGGAGTATACTAAATCTAATTAATGCCGAGTTTTGTCAAGATATCTTGAAAAACGAAATGTTTTTTCACACAATAACCTAATTTTCGACCGATCGTTCCTATGGCAGGTATATGATATAGTGATCCGATCTTAATAAGATTGTGCATACATATGTGGTGTCTATATGATAGTGGTCCGATCTTGATAGGATTTTGAAGATATATGAGGAGTATACTAAAACTAATAAATGCCGACTTTGGTCAAGATATCTTGAAAGTCAAAATGTTTTTTCATACAAAAACTTAATTTTCGACCGATCTTTCCTATTGCGGCTATATGATATAGTGGTCCGAGCTTAATAATATTTTGCATATATATGAGTATAGTACAACTAATAAATGCCGAGTTTGGTCAAGATATCATGAAAAATAAAATGTTTTTCATACAACTTAATTTTCGACCGATCGTTCCTATGGCAGCTATATAGTGGTCTGATCTTAATAGGATTTTGCATATATATGAGTATAGTAAAACTAATAAATGCTGAATTTGGTCAAGATATCTTGATAAACAAAATGTTTTTTCATACAACTTAATTTTCGACCGATCGTCTTAATAATAAGTCTTAATAAGATTTTGTATACATATGTGGAGCATAGTGAAACTAATAAATGCCGAGTTTGGTCAAGATATCTTGAAAGTCAAAATGTTTTTTCATACAAAAACTTAATTTTCGACCGATCGTTCCTATTGCGGCTATATGATATAGTGGTCATAGCTTAATAATATTTTGCATATATATGAGTATAGTAAAACTAATAAATGCCGAGTTTGGTCAAGATATCATGAAAAAAAAAATGTTTCTTCATACATTTAATTTTCGACCGATCGTTCCTATGGCAGCTATATGATATAGTGGTCCGATCTTAATAGGTTTTGGCATATATGTGAGGAGTATAGTAAATCTAATTAATGCCGAGTTTGGTCGAGATATCTTGAAAGTCAAAATGTTTTTTTATAAAAAAACTTAATTTGCGACCGATCGTTCCTATGGCAGCTATTTGATATAGTGTTTCGATCTTAATAGGATTTTGAATATATATGAGGAGTATGGAAAACCTATAAATTCTGAGTTTGGTCAAGATATTTTGAAAAACAAAATGTTTTTCATTCAGCAACTTAATTTTCACTGATCGTTCCTATGGCAGCTATTTGATATTGTGGTCGGATCTTAATAGGATTTTCCATATAAATGTGGCGTATAGTAGAAGTAATTAATGCCGATTTTGGTGAAGATATCTTGACAAAAAATTTTTTTTCATACAACTTAATTTTTGACCGTTCGTTCCTATGGCAGCTATATGATATAGTGGTCCGATCTTAATAGGTTTTGGCATATATGTGAGGAGTATAGTAAATCTAATTAATGCCGAGTTTGGTCGAGATATCTTGAAAGTCAAAATGTTTTTTTATAAAAAAACTTAATTTGCGACCGATCGTTCCTATGGCAGCTATTTGATATAGTGTTTCGATCTTAATAGGATTTTGCATATATGTGAGGAGTATGGAAAACCTGTAAATTCCGAGTTTGGTCAAGATATCATGAAAAATAAAATGATTTTCATACAAGAACAAGAACAAGAACAAGTGGTCCGATCTTAATAGGATTTTGCCTATATATGAGGACTATAGTAAAACTAATTTTTGCCGAGTTAAGTCAAGATATCTTGATAAAAAATGTTTTTTCATACAACAATTTAATTTTCGACCGATCTATGGCAGCTATACGATATAGTGGTCCGAAGTTAATAGGATTTTGAATATATATGAGAAGTGTAGGAAATGTAATTAATGTCAGGTTTGGTCAAGATATCTTGATAAACAAAATGTTTTTTCATACAACTTTATTTTCGACCGATCGGTCCTATGGCAGCTTTATTATAGGTATATTTATTATAGGTATTATAGGTTTTGGCAGATATATGAGGAGTATACTAAAACTAATAAATGCCGAGTTTAGTCAAGATATCTTGATAAAAAAAATGTTTTTTCATACAACAATTTAATTTTCGACCGATCTATGGCAGCTATACGATATAGTGGTCTGAAATTAATAGGATTTTGAATATATATGAGAAGTATAGGAAAAGTAATTAATGTCGAGTTTGGTCAAGATATCTTGATAAACAAAATGTTTTTTCATACAACTTTATTTTCGACCGTTCGTTCCTATGGCAGCTATATGATATAGTGGTCCGATCTTAATAGGATGTTGCCTATATATGAGGACTTTAGTAAAACTAATTAATGTTTTTTCATACAACTTAATTTTCGACCCATCGTTCTTATGGCAGCTATATGATATAGTGGTCCGATCTTAATAGGATTTTGCCTATATATGGGAACTATAGGAAAACTAATTTTTGCCGAGTTTGGTAAAGATATCTTGATAAAAACAATGTTTTTTCATATAACTTAATTTTCGACCGATCGATCCTATGGCAGCTTTATGATATAGTGGTCCGATCTTAATAGGTTTTTGCGTACATATGAGGAGCATAGTAAAACTAATAAATGACGAGTTTGGTAGAGATTTCTTGAAAAAACAAATGTTTTTCATACAAGAATCTACCTTTCGACCGATCGTTCCTATGGCAGCTTTATGATATAGTGGTCCGATCTTAATAGGTTTTTGCGTACATATGAGGAGCATAGTAAAACTAATAAATGACGAGTTTGGTCGAGATTTCTTGATAAAACAAAAGGTTTTTCATACAAAACTTAATTTTCGACCGATCGTTCCTATGGCAGCTTAAGATATAGTGGTCCGATCTAAATAGGATTTTGCATATTTATGAGGAGTGTGGTAAAGCTAATAAATGCCGAGCTTGGTCAAGATATCTTGAAAAACAAAATGTTTTTTATACAATTTAATTTTCGACCGGTCGTTCCTATGGCAGGTATATGATGTAGTGGTCCGATCTTAATTGGATTTGGCCTTAATATGATAAGTATAGTAAAACTAATATATGCCGAGTTTTGTCAAGAAATCTTGATAAACAAAATGTTTTTTTATACAACAACTTAATTTTCGACCGGTCATTCCTATGGCAGCTATATGATATAGTGGTCCGAGCTTAATAATATTTTGCATATATATGAGTATAGTAAAACTAATAAATGCCGAATTTGATCAAGATATCTTGATAAACAAAATGTTTTTTTATACAACTCAATTTTCGACCGATCGTTCCTATGGCAGCTATATGATATAGTGGACCGATCTTAATAAGATTTTGTATACATATTTGGAACATAGTAAAACTAATAAATGCCGAGTTTGGTCAAGATATCTTGAAAGTCAAAATGTTTTTTCATACAAAAACTTAATTTTCGACCGATCTTTCCTATTGCGGCTATATGATATAGTGGTCCGAACTTAATAATTTTTGCATATATATGAGTATAGTAAAACTAATAAATGCCGAGTTTGGTCAAGATATCATGAAAAATAAAATGTTTTTTATACAACTCAATTTTCGACCGATCGTTCCTATGGCAGCTATATGATATAGTGGACCGATCTTAATAAGATTTTGTATACATATTTGGAACATAGTAAAACTAATAAATGCCGAGTTTGGTCAAGATATCTTGAAAGTCAAAATGTTTTTCATACAAAAACTTAATTTTCGACCGATCTTTCCTATTGCGGCTATATAATATAGTGGTCCGAACTTAATAATATTTTGCATATATATGAGTATAGTAAAACTAATAAATGCCGAGTTTGGTCAAGATATCATGAAAAATAAAATGTTTTTCATACAACTTAATTTTCGACCGATCGTTCCTATGGCAGATATATGATATAGTGGTCCGATCTTAATAGGTTTTGGCATATATATGAGGAGTATAGTAAATCTAATTAATGCCGAGTTTGGTCAAGATATATTGATAAACAAAATGTTTTTTTTATACAAAAACTTAATTTGCGACCGATCGTTCCTATGGCAGATATTTGATATAGTGTTTCGATCTTAATAGGATTTTGCATATATATGAGGAGTATGGAAAACCTATAAATTCCGAGTTTGGTCAAGATATTTTGAAATACAAAATGTTTTTCATGCAGCAACTTAATTTTCGACTGATCGTTCCTATGGCAGCTATTTGATATAGTGGTCCGATCTTAATAGGATTTTGGGTATAAATAAGGGGTATAGTAAAACTATATAATGCCGATTTTGGTGAAGATATCTTGACAAAAAAAATGTTTTTTCATACAACTTAATTTTCGACCGATGGATCCTATGGCAGCTATATTATATATAGTGGTGCGATATTAATAGGATTTTGTATAGAAATGAGGAGTTTAGTAAAACTAATTAATGCCGATTTTGGTCAGATATCTTGACAAAAAAAATGTTTTTATACAACTTAATTTTCGACCGATGGATAGTATGGCAGCTATATTATATATAGTGGTGCGATCTTAATAGGATTTTGCGTATATATGAGGAGCATGGTAAAATTAAGAAATGTCGCGTTTGGTCAAGATTTCTTGAAAAACAAAATGTGTTTCATACAAAAACTTGATTTTCGACCCATCGTATAATATGGCAGCTATATGATATAGTGGTGCGATCTTAATAGGATTTTGCATAAATATATGAGGAGTGTAGTAAAACTTATAAATGACGAATGATTTTCATACAAGAATCTACCTTTCGACCGATCGTTCCTATGGCAGCTATATGATATAGTGGTCCGGTCTTAATAGTATTTTGCATATATATGAGGAGCATAGTAAAACCATCAAATGTCGCTCTTGGTCAAGATTTCCTAAAAATCAAAATGATTTTCATACAAGAATCTACCTTTCGACCGATCGTTCTTATGGCAGCTATATGATATAGTGTTTCGATCTTAACAGGATTTTGCATATATATGAGGAGTATGGAAAACCTATAAATTCCGAGTTTGGTCAAGATATATTGATAAACAAATGTTTTTTTTATACAAAAACTTAATTTTCGACCGTTCGTTCCTATGGCAGCTATATATATAGTGGTCCGATCTAAATAAGATGTTGCCTATATATGAGGACTTTAGTAAAACTAATTAATGCCGAGTTTGTTCAAGATATCTTGAAAAAAAAATGTTTTTTCATACAACTTAATTTTCGACCGATCGAAACTGTGGCAGCTATTTGATATAGTGGTCCAATCTTAATAGGATTTTGCATATATATGAGGAGCATAGTAAAACTAATAAATGTCGGGTTTGGTCAAGATTTCTTGAAAAACAAAATGATTTTCATACAAGAATCTACCTTTCGACAGATCGTTCCTATGGCAGCTATATGATATAGTGGTCCGATGTTAATAGGGTTTTGCCTATATATGAGGACTATAGTAATACTAATTTATGCCGAGTTTGGTCAAGATATCTTGATAAAAAAAATTTTTTATACAACTTTGACCGATCGATCCTATGGCAGCTATATAATATAGTGGTCCAATCTAAATAGAATTTTGTATATATATGAGGAGCATAGTACATCTAATAAATGCCGAGTTTTGTCAAGATTTCTTGAAATGAAAATGTTTTTCATCCAAGAATCTACTTTTCGACCGATTGTTCCAATGGCAGCTATATGATATAGTGGTCCGATCTTAATAGGATTTCGCTCATATATGAGGAGTATAGTAAAATAATAAATGCTGAGTTTGATCAAGATATCTTGATAAACAAAATGTTTTTTCATACATCTTAATATTCGACCGATCGATCCTATGGCAGCTTTATTATATAGTGGTCCGATCTTAATAGTATTTTGCATATATATGAGGAGCATAGTAAAACTAATGCCGAGTTTGGTCAAGATATCTTGACAAAAAAATGTTTTTTCATACAACTTAATTTTCGACCGATGGATCCTATGGCAGCTATATGATATGGTGGTCCGATCTTAATAGGATTTTGCATATATACGAGGAGCATAAATGTCGAGTTTGGTCAAGATATCTTGAAAAACCAAATGTTTTTCATACAGGAATCTACTTTTCGACCGATCGTTCCCATGACAGCTATATGATATAGTGGTCCGATATTAATAGGATTTTCATATATATGACAAGTATAGTAAAACTAATAAATGCCTAGTTTGGTCAAGATATCTTTATAAACAAAATGTTTTTCTATACAAAAACTTAATTTTCGACCGATCGCATATATATGGCAGCTATATGATACAGTGGTTCGATCTTAATAGGATTTTGCATATATATGAGGAGCATAGTAAAACTAATGCCGAGTTTGGTCAAGATATCTTCACAAAAAAAATGTTATTTCATACAACTTAATTTTCGACCGATGGATCCTATGGCAGCTATATGATATAGTGGTTCGATCTTAATAGGATTTTGCATATATATGAGGAGCATAGTAAAACTAATAAATGTCGAGTTTGGTCAAGGTATCTTGAAAAACAAAATATTTTTTCATACAACTTAATTTTTGATGATTCCTTATATGAGTTATTTCACTATAAAATTATAATACCCTCTGCAAGGGTATAAAAAAAACAAAAACGAGAAAGATGGTCTATCTTCGGCACGCTGAAAATATAATACCCTAGCAGACCCCACCTTTTCATAATGCGCATAGTGCTTTGCCCGTATCTAAGATACGATATAGTGGTCCCATCTTAAAATAAAAAGTTTGTCCATACAACAACTTAATTTTCGACCGATCGTTCCTTTGGCAGCTATATGATATAGTGGTCAGATCTCAATAGGATTTTGCATATTTATGAGGAGCAGAGCAAAACTAATTAATGACAAGTTAAGTCAAGACATCTTGATAAACAAAATGTTTTTTCATACAAAAATTTAATTTTCGACCGGCAGCTATATGTTATAGTGGTTTGATCTTAATAGGATTTTGCATATATATGAGGAGCATAGTAACACTAATAAATGTCGAGTTTGGTCAAGATTTCTTGAAAAACAAAATGTTTTTCACACAACAACTTAATTTTCGACCGATCGTTCCGTCGAGTTTGGTCAAGATTTCTTGAAAAACCAAATGTTTTTCATACAAGAATCTACTTTTCGACCGATCGCATATATATGGCAGCTATATGATACAGTGGTTCGATCTTAACAGGATTTTGCATAGTTTGGTCAAGATATCTTGAAAAACAAAATATTTTTTCATACAACTTAATTTTTGATGATTCCTTATATGAGTTATTTCACTATAAAATTGTAATACCCTCTGCAAGGGTATAAAATAAACAAAAACGAGAAAGATGGTCTATCTTCTGCACGCTGAAAATATAATACCCTTGCAGACCCCACCTTTTCATAATGCGCATAGTGCTTTGCCCGTATCTAAGATACGATATAGTGGTCCCATCTTAAAATGAAAAGTTTGTCCATACAACAACTTAATTTTTGACCGATCGTTCCTATGACAGCTATATGATATAGTGGTCCGATCGTAATAGGATTTTGCATATTTATGAGGAGCAGAGCAAAACTAATTAATGACAAGTTAAGTCAAGACATCTTGATAAACAAAATGATTTATCATACAACTTTATTTTCGACCGATCGTTCCTATGACAGCTATATGATATAGTGGTCTGATCTATATATATATGAGGAGTATGGTAAAACTAATAAATGCCGAGTTTGGTCAAGATATCTTGAAAAACAAAATGTTTTTTCATACAACAACTTAATTTTCGACTGGTCGTTTCTATGGCAGCTTTAAGATATAGTGGTCCGATCTTAATAGGATTTTGCATATTTATGAGGAGCAGAGCAAAACTAATTAATGACAAGTTAAGTCAAGACATCTTGATAAACAAAATGATTTATCATACAACTTTATTTTCGACCGATCGTTCTTATGGCAGCTATCTGATATAGTGGTCCGATCTTAATAGGATTTTGCCTATATTTGGGGACTATAGCAAAACTAATTTTTGCCGAGTTTGGTCAAGATATCTTGATAAAAACAATGTTTTTTCAAACAACTTAATTTTCGACCGATTGATCCTATGGCAGCTTTATGATATAGTGGTCCGATCTTAATAGGTTTTTGCATATATATGAGGAGCATAGTAAAACTAATAAATGACGAGTTTGGTCAAGATTTCCTGAAAAAAAAAATGTTTTTCATACAAGAATCTACCTTTCGACCGATCGTTCCAATGTCAGCTTTATGATATAGTGGTCCGATCTTAATAAGATTTTGCATACATATGTGGAGCATAGTAAAACTAATAAATGTCGCGTTTGGTCAAAATATCTTGATAAAACAAAAGGTTTTTTTCATACAAAACTTAATTTCGACCGATCGTTCCTATGGCAGCTTAAGATATAGTGGTCCGATCTTAATAAGATTTTGCATATTTATGAGGAGTGTAGTAAAACTAATAAATGCCGAGCTTGGTCAAGATATCTTGAAAAAAAAAATGTTTTTCCATAAAATTTAATTTTCGACCGGTCGTTCCTATGGCAGCTATATGATACAGTGGTCCGATTTTAATAGGATTGTGCATATATATGAGGAGCATAGTAAAACTAATTAATGTCGGGTTTGGTCAAGATTTCTTGAAAAACCAAATATTTTTATTACAAGAATCTACTTTTCGACCGATCGTTCCCATGACAGCTATATGATATAGTGGTTCGATATTAATAGAATTTTGCATGTATATGACAAGTGTAGTAAAACTAATAAATGCCTAGTTTGGTCAAGATATCTTAATAAACAAAATGTTTTTTCATACAAAAACTTAACTTTCGACCGAACGCATATATATGTCAGCTATATGATACAGTGGTTCGATCTTAATAGGATTTTGCATATATATGGGGACTAAAGCAAAACTAATTTTTGCCGAGTTTGGTCAAGATATATTGATAAAAGCAATGTTTTTTCATACAACTTAATTTTCGACCGATCGATCCTATGGCAGCTATATGATATAGTGGTCCGATCTTAATAGGATTTTGCCTATATATGGGGACTATAGCAAAACTAATTTTTGCCGAGTTTGGTCAAGATATATTGATAAAAACAATGTTTTTTCATACAACTTAATTTTCGACCGATCGATCCTATGGCAGCTATATGATATAGTGGTCCGATATAAATAGGATTCTGCATATATATGACAAGTATAGTAAAACTAATAAATGCCTAGTTTGGTCAAGATATCTTGATAATCAAAATGTTTTTCATACAAAAATTTAATTTTCGACCGGCAGCTATATGATATAGTGGTTTGATCTTCATAGGATTTTCCATATATATGACAAGTATAGTAAAACTAATAAATGCCTAGTTTGGTCAAGATATCTTGATGAACAAAATGTTTTTTCATACAAAAACTTAATTTTCGATCGATCGCATATATATGGCAGCTATATGATACAGTGGTTCGATCTTAATAGGATTTTGCATATATATGAGGAGCATAGTAAAACTAATAAATGTCGAGTTTGGTCAAGATATCTTGAAAAACAAAATATTTTTCATACAACTTAATTTTTGATGATTCCTAATATGCGTTATTTCACTATAAAATTTTAATACCCTCTGCAAGGGTATAAAAAAAAACAAGAACGGGAAAGATGGTCTATCTTCGGCACTCTGAAGATATAATACCCTTGCAGACCCCACCTTTTCATAATGCGCATAGTGCTTTGCCCGTATCTAAGATACGATATAGTGGTCCCATCTTAAAATGAAAAGTTTGTCCATACAACAACTTAATTTTCGGCCGATCGTTCCTATGGCAGCTATATGATATAGTGGTCCGATCTTAATAGGATTTTGCATATATATGAGGAGCAGAGCAAAACTAATTAATGACAAGTTAAGTCAAGACATCTTGATAAACAAAATGATTTATCATACAGCTTTATTTTCGACCGATCGTTCCAATGGCAGCTATATGATATAGTGGTCCGATCTTAATAGAATTTTGCATATACATGAGGAGTATGGTAAAACTAATAAATGCTGAGTTTGGTCAAGATATCTTGAAAAACAAAATGTTTTTTCATACAACAACTTAATTTTCGATCGATCGCATATATATGGCAGCTATATGATACAGTGGTTCGATCTTAATAGGATTTTGCATTTATATGAGGAGTATGGTAAAACTAATGCCGAGTTTGGTCAAGATATCTTGATAAAAACAATGTGTTTTCATACAACTTAATTTTCGACCGATCGATCCTATGGCAGCTATATGATATAGTGGTCCGATATAAATAGGATTTTGCATATATATGACAAGTATAGTAAAACTAATAAATGCCTAGTTTGGTCAAGATATCTTGATAAACAAAATGTTTTTCATACAAAAATTTATTTTCGACCGGCAGCTATATGATATAGTGGTTTGATCTTAATAGGATTTTCCATATATATGACAAGTATAGTAAAACTAATAAATGCCTAGTTTGGTCAAGATATCTTGATAAAAAAAATGTTTTTTCATACAAAAACTAAATTTTCGATCGGTCTCATATATATGGCAGCTATATGACACATTGGTTCGATCTTAATAGGATTTTGCATTTATATGAGGAGTATGGTAAAGCTAATGCCGAGTTTGGTCAAGATATCTTGACAAAAAAAATGTTTTTTCATATAACTTAATTTTCGACCGATGGATCCTATGGCAGCTATATGATATAGTGGTTCGATCTTAATAGGATTTTGCATATATATGAGGAGCATAGTAAAATTAATAAACGTCGAGTTTGGTCAAGATATCTTGAAAAACAAAATATTTTTTCATACAACTTAATTTTTGATGATTCCTAATATGCGTTATTTCACTATAAAATTTTAATACCCTCTGCAAGGGTATAAAAAAAACAAAAACGGGAAAGATGGTCTATCTTCGGCACTCTGAAGATATAATACCCTTGCAGACCCCACCTTTTCATAATGCGCATAGTGCTTTGCCCGTATCTAAGATACGATATAGTGGTCCCATCTTAAAATGGAAAGTTTGTCCATACAACAACTTAATTTTCGACCGATCGTTCCTTTGGCAGCTATATGATATAGTGGTCCCATCTTAATAGGATTTTGCAGATATATGAGGAGTATAGTAAAACTAATAAATGCCTAGTTTGGTCAAGACATCTTGAAAAACAAAATATTTTTTAATACAACTTAATTTTTGATGATTCCTTCTATGCGTTACACATTTCACTACAAAATTATAATATCCTCTGCAAGGCTATAATAAAAACGAGAAAGAAGGGCTATCTTCGGCACGCTGAAGATATAATACCCTTGCAGACCCACCTTTTCATAATGCGCATGGTGCTTTGCCCGTATCTAAGATACGATATAGTGGTCCCATCTTAAAACGAAAAGTTTGTCCATACAACAACTTAATTTTCGACCGATCGTTCCTATGGCAGCTATATGATATAGTGGTCCGATCTTAATAGGATTTTGCATATATATGAGGAGCAGAGCAAAACTAATTAATGACAAGTTAAGTCAAGACATCTTGATAAACAAAATGATTTATCATACAGCTTTATTTTCGACCGATCGTTCCTATGGCAGCTATATGATATAGTGGTCCGATCTTAATAGAATTTTGCATATATATGAGGAGTATTGTAAAACTAATAAATGCTGAGTTTGGTCAAGATATCTTGAAAAACAAAATGTTTTTTTATACAACAACTTAATTTTCGATCGATCGCATATATATGGCAGCTATATGATACAGTGGTTCGATCTTAATAGGATTTTGCATTTATATGAGGAGTATGGTAAAACTAATGCCGAGTTTGGTCAAGATATCTTGATAAAAACAATGTGTTTTCATACAACTTAATTTTCGACCGATCGATCCTATGGCAGCTATATGATATAGTGGTCCGATATAAATAGGATTTTGCATATATATGAGGAGTATGGTAAAACTAATAAATGCTGAGTTTGGTCAAGATATCTTGATAAACAAAATGTTTTTCATACAAAAATTTAATTTTCGACCGGCAGCTATATGATATAGTGGTTTTATCTTAATAGGATTTTCCATATATATGACAAGTATAGTAAAACTAATTAATGCCTAGTTTGGTCAAGATATCTTGATAAACAAAATGTTTTTTCATACAAAAACTTAATTTTCGATCGATCGCATATATATGGCAGCTATATGATACAGTGGTTCGATATTAATAGGATTTGCATTTATATGAGGAGTATGGTAAAACTAATGCCGAGTTTGGTCAAGATATCTTGATAAAAACAATGTTTTTTCATACAACTTAATTTTCGACCGATCGATCCTATGGCAGTTATATGATATAGTGGTCCGATATAAATAGGATTTTGCATATATATGACAAGTATAGTAAAACTAATAAATGCCTAGTTTGGTCAAGATATCTTGATAAACAAAATGTTTTTCATACAAAAATTTAAATTTCGACCGGCAGCTATATGATATAGTGGTTTGATCTTAATAGGATTTTCCATATATATGACAAGTATAGTAAAACTAATAAATGCTTAGTTTGGTCAAGATATCTTGATAAACAAAATGTTTTTTCATACAAAAACTAAATTTTCGATCGATCGCATATATATGGCAGCTATATGACACAGTGGTTCGATCTTAATAGGATTTTGCATTTATATGAGGAGTATGGTAAAGCTAATGCCGAGTTTGGTCAAGATATCTTGACAAAAAAAATATTTTTCATACAACTTAATTTTCGACCGATGGATCCTATGGCAGCTATATGATATAGTGGTTCGATCTTAATAGGATTTTGCATATATATGAGGAGCATAGTAAAACTAATAAATGTCGAGTTTGGTCAAGATATCTTGAAAAACAAAATATTTTTTCATACAACTTAATTTTGATGATTCCTAATATGCGTTATTTCACTATAAAATTTTAATACCCTCTGCAAGGGTATAAAAAAAACAAAAACGAGAAAGATGGTCTATCTTCGGCACTCTGAAGATATAATACCCTTGCAGACCCCACCTTTTCATAATGCGCATAGTGCTTTGCCCGTATCTAAGATACGATATAGTGGTCCCATCTTAAAATGAAAAGTTTGTCCATACAACAACTTAATTTTCGACCGATTGTTCCTTTGGCAGCTATATGATATAGTGGTCCCATCTTAATACGATTTTGCAGATATATGAGGAGTATAGTAAAACTAATAAATGCCTAGTTTGGTCAAGACATCTTGAAAAACAAAATATTTTTTAATACAACTTAATTTTTGATGATTCCTTCTATGCGGTACACATTTCACTACAAAATTATAATATCCTCTGCAAGGCTATAATAAAAACGAGAAAGAATGGCTATCTTCGGCACGCTGAAGATATAATACCCTTGCAGACCCCACCTTTCATAATGCGCATGGTGCTTTGCCCGTATCTAAGATACGATATAGTGGTCCCATCTTAAAACGAAAAGTTTGTCCATACAACAACTTAATTTTCGACCGATCGTTCCTATGGCAGCTATATGATATAGTGGTCCGATCTTAATAGGATTTTGCATATATATGAGGAGCAGAGCAAAACTAATTAATGACAAGTTAAGTCAAGACATCTTGATAAACAAAATGATTTATCATACAGCTTTATTTTCGACCGATCGTTCCTATGGCAGCTATATGATATAGTGGTCCGATCTTAATAGAATTTTGCATATATATGAGGAGTATTGTAAAACTAATAAATGCTGAGTTTGGTAAAGATATCTTGAAAAACAAAATGTTTTTTCATACAACAACTTAATTTTCGATCGATCGCATATATATGGCAGCTATATGATACAGTGGTTCGATATTAATAGGATTTTGTATTTATATGAGGAGTATGGTAAAACTAATGCCGAGTTTGGTCAAGATATCTTGATAAAAACAATGTTTTTTCATACAACTTAATATTCGACCGATCGATCCTATGGCAGCTATATGATATAGTGGTCCGATATAAATAGCATTTTGCATATATATGACAAGTATAGTAAAACTAATAAATGCCTAGTTTGGTCAAGATATCTTGATAAACTAAATGTTTTTCATACAAAAATTTAATTTTCGACCGGCAGCTATATGATATAGTGGTTTGATCTTAATAGGATTTTCCATATACATGACAAGTATAGTAAAACTAATAAATGCCTAGTTTGGTCAAGATATCTTGATAAACAAAATGTTTTTTCATACAAAAACTTAATTTTCGATCGATCGCATATATATGGCAGCTATATGATACAGTGGTTCGATCTTAATAGGATTTTGCATTTATATGAGGAGTATGGTAAAACTAATGCCGAGTTTGGTCAAGATATCTTGAAAAACAAAATATTTTTTAATACAACTTAATTTTTGATGATTCCTTCTATGCGTTACACATTTCACTACAAAATTATAATATCCTCTGCAAGGCTATAATAAAAACGAGAAAGAAGGGCTATCTTCGGCACGCTGAAGATATAATACCCTTGCAGACCCCACCTTTTCATAATGCGCATGGTGCTTTGCCCGTATCTAAGATACGATATAGTGGTCCCATCTTAAAACGAAAAGTTTGTCCATACAACAACTTAATTTTCGACCGATCGTTCCTATGGCAGCTATATAATATAGTGGTCCGATCTTAATAGGATTTTGCATATATATGCCCGAAATATGATCGGCACAGAATGCCTTGACTACAAACAAGCCGCGTCAGCATTAGTCCCATGCATTGACCGCTTACATACGTGCACAATACGCTCCGTCCCACCAGCGACGTTTCCGCCGCTTATACATAATATAGTTATGCTCGTTTTATACATAATATATAAAACGACTTATATACAAAAGGCAGCGCTGCCCCTGAGGACTGCGCAGCCTTAGGTATAGTAATAATGAAACCAAATGTAAGAATCAGATGAATAAAGTCGTGGGTAGCGATTACAACTGTTGCTCCCATCTAACTACAACCTAAACCCGACTTCCTAACTACTCCTTAACTACATGGCGACCGTGACAGATGTCACTGGAGGACATCAAACCTAACTACAATATAATAAAAAAGCATAAAAATTTACAAAATACCAATTTATAGCTCACAAATTTAACAAAATAGTAAAAAAAAAAAATTGCTGCAAAAGTATGAAAACAACTGATTAAGTGTAATAAAATAAATGAGTTATAATAAATCAAAATAAATGAATACTCAAAGCCAATGCAAAAGTATGAAAACAACTGATTAAGTGTAATAAAATAAATGAGTTATAATAAATCAAAATAAATGAATACTCAAAGCCTGAAGACCTGTCTCGCTGACTGCGAGGGAACAACAGAAGCAGCTTGTGCAGACAGCACCGGCGCCCCTCCAACAACGGAAGCAGCTTGTGCAGCCAGCACCGGCGCCCCTCCAACAACTGGATCCGACAGCGCTTCCAAGAGCGCATACATTTCTTCATTACAATGCACTGCGTGCATATTTTTTTTCATTGCACTACGATGCATATATTTTTTATTAATTCTTAAAAACTAATTGTAAAACTGAGCGATATAAAAGTTGCCCGGTTAGAGTGTGGCCTGAAAACCACACAAAAAACCCAGGTAGGAAACAATGTAAAAATAAAAAAAAAAAAAAATAAATAGAAAAAAAAAGAATATATAGAAATAAAATGAAGTAAATGAATGATAACAGAATTAGTAAACGTGTTGAAAATCTTGAGTTTGTAGAAAATTTTAAATATATAATATATGTATCACCCGCAAAAATGGGTCTATTAGATGTAAAAGCAGTAGACTCCACTGCCAATGTAATTAACAAAGTAGCAGTAGAAAATCAAGATTCAACAATGATAACAACATTACTGATAATAATAGTAATAATAATGATCCTAAATCTATTTTTCAAAATTTATAAAGTACACAATAAGTGTCTGAAGAAAAAGTATTTGAGTAAAGCAAACGACCTGGATAGGGTCTAAAACAAAAAATATTAAAATACACATATTTGTACACATATTTCAATGCTAAAGAAAAAAAAAGTAAAATTAAATACAAAAAAAAAAAAAAAACATGAAAAGATTTTCTTATAGGGCAGTTATAAAACAGATATGGAATGGCAACAAATAAAAGCCAACCTTCAGGAAATAAAGAAAACCTTTGATAGATCAAACAAATGTCTCTCACAAAATCTAAATATTCCCCCAGAAACTTTAAATAGACACGCAAAGATATTAGTAGACTGCTTTAATGAAGCAAGAATATTAATACATAAAAACAGAGAAAAGCTAAATCAATCACACTGGTCAATAGTATCTAAATTATTGGTGAAATTCAGATCAAATTTATTATCAGTCCAAAGGAGGTACAATCTAGATATATCGATACCGACAATCTTGAACACCCCATTGACAGTAGGAACTAGTGAAGAACCAAATTTAATAAATCAGGAAGACATAGATTCAACAGAAGAAGACGAATCAGAAAGTAACACTGACCCAGAAGTTGAAGAAAAAGATCTACAAGACTTAACTATACCAGCGGTTATAAATTTACCCGAAATAGACGAAGATAATTCCTTATTAGAATCCGACACGAACTCTAGCATTATCGAACAAAAACCAGCAATCATGACGCAAACTAATATTGAATTTATAAACACTGCATCGAGGATTATACCGGATTTCAGCGGTAAAGCTGAAAACCTGCGTAGTTTCATAGATGCATTGGAAATTATAAAAACAATACAGGGCGCGCATGAAAACTTAGCAGTATCTTTAATAAAAACAAAACTAAAAGGACCAGCCAGGAATATAATCAGCAATGAGAATACAATTGATCAGATCATAAATAAACTTAAAACAAATGTAAAGGGCGAGTCAATCGACAATATATCTGCACGATTATTGAATCTTTCCCAGAAAAACAAAACACCCAACGTGTCTACCCAAGAGATAGAAAAGTTAGCTAAGTCCCTAGAAGGAGCATATATTGAAAAAGAATATACACTAGAACAAGCTAAATCATTAAGTACCAAACAAGCTGTATCAGCAATGAAGAAAAATTGTCTAATCAAAGAAATTAAAGCTGTTATGCGTTCTCGTCAATTCAACAATATGGACGAAGCAATAGCTACATTTATTGAAACAGCCAATGATATAGCAGAAGAAACTAATACTATTATGTATTACCAAAATTACCCACAGCGCGGTGGAAATCGTGGTCGTGGTAATTATAGAGGCCGTAACTATAACAGAGGCGGCCAAGGGTACAATAATAACAATAATCACAACAACAACAACTCTAGAGGTGGCTCGAACAGAGGCGGCTCAAATAGAGGTAATAATAGAAGTAATAATCAAGTACGAGTAACACAAAGTAGCTCGGAAAACGCTCAAGCCCCCTTGAGCAACAAAACGTAAAAGTTTTTAATATAAATCTAAATCTCAGCAGCATAATTAAAATACAGAATCAAAAAAATAATAAACCATTAACATTACTAATAGATACAGGAGCTAACATATCAATTCTAAAAGATAATAGCATATGCTCTGAAATTAATCAAACCATCAAAACAAATATTACAGGAATTGGTCAGGGAACAATTCAATCAATTGGACTAGCAACAATTGATTTACTCTTCGATTATTTCATAATCAGTCATGACTTCCAAATAGTTAATAATGAATTCCCCGTACCGTGTGACGGAATCTTGGGACTTGACTTCATTCGAAAATTCGATTGCATATTAGATTATCAAAACGATGAATTAATACTGAAACCACAATCACTTAAATACCAAATACATGTGCCACTCTTACACAATGTTATCGACAATTCAATATTATTGCCAGCAAGGTCGGAAGTAGTGAGAAAAATCACACTTCAGTCAAATGAAGATGCTGTTTTAGTACCAAATCAGGAAATTCATCCTGGGGTATTTATAGCTAACAGCATCGTAAAAAGCAATAATGCAATAGTTCGTATTTTGAATACAACAAATAATAATATAAATATCAAAATCCTAACATTGAATTCGAATCAATAGAAAATTACGAAATTAAATCGTTCAATAAAAACCAAACCAATAGAACTAATGAAGTCTTAAACAAATTAAAATTCCCAGACCATGTGAAAACAAAACTTACTGAATTATGCACCAAATACAGTGACATATTTGGTTTAGAATCAGAAGCAATTTCGAGTAACAACTTTTACAAACAAAAATTAAGATTAGCAGACAAAACTCCGGTTTACATTAAAAACTATAGAAATGCGGAAACAGAAAAACCAGAAATAAATAGACAAGTAGAAAAATTGATTAAAGATGGTATAGTCGAACCATCTATATCAGAATATAATAGCCCACTTCTCTTAGTTCCTAAGAAATCACTCACAAATTCAAAAGAAAAAAAATGGCGTCTAGTAGTGGATTATAGGCAAGTAAATAAAAAACTTCTAGCAGATAAATATCCATTACCTAGAATAGAAGAAATCCTAGATCAATTGGGAAGAGCGAAATATTTCTCGTGTCTAGACCTAATGTCTGGCTTCCATCAAATTGAACTAGAAGAAAAATCTAGAAATATAACATCTTTTTCCACGAACACTGGCTCATATCGCTTCACGCGATTACCATACGGCCTTAAAGTAGCCCCAAATTCATTTATGAGAATGATGCAACTTGCTTTTTCTGGTCTAGAACCATCGCAAGCATTCCTTTATATGGATGATTTAGTTGTAATTGGTTGTTCTGAAAAGCTCATGTTCAAAAATCTAACAAGCATATTCGAGCTTTGTAGAAAACACAACCTTAAATTAGATCCAGAGAAATGTTCATTCTTTATGCACGAAGTAACATACCTTGGCCATAAATGTACGGACCATGGCATCCTTCCGGATGATAAAAAATATGACGTAATTAAAAATTATCCAACTCCAACAGATCCGGATAGTGCACGACGTTTCGTCGCTTTTTGTAACTACTATAGAAGATTCATTAATAATTTCGCACAATACTCACGTCACTTGACAAGGCTGTGCAAGAAAAATGTCCAATTCAAATGGACTCAAGAATGTGAAGAATCATTCCAATATCTTAAAAACGCATTAATGAAGCCTACATTATTGCAATACCCTGATTTTAGCAAAGAATTTTGCATAACCACAGATGCAAGTAAACATGCATGTGGTGCAGTACTTACACAAGACTGCAACGGTGCGCAACTACCAATTGCATATGCATCGAGAGCTTTCACGCAGGGAGAAAGTAATAAATCGACTACAGAACAGGAATTAGCAGCTATACACTGGGCAATAAAACACTTCAGACAATATATCTATGGAACGCATTTCTTAGTAAAAACAGATCATAGACCACTAGTATACTTATTTTCTATGAAGAATCCTACTTCAAACCTGACTAGAATGAGACTAGATTTAGAAGAGTATCAATTTACAGTTGAATACCTCAAGGGGAAGAATAATCATGTTGCGGATGCATTATCTCGCATAAACGTAGAAGACTTAATACAAATGAACAGAAACATATTGATAGTCCAAACAAGGTCATCAAAAAGACAGGAAAACATCTGCGCAGATGAAAAAATTAAAATGCATGATAAAATATACGAGCCCAATGTCTACGAAGTCGTTAGCAATAGCGACGTAAAGAAATTTGTAAAAATAAAAATGAATAATTTCAAATGTTTACTCCAACGAGGCAAACAAATTATTTCACAATTTTCAGTTAAAGATTTATATTCTAATGAAAAATTCGACTTAAGTCAATTTTTTCAAAGGCTTATTGCAGAAGCCGGAATACACAAAATCATTAACATACAGATGTCACCAAGTGAACAAATTTTTCAGTTTGTCACTATAAATGAATTTAAAAATAAGGGCAATAAACATTTATTAAATATAAAAATAGAGCTATTACAAAAAGTGACACAAGTAGACAAAAATGACGAAAGTCAAATTAATGCAATCCTGTTAAGATATCATAACGACCCAATAGAAGGAGGCCATACAGGGATTACGCGTACCCTATCAAAAATAAAGAAACATTACTATTGGCCCAAAATGATACAAACCATAAAAAACTATGTAAAAACGTGTGTAGACTGCCAAAGAGCTAAAACTACAACACATACAAAGGCCCCAATGATAATAACAAATACGCCAAACACAGCTTTTGACACTGTTTTAATTGATACCATCGGCCCATTACCTCGAACCGAGAATGGCAATGAGTATGCAATAACTATAATATGCGACCTTACAAAATATCTAGTTTCAATACCAGTAACAGATAAAAGCGCAAAAACAGTAGCCAAAGCAATATTTGAATCATTTATACTAAAGTATGGTCCTATGAAGACGTTCATAACAGACATGGGTACTGAGTATAAAAATTCACTTATTAATGACTTGTGCAAATATATGAAGATAAGTAATATATTATCAACAGCACATCATCACCAGACTTTAGGAACGGTAGAACGAAGTCATCGAACATTCAACGAATACATTCGTTCATACATCTCTATAGACAAAAATGATTGGGATGAATGGTTGAATTACTTCACATATTGTTTTAACACTACCCCATCAACAGTACATGATTACTGTCCTTATGAACTTATTTACGGTAAACTACCAAGACAATTTACAGAATTTAAAACTTTTTCACAAATAGATCCTATATACAATTTAGACGATTATGCAAAAGAGTTTAAATTTAAATTACAAATAGCATATAAAAGAGCAATTTCTATGATTGAAATAGAAAAACAAAAACGTAAAATAGAATATGATAAAAAAGTTAATGACTTAAAGTTAGAAATAGGAAACTTAGTACTACTTAAGAATGACTCAGGTCATAAGCTAGATAATCAATATTTAGGACCCTACAAAATAATAAAAATAGAAGATAATAACAATATTGTAATCGATATTGGAAAAAAGAAACCTCAGAAAGTCAATAAGAATAGGCTAAAGTTATTCAAAAATTAATTTGCAAAAAAAAAAAAAAAAAAAAAATTGTTTACGTATAAAAACAAAACAAAATTTTACTATTTTTCTATTTTATTGAAATAAAACATATATTAATATACATGAATTAAAACAACATACACATAAATTAAAAATAACTTCATATAATTACGTTATTTTTCAAAAGGAGGGAGATTTAGTGTGCACATATCGAGAACTTACTGTACTCAGCAATATGTCCAGTATATACTTCATATATACTTATAAACATAAATGCCAAAAAGGGCAGACATTTATTCTTTGTTGCATAAACATATGCCATGTTCAAGTGCAGTCCAAGTGCCCGAAATATGATCGGCACAGAATGCCTTGACTACAAACAAGCCGCGTCAGCATTAGTCCCATGCATTGACCGCTTACATACGTGCACAATACGCTCCGTCCCACCAGCGACGTTTCCGCCGCTTATACATAATATAGTTATGCTCGTTTTATACATAATATATAAAACGACTTATATACAAAAGGCAGCGCTGCCCCTGAGGACTGCGCAGCCTTAGGTATAGTAATAATGAAAACCAAATGTTAGAATCAGATGAATAAAGTCGTGGGTAGCGATTACAACTCTTGCTCCCATCTAACTACAACCTAAACCCGACTTCCTAACTACTCCTTCACTACAACGATCTTAATAGGATTTTGCCTATATATGAGGACTATAGTAAAACTAATGCCGAGTTTGGTCAAGATATCTTGACAAAAAAAATGTTTTTTATACAACTTAATTTTCGACCGATCGATCCTATGGAAGCTATATGATATAGTGGTTCGATCTTAATAGGATTTTACATATATATGAGGAGCATAGTAAAACTAATAAATGTCGCGTTTGGTCAAGATTTCTTAAAAAACAAAATGTTTTTCATACAAGAATCTACCTTTCGATTGATCGTTCCAATGGCAGCTATATGATATAGTGGTCCGATCTTAATAGAATTTTGCACATATATGAGGAATAGTAAAACTAATAAATGCCTAGTTTGGTCAAGATATCTTGATAAACAAAATGTTCTTTCATACAAAAACTTAATTTTCGACCGATCGCATATATGTGGCAGCTATATGATACAGTGGTTCGATCTTAATAGGATTTTGCATATATATCAGGAGTATGGTAAAACTAATGCCGAGTTTGGTCAACAAAAACGAGAAAGATGGTCTTTCTTCGGCACGCTGAAGATATGATACCCTTGCAGACCCCACCTTTTCATAATGCGCATAGTGCTTTGCCCGTATCTAAGATACGATATAGTGGTCCCATCTTAAAATGAAAAGTATGTCCATACAACTTAATTTTCGACCGATCGTTCCTATGGCAGCTATATGATATAGTGGTCCGATCTTAAAAGGATTTTGCATATATATGAGGAGCAGAGCAAAACTAATTAATGACAAGTTAAGTCAAAACATCTTTATAAACAAAATGATTTATCATACAGCTTTATTTTCGACCGATCCTTCCTATGGCAGCTATATGATATAGTGGTCCGATCTTAATAGGATTTTGCATTTATATGAGGAGTATGGTAAAACTAATGCCGAGTTTGGTCAAGATATCTTGACAAAAAAAATGTTTTTTCATACAACTTAATTTTCGACCGATGGATCCTATGGCAGCTATATGATATAGTGGTTCGATCTTAATAGGATTTTGCATATATATGAGGAGCATAGTAAAACTAATAAATGTCGAGTATAGTCAAGATATCTTGAAAAACAAAATATTTTTTCATACAACTTAATTTTTGATGATTCCTAATATGCGTTATTTCACTATAAAATTTTAATACCCTCTGCAAGGGTATAAAAAAAAACAAAAATGGGAAAGATGGTCTATCTTCGGCACTCTGAGGATATAATACCCTTGCAGACCCCACCTTTTCATAATGCGCATAGTGCTTTGCCCGTATCTAAGATACGATATAGTGGTCCCATCTTAAAATGAAAAGTTTGTCCATACAACAACTTAATTTTCGACCGATCGTTCCTATGGCAGCTATATGATATAGTGGTCCGATCTTAATAGGATTTTGCATATATATGAGGAGCAGAGCAAAACTAATTAATGACAAGTTAAGTCAAGACATCTTGATAAAAAAAATGATTTATCATACAGCTTTATTTTCGACCGATCGTTCCTATGGCAGCTATATGATATAGTGGTCCGATCTTAATAGGATTTTGCCTATATATGAGGACTATAGTAAAACTAATGCCGAGTTTGGTCAAGATATCTTGACAAAAAAAATGTTTTTCATACAACTTAATTTTCGACCGATAGATCCTATGGCAGCTATATGATATAGTGGTTCGATCTTAATAGGATTTTGCATATATATGAGGAGCATAGCAAAACTAATAAATGTCGCGTTTGCTCAAGGTTTCTTAAAAAACAAAATGTTTTTCATACAAGAATCTACCTTTCGATTGATCGTTCCTATGGCAGCTATATGATATAGTGGTCCGATCTTAATAGGATTTTGCACATATATGAAGAATAGTAAAACTAATAAATGCCAAGTTTGGTCAAGATATCTTGATAAACAAAATGTTCTTTCATACAAAAACTTAATTTTCGACCGATCGCATATATGTGGCAGCTATATGATACAGTGGTTCGATCTTAATAGGATTTTGCATATATATGAGGAGTATGGTAAAACTAATGCCGAGTTTGGTCAAGATATCTTGACAAAAAAAATGTTTTTTCATACAACTTAATTTTCGACCGATGGATCCTATGGCAGCTATATGATATAGTGGTTCAATCTTAATAGTATTTTGCATATACATGAGGAGCATAGTTAAACTAATAAATGTCGATTTTGGTCAAGATATCTTGAAAAACAAAATATTTTTTCATACAACTTAATTTTTGATGATTCCTAATATGCGTTATTTCACTATAAAATTATAATACCCTCTGCAAGGCTATAAAAAAAAACAAAAACGAGAAAGATGGTCTATCTTCTGCACGCTAAAGATATAATACCCTTGCAGACCCCACCTTTTCATAATGCGCATAGTGCTTTGCCCGTATCTAAGATACGATATAGTGGTCCCATCTTAAAATGAAAAGTTTGTCCATACAACAACTTAATTTTCGACCGATCGTTCCTATGGCAGCTATATGATATAGTGTTCCGATCTTAATAGGATTTTGCATATATATGAGGAGCAGAGCAAAACTAATTAATGACAAGTTAAGTCAAGACATCTTGATAAACAAAATGTTTTATCATACAGCTTTATTTTCGACCGATCGTTCCTATGGCAGCTATATGATATAGTGGTCCGATCTTAATAGGATTTTGCATATATACGAGGAGTATGGTAAAACTAATAAATGCCGAGTTTGGTCAAGATATCTTGAAAAACAAAATGTTTTTTCATACAAGAATCTACTTTTCGACCGATCGTTCCTGTGGCAGCTATATGATATAGTGGTCCGATCTTAATAGGATTTTGCATATATATGAGGAGCAGAGCAAAACTAATTAATGACAAATTAAGTCAAGACATCTTTTATAAACAAATGATTTATCATACAGCTTTATTTTCGACCGATCGTTCCTATGGCAGCTATATGATATAGTGGTCCGATCTTAATAGGATTTTGCATATATATGAGGAGTATGGTAAAACTAATAAATGCCGAGTTTGGTCAAGATATCTTGAAAAACAAAATGTTTTTTCATACAAGAATCTACTTTTCGACCGATCGTTCCTGTGGCAGCTATATGATATAGTGGTCCGATTATAATAGGATTTTGCATATATATGAGGAGCATAAATGTCGAGTTTGGTCAAGATTTCTTGAAAAACCAAAGGTTTTTCATACAAGAATCTACTTTTCGACCGATCGTTCCCATGACAGCTATCTGATATAGTGGTCCGATATTAATAGGATTTTGCATATATATGACAAGTATAGTAAAACTAATAAATGCCTAGTTTGGTCAAGATATCTTGATAAACAAAATGTTTTTTCATACAAAAACTTAATTTTCGACCGATCGCATATATGTGGCAGCTACATGATATAGTGGTCCCATCTTAATAGGATTTTGCAGATATATGAGGAGTATACTAAAACTAATAAATGCCTAGTTTGGTCAAGACATCTTGAAAAACAAAATATTTTTTAATACAACTTAATTTTTGATGATTCCTTCTATGCGTTACACATTTCACTACAAAATTATAATATCCTCTGCAAGGCTATAATAAAAACGAGAAAGAAGGGCTATCTTCGGCACGCTGAAGATATAATACCCTTGCAGACCCCACCTTTTCATAATGCGCATAGTGCTTTGCCCGTATCTAAGATACGATATAGTGGTCCCATCGTAAAACGAAAAGTTTGTCCATACAACTTAATTTTCGACCGATCGTTCCTATGGCAGCTATATGATATAGTGGTCCGATCTTAATAGGATTTTGCATATATATGAGGAGCAGAGCAAAACTAATTAATGCCAAGTTATGTCAAGACATCTTGATAAACAAAATGTTTTTTCATAAAACAACTTAATTTTTACCGATCGCTCCTATGGCAGCTATATGATATAGTGGTTCCATATTAATAGGATTTCGCAGATATATAAGGAGTATACTAAAACTAATAAATGCCGAGTTTGGTCAAGATATCTTGAAAAACAAAATGTTTTTTTATACAAATACTTAATTTTCGTCCGTTCGTTCCTATGGCAGCTATATGATATAGTCGTCCGATCTTAATAGGATTTATATATGAGTATAGTAAAAGTAATGAATGCCGAGTTAGGTCAAGATATCATGAAAAATAAAATGGTTTTTCGCACAACATAATTTTCGACCGATCGTTCCTATGGAAGCTATATGATATAGTGGGCCGATATTAATAGCATTTTGCATATATATGAGGAGCTGAATAAATCTAATAAATGCCAAGTTTGGTGAAGATATCTTGACAAACAACTTAATTTTCGACTAATCGTTCTTATGACAGAGGTATATGATATAGTGGTCCGAACCAGGTGGTTTTCACATACGAGCTGCGTGCAACAGAAAGAGCGACTTCTGCAAAATTTCATTAAGATAGCTTTAAAACTGAGAAACTACTTCGCATAGAAACGGACAGACGGATAGACGGACAGACGGTCAGACGGACAGACGGTCATGGCTATACCGACTCAGCTTCGGCACGCTGAAGATCTAATACCCTTGCAGACCCTCACCTTTTCATAATGCGCATAGTGCTTTGCCCGTGCCTAAGATACGATATAGTGGTCCGATCTTAATAGGATTTTGCTGCTTTATGAGTATAGTAAAACTAATAAATGCCGAGTTTGGTCAAGATATCTCGAAAAACAAAATGTTTTTTCATAAAACAACTTAATTTTCACCGATCGCTCCTATGGCAGCTATATGATATAGTGGTCCGATCTTAAAGGATTTTGCATATATATGAGGAGCAGAGCAAAACTAATTAATGACAAGTTAAGTCAAGACATCTTTATAAACAAAATGATTTATCATACAGCTTTATTTTCGACCGATCCTTTCTATGGCAGATATATGATATAGTGGCCCGATCTTAAAAGGATTTTGCATATATATGAGGAGCAGAGCAAAACTAATTAATGACAAGTTAAGTCAAGACATCTTTATAAACAAAATGATTTATCATACAGCTTTATTTTCGACCGATCCTTCCTATGGCAGCTATATGATATAGTGGTCCGATCTTAATAGGATTTTGCATTTATATGAGGAGTATGGTAAAACTAATGCCGAGTTTGGTCAAGATATCTTGACAAAAAAAATGTTTTTTCATACAACTTAATTTTCGACCGATGGATCCTATGGCAGCTATATGATATAGTGGTTCGATCTTAATAGGATTTTGCATATATATGAGGAGCATAGTAAAACTAATAAATGTCGAGTATAGTCAAGATATCTTGAAAAACAAAATATTTTTTCATACAACTTAATTTTTGATGATTCCTAATATGCGTTATTTCACTATAAAATTTTAATACCCTCTGCAAGGGTATAAAAAAAAACAAAAATTGGAATGATGGTCTATCTTCGGCACTCTGAGGATATAATACCCTTGCAGACCCCACCTTTTCATAATGCGCATAGTGCTTTGCCCGTATCTAAGATACGATATAGTGGTCCCATCTTAAAATGAAAAGTTTGTCCATACAACAACTTAATTTTCGACCGATCGTTCCTATGGCAGCTATATGATATAGTGGTCCGATCTTAATAGGATTTTGCATATATATGAGGAGCAGAGCAAAACTAATTAATGACAAGTTAAGTCAAGACATCTTGATAAACAAAATGATTTATCATACAGCTTTATTTTCGACCGATCGTTCCTATGGCAGCTATATGATATAGTGGTCCGATCTTAATAGGATTTTGCCTATATATGAGGACTATAGTAAAACTAATGCCGAGTTTGGTCAAGATATCTTGACAAAAAAAATGTTTTTCATACAACTTAATTTTCGACCGATAGATCCTATGGCAGCTATATGATATAGTGGTTCGATCTTAATAGGATTTTGCATATATATGAGGAGCATAGCAAAACTAATAAATGTCGCGTTTGGTCAAGATTTCTTAAAAAACAAAATGTTTTTCATACAAGAATCTACCTTTCGATTGATCGTTCCTATGGCAGCTATATGATATAGTGGTCCGATCTTAATAGGATTTTGCACATATATGAAGAATAGTAAAACTAATAAATGCCAAGTTTGGTCAAGATATCTTGATAAACAAAATGTTCTTTCATACAAAAACTTAATTTTCGACCGATCGCATATATGTGGCAGCTATATGATACAGTGGTTCGATCTTAATAGGATTTTGCATATATATGAGGAGTATGGTAAAACTAATGCCGAGTTTGGTCAAGATATCTTGACAAAAAAAATGTTTTTTCATACAACTTAATTTTCGACCGATGGATCCTATGGCAGCTATATGATATAGTGGTTCAATCTTAATAGTATTTTGCATATACATGAGGAGCATAGTTAAAATAATAAATGTCAATTTTGGTCAAGATATCTTGAAAAACAAAATATTTTTTCATACAACTTAATTTTTGATGATTCCTAATATGCGTTATTTCACTATAAAATTATAATACCCTCTGCAAGGCTATAAAAAAAACAAAAACGAGAAAGATGGTCTATCTTCTGCACGCTAAAGATATAATACCCTTGCAGACCCCACCTTTTCATAATGCGCATAGTGCTTTGCCCGTATCTAAGATACGATATAGTGGTCCCATCTTAAAATGAAAAGTTTGTCCATACAACAACTTAATTTTCGACCGATCGTTCCTATGGCAGCTATATGATATAGTGTTCCGATCTTAATAGGATTTTGCATATATATGAGGAGCAGAGCAAAACTAATTAATGACAAGTTAAGTCAAGACATCTTGATAAACAAAATGTTTTATCATACAGCTATATTTTCGACCGATCGTTCCTATGGCAGCTATATGATATAGTGGTCCGATCTTAATAGGATTTTGCATATATACGAGGAGTATGGTAAAACTAATAAATGCCGAGTTTGGTCAAGATATCTTGAAAAACAAAATGTTTTTTCATACAAGAATCTACTTTTCGACCGATCGTTCCTGTGGCAGCTATATGATATAGTGGTCCGATCTTAATAGGATTTTGCATATATATGAGGAGCAGAGCAAAACTAATTAATGACAAATTAAGTCAAGACATCTTGATAAACAAAATGATTTATCATACAGCTTTATTTTCGACCGATCGTTCCTATGGCAGCTATATGATATAGTGGTCCGATCTTAATAGGATTTTGCATATATATGAGGAGTATGGTAAAACTAATAAATGCCGAGTTTGGTCAAGATATCTTGAAAAACAAAATGTTTTTTCATACAAGAATCTACTTTTCGACCGATCGTTCCCATGACAGCTATCTGATATAGTGGTCCGATATTAATAGGATTTTGCATATATATGACAAGTATAGTAAAACTAATAAATGCCTAGTTTGGTCAAGATATCTTGATAAACAAAATGTTTTTTCATACAAAAACTTAATTTTCGACCGATCGCATATATGTGGCAGCTACATGATATAGTGGTCCCATCTTAATAGGATTTTGCAGATATATGAGGAGTATACTAAAACTAATAAATGCCTAGTTTGGTCAAGACATCTTGAAAAACAAAATATTTTTTAATACAACTTAATTTTTGATGATTCCTTCTATGCGTTACACATTTCACTACAAAATTATAATATCCTCTGCAAGGCTATAATAAAAACGAGAAAGAAGGGCTATCTTCGGCACGCTGAAGATATAATACCCTTGCAGACCCCACCTTTTCATAATGCGCATAGTGCTTTGCCCGTATCTAAGATACGATATAGTGGTCCCATCGTAAAACGAAAAGTTTGTCCATACAACTTAATTTTCGACCGATCGTTCCTATGGCAGCTATATGATATAGTGGTCCGATCTTAATAGGATTTTGCATATATATGAGGAGCAGAGCAAAACTAATTAATGCCAAGTTATGTCAAGACATCTTGATAAACAAAATGTTTTTTCATAAAACAACTTAATTTTTACCGATCGCTCCTATGGCAGCTATATGATATAGTGGTTCCATATTAATAGGATTTCGCAGATATATAAGGAGTATACTAAAACTAATAAATGCCGAGTTTGGTCAAGATATCTTGAAAAACAAAATGTTTTTTTATACAAATACTTAATTTTCGTCCGTTCGTTCCTATGGCAGCTATATGATATAGTGGTCCGATCTTAATAGGATTTATATATGAGTATAGTAAAAGTAATGAATGCCGAGTTAGGTCAAGATATCATGAAAAATAAAATGGTTTTTCGCACAACATAATTTTCGACCGATCGTTCCTATGGAAGCTATATGATATAGTGGGCCGATATTAATAGCATTTTGCATATATATGAGGAGCTGAATAAAGCTAATAAATGCCAAGTTTGGTGAAGATATCTTGACAAACAACTTAATTTTCGACTAATCGTTCTTATGACAGAGGTATATGATATAGTGGTCCGAACCAGGTGGTTTTCACATACGAGCTGCGTGCAACAGAAAGAGCGACTTCTGCAAAATTTCATTAAGATAGCTTTAAAACTGAGAAACTACTTCGCATAGAAACGGACAGACGGATAGACGGACAGACGGTCAGACGGACAGACGGTCATGGCTATACCGACTCAGCTATATGATATAGTGGTCCGATCTTAATAGGATTTATATATGAGTATAGTAAAAGTAATGAATGCCGAGTTAGGTCAAGATATCATGAAAAATAAAATGGTTTTTCGCACAACATAATTTTCGACCGATCGTTCCTATGGAAGCTATATGATATAGTGGGCCGATATTAATAGCATTTTGCATATATATGAGGAGCTGAATAAAGCTAATAAATGCCAAGTTTGGTGAAGATATCTTGACAAACAACTTAATTTTCGACTAATCGTTCTTATGACAGAGGTATATGATATAGTGGTCCGAACCAGGTGGTTTTCACATACGAGCTGCGTGCAACAGAAAGAGCGACTTCTGCAAAATTTCATTAAGATAGCTTTAAAACTGAGAAACTACTTCGCATAGAAACGGACAGACGGATAGACGGACAGACGGTCAGACGGACAGACGGTCATGGCTATACCGACTCAGCTTCGGCACGCTGAAGATCTAATACCCTTGCAGACCCTCACCTTTTCATAATGCGCATAGTGCTTTGCCCGTGCCTAAGATACGATATAGTGGTCCGATCTTAATAGGATTTTGCTGCTTTATGAGTATAGTAAAACTAATAAATGCCGAGTTTGGTCAAGATATCTCGAAAAACAAAATGTTTTTTCATAAAACAACTTAATTTTCACCGATCGCTCCTATGGCAGCTATATGATATAGTGGTCCCATCTTCATAGGATTTTGCCTATTTATGAGAAGTAAAACTAATGAATGCCGAGTTTGGTCAAAACATCTTGAAAAACAATATTTTTTCATACAACAGCATAATTTTTGATGATCGTTCCAATGGCAGCTTTATTATATAGTGGTCCGATCTTAATAAAATGTTGCATACATATGTGGAGCATAGTAAAACTAAACATGATGTTCTAGTCGGGTGCTCCCGACTAGGGGATACCCTGAACCCTCTTATGCCAACACCAAATAAGTTAATATAAAAAGTTCCCTTGGCAGGGCTCGAATTTGCAACTGACCGCATTACTTACTGTCGACTCTACTCAACAGCCACACCAGCAAAAAATTATCAGACACTACACAAAAGAATCACTGCACAGTGACATAAATGAAACATTTTATAGATAAGGGACAAAATTTATTTACCAAGATTAAGAAACCATATTCACTTAATTATTTCAATTTGTAACAAATGTAAAGAAATAAATTATGACAGAAACCCGATAAAAGAAAATTGTTATATAACTGAAACGCCCAAAACAAAAAAAAACAAATTATTCATTTATACACATTTCATATAAAACACTAAAGTTTTTTAACCACTATAGATAAGCTCAATAAATTTGCGGTAGCGTATAAAATAAAATACAGAAATTGGAGAACAAGGATGCAAATTATAATTGAACATTTTACAAAATTTAACAAACCCGAAAAGATAATTATGGACAATGAATTCAGATCAGAACAAATAATACAATTTTTAGAATCATAACAGGTAGAAGTACATTTTACAAAACCCAACTCACATACAGGAATCGCAGATATTGAAAGATTACATTCTAAAAGAATTGAAATACTGAACGGAATAGACAATGACTTATCAATTGAATCAAACATTCAAATAGCTATTGGAGATTATAATAACTGTTACCACTTCACAATTAAATGCTCACCGAATTACGCAAAAATTACGGAAGATGACAAAAACTTAACACAATTATAAATTAACGAAACATTATAAGAGAACTCTGAAGAACAACGAGCAGAAGGACCAATAAAATACGAGAAAGAAAGGCTATCTTCGGCACGCCGAAGATCTAATGCCCATGCAGACCCAACCTTTCGACCGATCGTTCCTATGGCAGCTATATCATATAGTGGTCCGATCCAGAGGGTTTTCACATATGAATTGCAACTGACCGCATTACTTACTGTCGACTCTACTCAACAGCCACACCAGCAAAAAAAAAAAATAATAATACTCTCCCCGGTAGGGCTCGAACTCGCGACAGACCGCACCACTTGCTATGCCTCTACTCAGCAGCCACACCAACAATTAGGTACTTATTATAAAAAAAGGAACTAAAATAACATTACAAAAAAAAGATGCAATTACATTGCTATTAGAATGTGAAGCAGTCGCGCATGAATGTGTGTGTGTACATGTATACAGAAATTCTTAAAGCTGCTGCCCCATTCAATTGCGCAGTTGCATATAACTTTGGTTTTTCTTAACCGATCTTTATGAAATTTTCTACAGTTATTGTACCATAGAATATTTGTGTATTCTGAAAAAGTCAATTGCATTTGAAATGTGGTTTAAATTGGTTGGCAATAAAAGTTGGGTTATTAACTTGATTTATAGCTCTGGGGTGGTAGCGGGGAGGTGGCGATAGGTATGAAATGAAAGATACTTGAAATATCTATAATATTCTAGAAGCAACATATCATGTTTGGTGGCTCTAGCTCTTATTATTTACCCAATTTGCTAAAGCAAACAGGATGTCCATATCGATTTTTATCGATTGCTTGGAAACGGATTAAGTTATCGATTATCGGAAACAAACTCGATCTGCGCGGGAACTAGGAGCATCTACATCTAAATCATTTGTGATCCCAAATTTTGGCCTCCACACATGATTGTTCACGAGTTCAAGCCTAAAAAGCGTAATCAGCCTGTCACTCTTCCAGTTCCTTCAATACAGGGTACCATTTAATTTGCCGAACATCTCTTGGTCATAATTTACTGCTAAAAATTATCTAGTGCTCTCAGCACAGCACGATTTATAGACTGCATGCTTGATCTTTCCTTGTCTTAAATCAATTCAATTTCTAATCATTTGAATAGAACACTTGACCTTGTATTTGTTAACGACTACCTTATTTCTAATGTGTCTAGGTCCCCTCCTTTATCTCTTTCTGAGGATTTCTATCATCCTACTTTAGAGATTGCAATGCTCAATTGTAATCCTTTAATTTCGTGCTCATCAGCCAATGGTGCTTTCGCAAAGGAAATTATTCTTTGCTGAATCAGCTTATTTATGGAATCGATTGGTCTTTCTTATATGACTCGGTTGATATGAATACTGCCATTAATTTTTTTTATAACACCCTAAGCTCCCTCTTAGATATGTGTATTCCTAAGTCAATTCCTTCGACTACTTTTTCAAAACCACCCTGGTTTACTCCCAGATTATCACATCTAAAAAATGTAATATCTAAATATTTTAAAAAGTTTAAAAAGTCTGGTTCGTGTACAGACGGCTAAATATTCCATAGCCAAGTCGAACTTCTATCTTCTTAATTCTCAATGCTATAAGAATTATCTAACTCGTTGTAAAAGGCAATTTGCCCAAAATCCGAGACAGTTTTATAATTTTGTAAACTCGAAGCGAAAATCATCAAGTTTGCCATCTTCTTTTTTTCTTGGGATGGATAAAGCCAATTCTGCTAAACTCTGCTAATTGTTTTTAATCAACTTTGTCTTCAGTCTTTCCTTATACTAATTCTTACCCTTATACCATTTCTTCCGCCAGTCTATACCTCCTCCCATTATTTCACACTCCTCTCTCCTATTAGCTTTAAAATCTTCTTACTCTCCTGGGCCGGGCAATATTCCTAGTTGTCTACTCAAGGAGTGTAGTTCTTCCCTTCTTTATCCATTGCTAAAGCTTTTTAATCTATCCCTTGAAACTTCTGGCTTTCCGTCTCTTTGGAGAGAATCTTATATCATTCCTTTTCACAAGAAAGGTGGGAAGTCTGATATACAAAATTACAGGGGCATTGCAAACCTTCCGCTATTCCTAAATTGCAAATCAGTTGTTTCCGCTGTTCAACGTGGATTCGTAAAGAATCGGTCAACTGCTACAAATATGCTTGAGTTTACTTCCTTGGTAAATGATGCTTTCCTTTCGAAAATGCATATTGATGTAATTTACACTGACTTCAGTAAGGCGTTTAACTCTGTGCACCATGACATTTTATTTTTTACCGAATAAAAATTTAAACTTAACCAAATAAAAATTTAAAAAAATTTAAAAGGTAGGACCCAAAGAGTAATGCTGAGGCTGACTACCTCTAAACGGGTTCACGTTACTTCTGGTGTTCCTCAGGGTAGTCATCTTGGACCTTTACTCCTTACTCTTTTTATAAATGATCTCCCCTCTGTATGCGGACAATGTCAAACTTTTTCTATCATACACTAATCCCCTACATCATTCTCGTCTACAAGACGATTTGAACGCTATGCAACTTTGGTGTTCGGCCAATCAATTGCATCTAAATTGTTCAAAGGGTATGCTTATGGCATTTAATCGTACTACACCTTATCTTGTCAGTTATACAATCGACAATATCCCTTTGCAACGTATATTAACAGTAAAGGATCTAGGCATTATTTTTGATTCTAAACTCTGTTTCAATTTTCACATAGATACCATCGTTAATATTGCAGAAGGTATACATGGATTCATTACACGAGGGTCTAAAGAGTTTAACGATCCTTTTGTAGCAAAACTTCTGTACATCTCTCTTGTTCGCCCTATCCTTAAATACTGCTCTTGCATTTGGTCTCCACATGCCATCCTACTCCAGCAGACTGCTTCTTCTCAACCTTCCGTCGTTAACCAACCGTAGGACAATTCCCGGTGTTGTCCTTCTACATAAGTTGATTATTGGCGACATAGATTCTCCTTTTCTGCTAGGGCGTCTTCAATTCTCTGTTCCGGCTAAACCAACTAGAAATTATCGTCCCTTATTCCTATCTACATGCACAACAGACTACGCCTTGCACTATCCTTTTCGCGTGCTATGTAAAAATTATAATAGTTTGCATCACGTTTTCTCTACAGAACTGTCTCTACCCCTAATAAAATCGTTGCTTTCAGGATACCTTCGGGAAGTCGCTGACCATTCCCAGCTATGAGCAGGGGCATAGCTTGCCGGACAGGCTGAAAAATTTTCCCCCACCGGGTCGGTGATTTTCCATTACTTTTCTCTTTGTCCTATCTACTTAACACCCTTTATCTAACTTAAATTGCTTTACTTTATTAACAATCTTCTTACTTTCTTTTTCCTATTTATTGTATTTTCTTTATTAATAAAGCAAATTAAGATTATTTTTAATTTTACTTAAGAACACTTTTTTCCTTCTTTGAACCTTCTGCTTAGATGTAGCCTCTAATAGCGTCACTAATAAAATTAGCTGTGAAGAGGGGCACAGCTGGCCGGACTGGCAAATAAAACACCTCCATCGGTCGGTGATGCTATTTCGAAAATTGTATTCTTTAACTAGGCTTTTAGCATATAATTCTATTATCTATTGTATTACCTATTGAATAATGAGGAAAACACTCGGTTTGTCGACCATTAATAAATAATATTTAATATGATATAGTGTTCCGACCTTAATAGGATTTTTGCACATATATGAGTAAAGTAAAAATAATAAATGCCGAGTTTGGTTAAGACCTTGAAAAATAAAATGTTTTTTCATACAACTTAATTTTCGAACGATCGTTCCTATGGCTGCTATATGATATAGTGATCCGATCTTAATATGAGTTTGCTTATATATAAGGACTCTAGTAAAACTAATTAATGCCGAGTTTGGTCAAGATATCTTGAAAAACAATATTTTTTCATACAACAATTTAATTTTCAACTGATCGTTCCTGTGGCAGCTATATCGTATGCTGGTCCAATAATAATAGGATTTCGCATGCATATAAGGAGTATAGTAAAACTAATAAATACCGAGTTTGGTCAAGATATCTTGAAAAATAAAATGTTTTTTCATACGACAACTTAATTTTCGACCGATCGATCCCATGGCAGATATATGATATAGTGGTCCGATCTGAATAGGATTTTGCATATATACGAGGAGCATAGTAAAATTAAAAAAAAACCGAGCTTGGTCAAGATATCTTGATAAACAAAATTTTTTTCATACAAAATCTTAATTTTCGACTGATCGTTCCTATGGCAGCTATATGATATAGTGGTCCTATCTTAATAGAATTTTGCATATATATGAGCATAGTAAAACTATTAAATGCTGAGTTTGGTCAATATATCTTGAAAAATAAAATGTTTTTCTTACAACAATATAATTTTCAACCGATCATTCCTGTGGCAGCTATATCATATAGTGGTCCAATATTAATAGGATCTTGCATATATATGAGGAGCATAGTAAAACTAATAAATGCCGAGTTTGGTCAACATATCATGAAAAACAAAATGTTTTTTCATACAAAAACTTAATTATCGACCGATCGTTCCTACGGCAGCTATATAATATAGTGGTCCGATCTTAATCGGATTTGCATGCATATGAGGAATGTAGTAAAACTAATAAATACCGAATTTGGTCAAGATATCTTGATAAATAAAATATTTTTTCATAAAACAACTTAATTTTCACCGATCGCTCTTATGGCAGCTATTTGATATAGTGGTCCGATCTTAAAAGGATTTTGCCTATATATGAGGACTATAGTAAAACTAATAAATGCCGAGTTTGGTCAAAGTATCTTAAAAAACAAAATGTTTTTTTATACAACTTAATTTTCGACCGATCGTTCCTATAGCAGCTATATGATACAGTGGTCCTATGTTAATAGGATTTTTCATATATATGAGGGGTATAGTAAAACTCATAAATGCCTAGTTTGGTAAAGACATCTTTGAAAAACAAAATATATTTTAATACAACTTAATTTTTGATGATTCCTTCTATGCGTTACACATTTCACTACAAAATTATAATATCTTCTGCAAGGCTATAATAAAAACGAGAAAGAAGGGCTATCTTCGACACGCCGAAGATCTAATACCCTTGCAGACCCTCACCTTTTCATAATGCGCATAGTGCTTTGCCCGTATCTAAGCTACGATATAGTGGTCCGATCTTAATAGGATTTTGCATATTTATGAGTAAAGTAAAACTAATGAATGCCGAGTTTGGTCAAAACATCTTGAAAAACAAAATATTTTTTCATACAACAAAATAATTTTTGATGATTCCTTCTATGCGTTCCACATTTCACTACAAAATTATAATATCCTCTGCAAGGGTATAAAAAAAACAAAAACGAGAAAGATGGTCTATCTTCGGCACGCTGAAGATATAATACCCTTGCAGACCCTCACCTTTTCATAATGCGCATAGTGCTTTGCCCGTATCTAATAAATGCCGAGCTTGGTCAAGATATCTTGATAAACAAAATGTTTTTCATACAAAAACTTAATTTTCGACCGATCGTTCCTATGGCAGCTATAGGATTTAGTGGTCCGATCTTAAATGGAGTTTGTATATATATGAGGAGTATAGTAAAACTAATAAATGCCGAGTTTGGTCAAAGTATCTTAAAAAACAAAATGTTTTTTCATACAACTTAATTTCGACCGATAGTTCCTATAGCAGCTATGATACAGTGGTCCTATCTTAATAGAATTTTGCATATATATGAGCATAGTAAAACTATTAAATGCCGAGTTTGGTCAAGATATCTTGAAAAACAATATGTTTTTCATACAACTTAATTTTAGACCGATCGTTCCTATGGCAGCTATATGATATAGTGGTCCGATCTTAATATGAGTTTTCTTATATATAAGGAGTCTATTAAAACTAATTAATGCCGAGTTTGGTCAAGATATCTTGAAAAACAAAATGATTTTCATACAATTTAATTTTCGACTGATCGTTCCTATGGCAGCTGTATGATATAATGGTCCGATATTAATAGAATTTTGCATATATATGAGGAGCATAGTAAAACTAATAAATGCCGAGTTTGGTTAAGATATCTTGAAAAATAAGTTTTTTCATACGACAACTTAGTTTTCGACCGATCGTTCCTATGTCAGATATATGATATAGTGGTCCGATCTGAATAGTATTTTGCATATATAGGAGGAGCATAGTAAAACTAATAAATACCGAGTTTGGTCAAGACATCTTGATAAGCAAAATGTTTTTATACAAAAACTTAATTTTCGACCGATCGTTCCAATGGCAGCTATATGATATAGTGGTCCGATCCAGCTGGTTTTGACATATGTGCTGCGTGCGACAGAAAGAGGGAGTTCTGCAAAGTTTCATTAAGGTATCTTTAAAACTGAGAGACTAGTTCGCATAGAAACAGACAGACGGACAGAAGGTCAGACGGACAGACGGACATGGCTATATCGACTCGGCTGTTGATGCTGATCAAGAATATATATACTTTATTGGTTCGGAGATTTCTATGCGTTACACATTTCACGACAAAATTATAATACCCTCTGCAAGGCAATAATAAATGCCGAGTTTGGTTATCATATCTTGAAAAATAAAATGTTGTTTCATACAACTTAATTTTCGACCGATCATTCCCATGGCAGCTATATGATATAGTGGTCCGATCTTAATATGAGTATGCTTATATATAAGGAGTATAGTAAAACTAATTAATGCCGAGTTTGGTTAATATATCTTGAAAAACAAAATGTTTTCAATACAACAATTTAATTTTCAACCGATCGTTCCTGTGGCAGCTATATGATCTGAATACGATCTGAATAGGATTTTGTATATATGAGGAGCATAGTTAAACTAATAAATGCCGAGTTTGGTCAAGATATCTTGAAAAACAAAATGTTTTTCATACAACAACTTATTTATCGACCGATCGTTCCTATGGCAGCTATATGATATAGTGGTCCGATCTGAATAGGATTTTGCATGCATATGAGGAGTACAGTAAAATTAATATATGCCGCGGTTGGTAAGGATTTTATTAGGATTTTACTTATAATAAGGAGTATAGTAAAACTAATAAATGCCGAGTTTGGTCAAGATATCTTAAGAAACAAAATGTTTTTTAATACATCAACTTAATTTTTGACCGATCATTCCTATGGCAGCTGTATGATATAGTGTACCGATCTTAATAGGATTTTGCTTATAAATATGGAGTAAAGAAAATCTAATAAATGCCGAGGTTGGCCAAGATTTCTTGATAAACAAAATGTATTTTTATACAACAATTTAATTTTCGACTGATCGTTTCTATGGCTCCTATATGATATAGTGGTCCGTTCTTAATACGATTTTGCCTATATATGCGGAGTATAGTAAAACTGATAAATGCCGAGCTTGGTCAAGATATCTTGAAAAACAAAATATTTTTTCATAAAACTTAATTTTCGACCGATCGCATATATGTGGCAGCTATATGATACAGTGGTTCGATCTTAATAGGATTTTGCGTATATATGAGGAGCATAGTAAAACTAATAAATGTCGAGTTTGGTCAAGTTTTCTTGAAAAACCCAATGTTTTTCATACTATATGATATAGTGGTCCGAACTTAATATGAGTTTGCTTATAAATAAGGACTATAGTAATCCTAATAAATGCCGAGTTTGTTCAAGATATCTTTAAAACAAAATGTTTTTTCATACAACAAATTAATTTTCGACCGATCGTTCCAATGGCAGTTATTTGATATAGTGGACCGATTTGGATAGGATATTGCAAATATATGAGGAGCATAGTAAAACTAATAAATGCCGAGTTTGGTCAAGATATCTAGATAACCAAGATGTTTTTTCATACAAAAACATTACTTTCGACCGATCGTTCCTATGGCAGCTATATGATATAGTGGTCTAATCCAACTGGTTTTAAAATATGTGCTGCGTGCAACAGAAAAAGTGACTTCTGCAAAGTTTCATTAAGATAGCTTTAAAACTGTGGGACTAGTTCGTATAGAAACAGACAGACGGACAAACGGTCAGACGGACATGGCTATATCGTCTCGGCTGTTGATGCTGACCAATAATATATATACCCTATGGGGTCGGAGATGTCTCCTTCTATGCGTTACATATTTCACGACAAATTATAATACCCTCTGAAGGGGTATAAAAACGAGAAAGAAGGGCTATCTTCGGCACGCCGAAGATCTAATACCCTTGCAGACCCAACCTTATCATAATGCTCATAGTGCTTTGCCAGTATCTAAGAACTACTGGGAAAATAATAAATGCCGAGTTTGGTCAAGATATCTTGATAACCAAAATAGGTTTATAATCAAAAACCTGGAGTTCGACCGATCGCTCTTATGGCAGCTCTATGATAGAGTGGTCCGATCTTAATAGTATTTTGCATATATTTATTTGTTGGCTGGCTCGAGGTCCGTGTTTGTTAAAACAAACAATGAAAACAATTTTATTTTAATTTTCTTCCGATATATTTCGGTTGCACATCGGCAAACCGTCTTCAGGGCACTAACACCAAGATACAAAAAACAATTAACAATTATAATACAATAAATTAAACATTATTTCGAACATTTTACATACATTATTTTACACGTCTGCGCTTTTTGACTTGGAGATTGTTACTGAGGTTGTTTGGCTGTTTAAGAGGTGTCTGTACAAGTGAGCGCAATTTTCTGTGTCTGTCTTGTAGTTTAGTCGTTTGTTGGTTGGTGTGTTAATTATGTGTAGTATTTCCAATGTGTGTCGCTTGTTATAGTGTTGTTCTTGTTGTAAGATTGTTGTTTCATCAAAATTTGGTGTGTGGTTGCTTTTTATACAATGGGTCATAAGTGCTGTTTTCTGTATATTATTTTGATGTCTTAGTTTGAAGTCCGATTTATGTTGACTAATCCTTGTTTTTAGCTTCGATTTTGTTGTACCTATGTAGACACTATTGCACTTGTTGTTGTTTTCCCCGCCACATGGTATTTGGTAAACGACGTTGCTTTTGTCAATCATCGGGATTTTCGACTTTATCTTGTTGAAGAATTTTGTAATGTATTCGTCGGTTTATGTGCTACTTTCATATCTTGTTTGTTATAACAGTCTGAGTTTGTGAGGCGTTATGATAGTCGTGGTACATATATTAGTGATTTGTATATTTTAGCAGGTTCTGTTGGCTTTTTTCTTTCGATTTGTCGTCTTTTTAATAATGTTTTGATTATATTTTGGGGGAAGTCATTTTTGGTCAAGAGTTTTTTGATTTCATGTTCAATTTCTTTGTGGTATATTGTGTCCGATATTTTCATCATTCTATTCATACAGCCTAGTGCTGTATTGATTATCATACTCTTTGGGTGGTTTGAATTGAAGTTGAGTATTCGTCCGGAGGCTATGGGTTTCCTATACCACTTTATTTTGAGTGTGTTGTCCATTCTGCTTACAATAGAGTCTAAAAATGGTAATTTCCCGTCCTTTTCTAATTCCATTGTAAATTTTATCTGTTTGTGGAAGGAATTCAATTCTTTTAGAATATTTTTCACGTCTATTTTGTTCGTTATGGCAAAAAGGTCATCTACATATTTGGTCAAGAGTCTTAGTTTTATTTTTAATTTATCTATAATCTTGTCCAACAGTTCCTCCATTAATATATCTGCGATTACTGGGGAAGCCGGTGATCCCATTGGCATTCCTTTAAGTTGTGTGTATATTTTGTCTTCGTATTTGAAATATCTGTTTTCCTGTATGCAAAATCTAACTATGTCCATAAATAGTTGTTTCGGTATATTCGTGTGCTCTTCTAATTTGGTCCATTTTTGTCTTATTGTGTCAAGTGCTAATTCTATTGGTATGCTGGAAAATAAGGATACTACGTCAAAAGATACTAATGTTTCCTCTTCTCTAATCTGGGAGTTGTTGACTCTGTCTTTAAAATCTACCGCGTTCTTGATGTTGTACCTAGAGTCCATTGTCAGATTTTTTAATATTTGTATTATATATTTGCACAGCCCGTAAGATGGAGATCCGATGGAAGAACATATTGGTCTCAGTGGTGTTTCTTCCTTGTGTATTTTTGGTAGTCCATATATCCTCGGAGGTACCGCTGACCAATAATATATACCACTGAGACCAATAAGACAAAATAAGATAAAATGGTGGGGTGTTAATTGCCGTTAAAGCCACTCTCCAGTTTGAACTTTTCTGTTTTAGTACGCCTACTGACGCTGAGATTGTCTCAGTTAAGGTGTCTTTTCCTACACGGCATGTCTATGTAACATGCTCTTATATACCTCCTTCTTCTGATATTCTAGTTTACATGAAACGTATTACTAGTATTAAAAAAGTTTCTTCCCACGTGCGTGATAATGACCTAATTATGGTGTTGGGTGATTCTTGTATGAAAATTTGCTTTTCAAGATATCTTGACCAAACTCGGCATTTCCTATTTTCCCGGTACTTCTTAGATACGGGCAAAGCACAATGAGCATAATGAAAAGATTGGGTCTGCAAGGGTATTAGATCTTCGGCGTGCCGAAGACAGCCCTTCTTTCTCGTTTTCATTTAGCTTTATTACTTTGAACGATTACTACGAACGTAGCGCGAGCGGCATTTGGTGTTGGAATTCCCTAGTCGGGAGCTTCCGACTAGAACTTCTTTTTTTGTTTTAACACATTTCTGTTTTAAAAATGTGCTAGTGAGGTAGGTTTTTTGGGTAATGAATGAAAGTAGGTTTTGGGCAAAATGTGTTATCACTCATCATATTTATTGACCACACATTATTGGTTAGTCTCGATTCTCTGCAAAAGGATTGTCTTTTGAAATTAATAAATAATATTTATCTGGCAAATATATATACATTTATCACATCTATTGTTTATTCGCAGAATGGACCTAAGCCTGCAGTTGATTATAGACACATATGCGCTGTTCTCTCAATTTCATATATTTGTTCCACAAGATGATTGTGATAAAGTTGAAGGACTTCAAGTTATGTTTAACAAAATGCTAGAAAACGTAAGTATTCCGATGTAACTAGATAATATCAAAAAGGTTGTTTGAGGTATTCAAGACTAGATTTAATATAATCGAATGCTTTCAAATGATATACTGATAGCACACATATTTTGTTTCTCATTTAGTTTGCAGTGTTGTACAAATGCAGAGATGCTAAGAGTATTTTGTAAAAACCGTCTATCTAAAAGTATACATTTTATTTTAAACTGTGATGTCGATATATAAAACTGTTTATCCCTTAACTGTTTGTCAATTGTTTGCCCAAACGGTAAGAGTTCGGAAGCTGAAAAGCTGAAGCGGGATATTCCATCCGCATTTGTAGAAAAATAAGGAACAACTTTTGTATGAATCTTTTGGTTACCATCCGATTGGCCCAAACTCATTTTCAAAAGATCTTTGTTTAAATTCATTTAAGGGGTATTTCACCTTTGTGAAAATGTAGATCATATTCATTTCCAAGGATATCTACATGAAAAATTATTTAAGACTTCTTTCACATTTCACATCGCAAAACCAAAGCTACCTCGATGGAAAGTTGAAAGATTTAAAGATCTTTTCTGAGATTTGCTTTTCACTTATTTTTAAAGATCTATATAATTGAATACGTGTTTTAGCGATTTGATAAATTTCACCCGCAACTGTGGCAAATTGGCGAAAAACGGCGATCGATTCCAAAGATCATTCTCATGGATCTTTGAAAAATTCTTTTGATAGGTTCTTGGGTGACAAATGCGGGCCAATGGTTTAATAAACGAAAGTTTACTCTAGCCTCCAGATTTTCAAAGCGAGAAGAACATGGGACATAACCTTTTATTTTAGCACTTGGTTATTGGATACTTTATTTTGAATCATGGTGGAAAGGTAATATCTATAAATTTTAGCACAAAGCGTTCCGAAACCTACCAGCTAGGGATTGTCCAGATTCAGACCTTCCTAGCTTTGGTCAGAGTTTGCTTTCAATAATCGCAACTTGTCCCATTTCTAAGTATTCAAAAGCACCGATATTTAAATTCTTTAAGCGGCTAAGGTCACAAAATGTAACATGTTGCTTCTACCAAAGTATTTACAGATCACTTATATTTTGTTATAGCTACCGTTACCTCCTCACTACTTATTTGTGAAAATGTAAAAGTTCTAAAGAATCATAACCTTGTCTGTTTATTTACTGATTAAAAAAAAACAAATTTTTCATTTATATAATACACAAATGTTTTCTTACTGTTGGCGTAGATCTGCGCAAGAGGTCTTTCGTCGGACAGTGAGGTCATGCATCCGTGGCTTTAAATGCAAACCTCGTCTGCTAACACAAATTATGGGAAATTTACCAGCAGATCGACGCGATTCGCGAGTTCGCATTAAATAGCGGATGCGAGTTTGCGTTCATGTCGGGAAGAACTCCCCACTTCGGTGGTCTGTAGGAGGCAGGTGTGAAGTCTGCAAAGACCTACTCTTATGGACGGTATGCAGCCGACGGTAGAAGCCGAATTCCATTCCAGGCCCGAAGCGAGGACCCAAGCGTTGGCGAGGCTCTGACGCCACGCCCTGATCCACAAGTTGGCTCGGCTACCCGTCGAATGAAAGCCCCAAGCACTTCATGGCAGCCGGTGTTGCCGCAGATCCGCGCTTCGAATTACAAATTGAATTTTAAACATGAAGTTTAGTGTAAGTTAGGTTTGGGGCGGAGGCAGAGCGCAATAAGCTTTGTCATTCGCTTTGGGAGCGAATTTGCCTCGCTTCGCCGCCCTTTTAAAGCCACCACAATTTTCGTTTTCTTATACCCTGAACCCATTAAAAATGGGTACAAGGGTATATTGTACTTGTGCGAAAGCCAAATGCATGTAACAGGCAGAAGGAAGCTTCTCCGACCCCATAAAGTATATATATTCTTGATCAGCACCAATAGCCGAGACGATCTAGCCATGTTCTCCTGTCTGTCTGTCCGTCTGTCAGACCGTCCGTCTATCCGTCTCAGAACCTATAAGAGCTAGAGACTTGAAATTTTAGATGTAGATGCTCCTAGCTAATCTAGTTCTTGATCAGCCTCAACAGCCGAGTCGATATAGCCATGTCCGTATATCCGCCTGACCGTCTGTCCGTCTGTCTGTTTCTATGCGAACTAGTCTCTCAGTTTTAAAGCTATCTTAATGAAACTTTGCAGAAGTCCCTCTTTCTGTTGCACGCAGCACATATGTCACAACCAGCTGGATCGGACCACTATATCATATAGCTGCCATATCAACGATCGGACGAAAATTAAGTTGTATGAAAAAACATTCTTTTTTCAAGATATCTTGACCTAACTCGGTATTTATTAGTTTAACTATACTCCTCATAGATAAGCAAAATCCTAATAAAATCGGACCACTATATCATATAGCTGCCATTGGAACGATCGGTCGAAAGATATTTTGACCAAACTCGGCATTTATTCGTTTTACTATACTCCTCATATATAGGCAAAGTCACATAAGGATCGGACCACTATATCATATAGCTGCCATAGGAACGATCGGTCGAAAATTAAGTTTTATGAAAAAAATTTAGTTTTTCAAGATATCTTGACCAAACTCGGCATTTATTAGTTTTACTATGCTCCTCATATTTATGCAAAATCCTATTAAGATCGGACCACTATATCATATAGCTGCCATAGGAACGATAGGTCGAAAATTAAGTTGTATAAAAAAACATTTTGTTTATCAAGCTATCTTGCCCAAACTCGGCATTAACTATTTTCCCTGTGCTTCTTATATACGGCCAAAGCATTATAAGCATAGTAAAAAGGTTGGGACTACAAGTTTATTAGATCTTCGGCGTGTTTTCAGTTTTCAATTAATACTGTTTAAAACTAATAAAATTTTTCATGGCACCCCCAAGTGGACAGTTTAAATAGATAATTGCAGAATTGGCATCAATAAAATAAAAACTACTACAAGAGAAAACAAGAAAGAGGTTCTAGTCGGGAGCTCCCGACTAGGGGATGCCCTGAACCCTCTTCCAAAATCAAATGCATCTGGTGACTCTAGCTCTTTTTATTTACCAAAATTGCCCAAAAAACAGGATATCGATATCGATTGGTTGGAAACGGAGTAAGTTATCGATTATCGGAAACAAACTCGATCTGCGCGGGAGCTAGGAGCACATACATCTAAAATTTCAAGTCTCTAGCTCTTATAGGTTCTGAGATCCTTACGTTCGTACATACGGACGGACGGACAGACAGACCAACATGGCTAGATCGACTCGGCTATTGCTGATCAAGAATATATATACTTTATGGGGTCGGAGATGATTCCTTCTGCCTGTTACATACATTTGGATTTCGCACAAATACAATATACCCTTATTCCCATTTTTAATGGGTTCAGGGTATAAAAAAGATGCAATTACCATGCTATTAGAATGCGAAGCAGACGCGCATGAATGTGTGTGTGTACAGAAATTCTTAAAGCTGCTGCCCCATTCAATTGCGCAGCTGCATATAATTTTGGTTTTTCTGAAACCGATCTTTATGAAATTTCCTACAGTATATCATATCGTACCATAGAATATTTGTGTATTCTAAAAGAGTCAATTGCATTTAAATTGTGGTTTAAGTTGGTTGGCAATAAAAGTTGGGTTAAAAACTTGATTTATAGCTCTGGGGTGGTAGCGGGGAGGTGGCGATAGGTATTAAATGAAAGATACTTGAAATATCTATAATATTCTAGAACCAACATATCATGTTTGGTGGCTCTAGCTCTTATTATTTACCCAATTTGCTAAAAAAAAACAGGATGTTGATAATGATTTTTATCGATAGCTTGGAAACGGAGTAAGTTATCGATTATCGGAAACAAACTCGATCTGCGCGGAAGCTAGGATCACCTACATATAAAATTTCAAGTCTCTAGCTATTATAGGTTTTCAGATCCTTGCGTTCATACATACGGACGGACGGACGGACGAACGGACAGACAGACGGACATGGCTAGATCGACTCGGCTATTTATGCTGATCAAGAATATATATACTTTATGGGGTCGGAGAAGCTTCCTTCTGCCTGTTACATATATTTGGCTTTCGCACAAATACAATATACCCTTATACCCATTTCAGGGGTTTAGGGTATAAAAAGCGTAACCAGCCTGTCACCCTTTCAGTACCTTCAATACAGGGTACCATTTCTGCCCCAAAAAACTAGCTTCATCTTCTGACCAAATCTTTATTCGTTATCAGAATGTTAGAGGTCTCATTTCAAAGCTGCAAAATCTTTTCATAGTTAGCACTCCTTTGAATCGGATATAATAACATAACTCAACCATATCTGATTTTGAGATTTTATCGAATAACTTTGTTTTGTATAGTAATGATCGGCCGACTCGACGAGGTGGTGGGGTGTTAATTGCCGTTAAAGCCACTCTCCAGTCAGAACTTTTCTGTTTTAGTACGCCAACTTACGCTGAGATTGTCTCAGTTAAGATGTCTTTTTCTACACGGAATATCTATATAACATGCTCTTTTATCCTCCTTCTGATATTCTAGTTTATATGAAACATATTACTTGTATTAAAGAAGTTTCTTCACACGTGCGTGATAATGACATAATTATGGTGTTGGGTGATTTTAATTTGCCGAACGTCTCTTGGTCATTATTCACTGCTTTTTAATCTATCCCTTGAAACTTCTGTCTTTCCATCTCTTTGGAAAGAATCTTATATCATTCCTCTTCACAAGAAAGGTGGGAAGTCTGATATACAAAATTACAGGGGCATTGCAAAACTGTTCGCTATTCCTAAAATAATTGAAAAAATAATCAATTCGAATTTGCAGCATTTCTATAAATCAGTTGTTTCCCCTGTTCAACATGGATTCGTAAAGAATCGGTTTACTTCCTTGGTAAATGATGCTTTCCTTTCAAAAATGCAAACTGATGTCATTTAAACTGACTTCAGTAAGGTGCTTAACTCTGTGCACCATGACATTTTGCTTGACCGAATAGGTTTCCCTCCGTCTCTTTTGCTTTGGATTAATTATTATTTAAAAGGTAGGACCCAAAGAGTAATGCTGAGGCTGACTACCTCTAAACGGGTTCACTTTACTTCTGGTGATCCTCAAGGTAGTTATCTTGGACCTTTACTCCTTACTCTTTTTATAAATGATCTCCCCTCTGTATGCGGACAATGTCAAAATTTTTCTATCATACACTAATCCCCTACATCATTCTCGTCTACAAGACGATTTGAACGCTATGCAACTATGGTCTTCGGCCAATCAATTGCATCTAAACTGTTCAAAGTGTATGTTTATGACTTTTAATCGTACTACACCTTATCTTGTCAGTTATACAATCGACAATATCCCTTTGCTACGTATACTAACAGTTAAGGATCTAGGCGTAATTTTTGATTCTAAACTCTGTTTCAATCTTCACATAGATACCATCGTTATTAAAGCAAAAGGTTTAATTGGATTCATTACACGATGGTCTAAAGAGTTTAACGATCCTTTTATAAAAAAACTTCTGTACATCTCTCTTGTTCGCCCTATCCTTAAGTACTGCTCTTGCATTTGGTCTCCACATGCCATTCTACTCCAGCAGACTGCTTCTTCTCAACCTTCCGTCGTTAACCAACCGTAGGACAATTCTCGGTGTTGTCCTTCTACATAAGTTGATTATTGGCGACATAGATTCTCCTTTTCTGCTAGGGCGTCTTCAATTCTCTGTTCCAGCTAGACCAACCAGAAATTATCGCCCCTTATTTCTATCTACGTGCACAACAGACTACGCTATGCACAATCCTTTTCGCGTGCTATGTAAAAATTATAATAGTTTGCATCACGTTTTCTCTAGAGAACTGTCTCTACCCCTAATAAAATCGTTGCTTTCAGGATACCTTCGGGAAGTCGCTGACCATTCCCATCTATGAGCAGGGGCATAGTTTGCCGGACAGGCTGAAAAATTGTCCCCCACCGGGTCGGTGATTTCCCATTACTTTACTCTTTGTCCTATCTACTAAACACTCTTTATCTAACTTACATTGCTTTACTTTATTAACAATCTTCTTACTTTAATTTTTCCTATTTATTTTATTTTCTTTATTAATATAGCAAATTAAGATTATTTTTAATTTTACTTAAGAACACTTTTTTCCTACTTACAATTTTCTGTGATGCGGTGATGCTATTTAGACCATTTTAACTAGGCTTTTAGCATATAATTCTATTATCTATTGTATAACCTATTGAATAATGAGGACGACACTCGTTTTGTCGTTTATTTATAAATAAATAAATAAATGAAATATCCTGCTATGGCAGCTGAAAAATCCAAGGAAAGAAGCTTCCAAAGTGGAACGTCCGGAGAAGCAGGTACCGGCACAAATTTAAAGCCCAACTCTGTTTTCTTGGTCGCGCTAATGAAGCCAACGCTTTCAATTCTGGGCACATATGTAAAGTAATTGAGCACCGCTTTGGTGATTCCCACATAAAATGTAGTATTTAGTATTTATGAAATTTAGTATGTACATAAGTGCTTAAGGCTGAGGCGTAGCCGGCAGCGCAGCGGCTGCATATATTTATATGTCTTATCAGTATAAGAGAGCGAGAGAGTCTTATGATCGAATATATATATGCTATTGGCGGTCAGCGTGGGAATGCTGACTTACCGTAGTTGATAAGTGGATGATCATATTTCACGCTCACTTGAATTGGTTTTGTTTATGTAATGCAACATAGTGTTGCTGTTATATTTATGATGAGCTCTTAGATTGTCGATATATGCGCATACTACATCTCCCTCCTTTTAAAAAATGACGTAACAAAGTTGAGTTATTTTACTTATCTATATTAAAAATGTATTTATACATATTTTTTGTGTAATTAAATTTGAAAATATATTATGTTAAGAATGCATTTAATATATATAAATTTTATTGTTTTTCTATATATATTTTTGCATATTGAATATATTTTGAATTAAAATTGTTTAACCTTAATCATTATAAACTGTTTGTTTTTATTTTTTCTACTTTATAAGATAAATAAAATCTAAAATCTAGATTATGGCCAATTTCATTTCTTAGTAAAACTTAATCTCCTATGGATAAAATTATGTCCTTAGTTTTCAAGTCAATTAAGTTGTTGTGTTAACAAAAATTTTGTTTTTCAAGATATCTTGACCAAGGTCGGCATTTATTAGTTTTACTATACTCCTCATATATGCAAAATCCTTTTCAGATCGGACCACTATATCATATTGCTGCCAAAGGAAAGATCGGACAAAAATTAAGTTGTATAAAAAAACATATTGTTTTTCAAGAAATCTTGAGAAAACTCGGCAATTATTAGTTTTACTATAGTCCTCATATATAGGCAAAATCCGGTTAAGATGGGACCTCTATATCATATAGCCATAGGAACGATCGGTCAAAAATTAAGTTGTATGAAAAAACATTTTGTTTTTCAAGATATCTTGACCGAATTAGGCATTTGTTAGTTTTACTATACTCCTCGTATAGAGCCAAAATCCTATTAAGATAGGAACACTATATCATATAGCTGCCATTAGAACTATCGGTCGAAAATAAAGTTGTATGAAAAAACATTTTGTTTTTCAAGATATCTTGACCAAACTCGGCATTTATTAGTTTTACTATACCACATATATGGTCAAAATCCTATTAAGATCGGACCACTTATCATATAGCTGCTATAGGAACGATCGGTCGAAAATTAAGTTGTTGTATGAAAATTTTGTTTTTCAAGATATCTTGACTTAGTTCGGCATTTGTTAGTTTTACTATACTCCTCATATAGAGCCAAAATCCTATTAAGATCGGACCACTATATCATATCGCTGCCATAGCAACGATCGTTCAAAAATTAAGTTGTATGAAAAAACATTTTGTTTTTCAAGATATCTTGACCAAGCTCAGGATTTATTAGTTTTACTATCCCACATATATGGGCAAAATCCTATTAAGATCGGACCACTATATCATATAGCTGCCATAGGAACGATCGGTCGAAAATTAAGTTGTATGAAAAAACATTTTGTTTTTCAAGATATCTTGACCAAAGTCGACATTTATCAGTTTAACTATGCTTCTCAATAATGTATAAAATCCTATTAACATCGGACCACTATATCATATAGCTACCATAGAAACGATCGGACGAAAATTAAGTTGTTTGTTTTTCAAGATATCTTGACCAAAGTCGGCATTTATTAGTTTTACTATACTCCTCATATATATGCAAAATCCTTTTCAGATCGGACCACTATATCATATAGTTGCCATAGGAACGATCGGTCGAAAATTAAGTTGTATGAAAAAACATTTTGTTTTTCAAGATATCTTGACCAAACTCTGCATTTAATAGTTTTACTATGCTCATATATATGCAAAATTCTATTAAGATAGGACCACTGTATCATATAGCTCCCATAGGAACGATCGGTCGAAAATTAAGTTGTTGTATCAAAAAACAGTTTGTTTTTCAAGATATCTTCACCAAACTCGGCATTAATTAGTGTTACTACACTCCCCATATTAAGGTTAAATCCTATTAAGATCGGACCACTATATCATATAGCTGCCATAGGAACAATCGTACGAAAATTAAGTTGTATGAAAAAACATTTTGTTTTTCAAGATATCTTGACCAAACTCTGCATTTATTAGATTTACTATGCTCATATATATGCAAAATTCTATTAAGATAGGACCGCTGTTTCATTTAGCTGCCATAGGAACGATCGGTCGAAAATTAAGTTGTATGAAAAACATTTTGTTTTTCAAGATATCTTGACAAAACTCGGCTTTTTTTTGTTTTACTATACCACATATATGGGCAAAATCCTATTAAGATCGGCCCACTATATTATACAGCTGCCATAGGATCGATCGGACGAAAATTAAGTTGCTGTGTTAACAAAAATTTTGATTTTCAAGATATCTTGACCAAACTCGGCATTTATTAGTTTTACTAAACTCCTCATATATATGCAAAATCTTTTTCGATCGGACCACTATATCATATAGCTGACTAAGGAACCATCAGACGAAAATTAAGTTGTTGTATCAAAAAACAATTTGTTTTTCAAGATATCTTCACCAAACTCGGCATTAATTAGTGTTACTACACTCCCCATATTAAGGTAAAATCCTATTAAGATCGGACCACTATATCATATAGCTGCCATAGGAACAATCGGTCGAAAATTAAGTTGTATGAAAAAACATTTTGTTTTTCAAGATATCTTGACCAAACTCTGCATTTATTAGTTTTACTATGCTCATATATATCCAAAATTCTATTAAGATAGGACCACTGTATCATGTAGCTGCCATAGCAACGATCGGTCGAAAAATCCTATTAAGATCGGACCACTAAATCATATAGTTGCCATAGGAACGATCGGTCGAAAATTAAGTTGTATGAAAAAACATTTTGTTTTCCAAGATATTTTTACCAAACTCGGCATTTATCAGTTTTACTATGCTCCTCAATTATATGCAAAATCCTATTAAAATCGGAACACTTTATCATAGCTGCCATAGGAACGATCGTTCGAAAATTTATTTGTATGAAAAAACATTTTGTTTTTCAAGATATCTTGACCAAACTCTGCATTTATTAGTTTTACTAAGCCTCTCATATATATCCAAAATTCTATTTAGATAGGATCACTGTATCATATAGCTGCAATAGCAACGATCGGTCGAAAATTAAGTTGTTGTATGAAAAAACATTTTGTTTTTCAAGAAATCTTGACAAAACTCAGCACTTATTAGTTTTAATATGCTCCTCATATACTTGCAAAATTCTATTAAAATAGGACCACTGTATCATATAGTTCCCATAGGAACGATCGGTCGAAAATTAAGTTGCTGTATCAAAAAACAATTTGTTTTTCAAGATATCTTCACCAAACTCGGCAATAATTAGTGTTACTACACTCTCCATATTTAGGTAAAATCCTATTAAGATCGGACCACTATATCATATAGCTGCCATAGGAACAATCGGTCGAAAATTAAATTGTATGAAAAAACAATTTGTTTTTTAAGATATCTTGACCAAACTCGGCATTTATCAGTTTTACTATACTCCTCATATATATAAAAACTCCTTTTAAGTTCGGACCACTAAATCATATAGCTGCCATAGGAACGATCGATCGGAAAAACATTGTTTTTCAAGATATCTTGACCAAACTCGGCAATAATTAGTTTTACTCTACTCCTCGTTCATATGCAAAATCCTATTAAGATCGGACGACTATATCATATAGCTGCCATAGGAACGATCGGACGAAAATTAAGTTGTTGTTGTTCATGCCAGTTCAGTGCTAGTGTGACCATTTATGCCAAAATTTATTTGTATGAAAAAACATTTTGTTTTCAAAATAACTTGACCAAATTCTGCATTTATTAGTTTTACTAAGCCTCTCATATATATCCAAAATTCTATTTAGATAGGACCACTGTATCATATAGCTGCAATAGCAACGATCGGTCGAAAATTAAGTTGTTGTATGAAAAAACATTTTGTTTTTCAAGAAATCTTGACAAAACTCAGCACTTATTAGTTTTAATATGCTCCTCATATATTTGCAAAATTCTATTAAAATAGGACCACTGTATCATATAGTTCCCATAGGAACGATCGGTCGAAAATTAAGTTGCTGTATCAAAAAACAATTTGTTTTTCAAGATATCTTCACCAAACTCGGCATTAATTAGTGTTACTACACTCCCCATATTTAGGTAAAATCCTATTAAGATCGGACCACTATATCATATAGCTGCCATAGGAACAATCGGTCGAAAATTAAATTGTATGAAAAAACAATTTGTTTTTAAGATATCTTGACCAAACTCTGCATTTATTAGTTTTACTATGCTCATATATATGCAAAATTCTATTAAGATAGGACCGCTGTTCCATATAGTCGGTCGATCGGTCGAAAATTAAGTTGTACGAAAAACATTTTGTTTGTCAAGATATCTTGACCAAACTCTGCATTTATTAGTTTTACTATGCTCCTCATATATTTGCAAAATTCTATTAAAATAGGACCACTGTATCATATAGCTCCCATAGGAACGATCGGTCGAAAATTAAGTTGTATGAAAATACATTTTGTTTTTCAAGATATTTTGACCAAACTCGGCATTTATCAGTTTTACTATACTCCTCATATATATAAAAACTCCTTTTAAGTTCGGACCACTAAATCATATAGCTGCCATAGGAACGATCGATCGGAAAAACATGTTTTTCAAGATATCTTGACCAAACTCGGCAATAATTAGTTTTACTCTACTCCTCGTTCATATGCAAAATCCTATTAAGATCGGACGACTATATCATATAGCTGCCATAGGAACGATCGGACGAAAATTAAGTTGTTGTTGTTCATGCCAGTTCAGTGCTAGTGTGAACACAGCATTGACTGAGCCTCACTCAGTGTGAGAGAGACACTCAGTGAGTCAGACTCACTCACTGAGAGAGACTCACTCACTAAGTCGATCCCAGATGCGCTCAGAACTCTCCTTGTGGTCTCCTTACCACCTCCATCACTCCAACCAAAAATATGTAAAATCACTTAACCAGGAGAGTTTGTTACATGCAGCAGAAAATTCTAATAAAGTGCTTTTATCACCAGTTACAATCAAGGATTATTTATCTGACGCCACCCCCACAAGCATTGGTCCTTCGAGCCGGATCATATATAAACCATATAAACAAGTTTTTTTGCAAAGATAAGTATATACAAAATTTCCTTTCTATATCTATTCGGCAATATTCGCCATATTTTTCCGCCATATGTTTTTCTTTAAGAAAACTGATTGGCAATTTTCTGAATATATATATTATATATATATACAAATATATATAAATTATCCGACCACAAAACTAATAACATTTTATTTAAATTTTGTGTTAGTTACTTCCAACAACAAAAGAAATCCACTTCACCATTTTTTGTATGTACATACGTACGCACTCGTGTACTTTCCTAACTATAAAAAATAATCCGCACTTAATCTGACAAGTTGCTTTACAATATTCTTTCCCAATTAATATTGTTAATTCATGTTCTTGGACACACAAGCATACACCAGGTTCACAGCACGTATTGTACATACATATATATATATATATATACACACATATATTCAATCCGAATATAATTGCCCACCTGCATTTTGAATAGACACTATATTTAACCTTATTATTTAATAAACATAAACACAAACTCCAATTCAGTTTCTTCACTTATAATTGTGCATAGTGAAAACGAATATATTTGTGCAACCACATAGTACATACATCCGATAAATAAATCCACAAATCATATGTACTATGTGTGTCCACATATAATATTTATTAGTGCACAATCCACAGCAATATTATAGTAATAAATTGCAATTTCAACCACACACATATGTAAAAACCACACCTGCAGATCCGTACTCCAATTACACGTTTTATGCAATTGCACACATTCCCATACAATTACTCTTGTTTCGAGACTAACCAAATAAAAACACAACAATCATAATTAATAGATTAATAATACTACTAATTTATTGTAAATAATCAAAAACACTACACATTAACTTCGAAGTTCTACATTGTGTGGTGTGTGTACTCAGCCACAATAGTGGGTATATTATGAGTACCACAAAAAAGTAAAAATAAACCAACCGTTATCGTATTCAAAGACTAATATAATAATAAAATTATCGAAAACGAGCATCGAATTCTTTATTATTTCCCGTGTTTAATAAATAATCGTATTTTTTAAATTACCAAGTCAAATAAATTTAATTAAATTAATTAAATCAAATAAATTTTAATTTAAGCAAAATTATTTAAATCTTCCGCAATCTCAATCGAATTATAAACTCGATTATTTGCCTGTACCGCCATTGCAGTGTTTCTTCCTCTACTACTAGAAACGAGCACCTTTGTTTTCCTACCCAAGCGCTTCCGCCTAGTATGCCAACTGGCAAAGGGGAAGAAACAAAGCATCAATTAGCAGTTCCGTCCGCAAGCACCACCAGAACTTCTCCGTCTCCAACAGCAGCCCTTAGAGTCGAAAGGGAAACATCGTCCCGGACTAAAAGCGAATCATCCGCGTCCACGCCAAGGGGAACTGTTAAGGCACCTCTTAGTTCGAGGCCAAGTCCACTGATAAAAATCAGTCGCCCGCCGTCCAAAGCTAAAAGCGAAGCATCCCTGACCACTGCAGTCGGACGCACTAAGGCAACCATTAGCACAAGATCTAGTCCGATTTCCACGCGAGCTAATACCAAAACGGCCCAAAATATGACAGACGCGGCCTTAATCAAGCTTATTGCTGTCACTGATCGGCTAAGTCAGTTTGAGGCAAAAATAAACACTCCAGAAGGTTCTGGCCCGTCTCTCTATACGTGCCAGGTCCGTCGGCACCAAGTGCGAGCCTTGTGGGACAAGGTTGAAAAAGAGTACGAGGTCGTCTCAACAATAATCTCGGAAGCCGGTTCACTGGAAACCATTTCAGTTACGCAGTCCAAGTACGACTATTGGTTCATGGAGAGATGAGAGATGCGCCGCTAAACTTAGCGAGAAAATCGATACCTCTAACGCCCAAAATAGACCATAAGCTCAGTCCACCATTCCGATATATGTTCCCACCACGTGTCGCTTACTTCCTTGCGACACAGAAATCTTCAGCGGAGATTACATACGTTCGCCCACATTTCTAGACCTTTACCGCAATTTACATAAATAATCCTAGGTTATCAGAGGTCGTGAAATTATTCCATCTCAATGCGAAAACCAGCGGTGAGGCTCAGGCGATTGTATCGAAGTCACCTTTGACTAACGATGGCTTCCGATCAGCCTGGGCCGAAAATTGTTAGTCTACAGCTCAAGATTCTTTTCAACCTGCAGACAATCTCCCAAGAGTCTGGAACGGCATTTAAGGAACTTCAGAGCACCATTCAAGGTTGCTTAACATCTCCGGAGTTATCCGAAATCAACATAGAAAACTGGGACTGTATCCTCGTGTTCCTATGTTCCTCCAAATTACCCAAATAGACACTCTCCTTATGGGAACAGTCAATCTCCAGAAAAAACGTCATCTCATCTTGGCTTGAGACGAACGCCTTTCTCTTAGAACGCTATCGCATTCTAGAAGCGATAGAAGAGCTTAAGCCAAGCGCAAATACTCCAGCGCACTCCTACCACTAGAAGGCTTAACTCATTTGAGAATAAGGTCGCTAACAAGCCGCAAGCCTGCAAATTGTGCTCCGGGAGAATCACCCTATCCGTCTGTGCCCACGATTACTCCAAATGCCCGTCAGCGAACGGGCAACTTACATCAAACAGCGAAAACTATGTTTGAACTGTTTCGCTAGGGGTCATCAGTTAAGGGATTGTAAAAGTGCTCACAACTGTTTTACGTGCAAGGGTCGTCACAATACGCTCTTGCATCGTAGTGACACTCCACAATTGAGCCCTACAGTAGTCTCCATGTTACAAGCAACAGCTCCCTCCAATCAATCCATACAGTCCACTCCATCCCAACAAACGAAAGTTCACAATTATGTTGCAATTAACACCCACGGTGTTCTCCTAAGTACGGCTGTTATATATGTTCGCCATTTGGGTGTAAATTATACAGCTCGTGCACTGATCGACTCGGGATCAGAGGCAACATTTATTTCCGAGCGACTCTTCCACCTGATAAAGCTGGCGTACAAATCCGTACAGGCACAAGTATCGGGATTAAATCAAGCTGTTGCAGCCCAGCCTCGCAAGCTCTGCCATTTTAATATTGGCTGTCCTTCCAAGCCTCGTATCCAAATCGAGGCATCAGCCTACGTCCTACCATATTTGGCAGGGAATCTACATCATGTTCGATCCCCCAAAGTTTATTGACAACCCTGCCAAAACTCCAGTTAGCGGACACTAATTTCCACAAGAGTTCGCAGATAGATGTGCTGATTGGCGCTGATATCCTACCGTCCATACTAACGGGCGGCTCCCATCCTAATATATGTGGCACGCTGCTGGGCCAGGAAACTATTTTCGGGTGGATTTTAACAGGCGCAGTTTCAAAGACCGCATCCACCGTAATCTCGTCATTCTCGACTCAATATCTGTCTCTTAAGAAGAGCAATTAGACGTCATTCTCACAACATTTTGGGAGGTGGAGGACATTCCAGTCAAACTGGTAAAGAGCTCCGACTCCTTTTGTGACAGTAATTTCATCCGAACAACAACAAGGAACGAGAATGGCAGATATGTAGTCACTCTACCTTTCCAAGAACCTAATCACATAGACTTAGGACATTCAAGATCTATCGCACTAGCTCAGTTTCTAAAGAACGAGAATCGTTTAAAAAGAAACCATCCTTTGAAAGAGCAGTACGACTCCGTGATTCGGGAGTACTTCGACTTAGGTCATATGACACAAGTCTCTCCAAACAGCAACCCCAATAATTTTTACCTGCCGCATCATGCTGTTTTTAAACCCGACAACACCACAACAAAGGTTCGCGTTGTGTTTAAAGCCTCCAGCCCGTCTTCCAATGGCAAAACTCTAAATGATATCCTTCACACGGGACCAGTACTCCAATCCGATCTGACGATTGGCGATTCTACCTTTACGTTTTCAATGCAGATATAACCAAGATGTATCGGCAAATCCAGGTCGATCCAAGACATACGCCCTACCGACGAATACTATTTCGCAATGAGAACGAAGAACTTTGCAACTTCGAACTCAATACAGTTACCTTTGGGGTAAACTGTGCCCCATACCTCGCAATCTGGGTCCTCCGTCAACTTGCTCGTGATTACGAGAACATTGTCCCATCACATCCGATATGGACATCCAACACAAACGAAGTGTTAAAAGGAATACCAAGGGACCACTTACTGTGTGCGGATTTCTTAGAAATCGACGAGGCCAGCGTCGCTAAAACGCTACGCATTCGATGGCGAGCCACAACAGACCAGTTTTTCTTTGCTCCGTCCAAAATGGTATCTCAGCCTTCGCTCACTAAACGTGAAGTACTATCACAGATTGCGAAATTGTTCGATCCTGCTGGATGGCTAGCACCTGTGATAGTTCGAGCAAAGATCTTCATGCAAGAGATCTGGCTCCAAGAGCTGGGGTGGGATTAATACCTGCCGGAAGATCTCGCTCAACGTTGGCATGACTTCCTAACCGACTATCCCTCTCTCGAAGAGATCCGTATTTCAAGATGTGTCGATTTTCAGCAAAAGGCAAAGGTGCAGTTTCACGGCTTCTGCGACTCGTCCCAGCGCGCATATGGTGCTGCACTTTTTTGTATCACTACCACGCTTAGCGCTGTGTGGCGCCGTCCTTTCCGAGCTCACCACGGCTCTTATTCCTCATCTCCCCATCCAGAGTAAAGAACATTTTAATTGGACAGACTCCACTATTGTTCTTGCCTGGTTGGATAAACCTCCATGCAAATGGTCTACCTTTGTGGCTAACCGGGTAGCCGAGATATCATCAATCAATTGCAAATGGTCCCATGTTCGATCCGAACATAACCCAGCTGACCTAGCTAGTCGGGGGGTTTCTCCTCGGGACCTATTGGGCAGCACTTTGTGGTGGCATGGACCGGAATGGTTACAACTACCACAAAACCAATGACCAGTTCCTGTTACGCTACTTGAGACAGAGATTGAACAACGCGCAGTGAAGTGCAATGTCTCACAGCTACCCTCCTATAACCTTCTGGAACGATTCTCCAGATTCGACAAGGCATTGCGAGTTATTGCATATGTCTGTCGCTTTATCCAGCGCTGTAGAAATCCAGCGATCCACTTTCCCGCCGAGCTCCATAATGAAGAACTTACGAGAGTTCAGTTTCGACTTATCGAGTATACTCAACGCTAAGGAGTATAGCTGTTTGCTCGATAAGAAGCCAATTCAAGGATCAAGCAGCATTCGCAATTTAACCCCTTTCATCGATCAAAATTCTGCGATCCTGTGGACGGGTGAGAGCGTCAACCTCGTTAGGCTATAATGAGTGACACCTCATAATCATTCCGGCCAACTGTGATTTTTCCCGCCTCCTGGTCCGATTTATGCACCTCATTTGTTTTCACGGAGGCAATCAGTTGGTAATGCGCCTCATAAGAGCCAAATACTGGATCCCAAAGCTCAAGGTTCTGGTAAAATCTACCATAAACTCCTGCAAGGTCTGTGTAATACACCGTAGACGACTCCAGACCCAACGTATGGGCGAACTCCCAAGGGCGAGATCAACCTTTTCCCGACCCTTCACACATACGGGTGTAGACTTTGCCGGACCTTTCGATATTAAAAGCTACATTGGTCAAGCATGCAAAATTATCAAGGGTTATGTCTGCGTCTTCGTGTGTTTCAGCACGAAAGCAATCCATATAGAAGCAACCACAGATCTAACCACGGAGAGATTCCTGGCCGCATTTTCGCGATTTATCGCAAGACGTGGCGTTCCACAACAGATGTACTCCGATAATGGGAAAACATTTGTGGGAGCGTCATCCGTTCTTTCGACAGATTTCTTGCAAGCGACCAAAGAGCTCATCTTATCCAAGCATAGCCATCAAAACTTGTGTTGGCATTTCAATCCTCCTGGCGCTCCTCACATGGGCGGATTGTGGGAAGCAAGTGGCACTTGAGGAGTTCGCGACTCTCCTCTCCAAGATTGAAGCCTGCCTTAACTCCAAGCCAATCTCTCCAATGTCGGAAGATCCGACTGATTTATTGGCTCTAAGTCCAGGCCACTTCCTAGTTGGTGGCCCTCTTCTGTCAACTAACGAGCCAGTAATCAAAGAAGACGCTATTTCTATAATTAACCGCTGGCAGCGACTCAATGCGCTCCACCAGCAATTTTGCTTACGGTGAAAGAATGAGTATTTGAAAGAGCTCCATAAGCGAAACAAATGGCAGTCCCCTACAAAGGACCTCCAAGTCGGTAATATGGTGATTATCAAGGAAGATAACACACCAATAAATGAATGGCGCCTTGGCCGAGTCCAGCTGGTTTGCCAAGCCACAGATGACAAGGTCCGCGTAGTGGACGTGCTTACCGCTCGTGGTTTCATACGAAGGCCAATAGCCTAATTGGTCATTCTTCCTACTGAGGCAAATAGCACCACCGACTAATCCTTAAAAGCAACTAGTCCCGCTTTCAAAACAAAATCATCACATAATAACACCTGTCCTACATCTTCTTCTCCAGTTCACTCCTCTGTAGAGAACCAGTATGGCACCGTCAACGAAGGCATCCAATCAACGTCAAGGAACGGACTCTTTTAGATGCCGGGTGTGTAGAGGCATCCATGCGCTACGGAAGTGTCAGCGCTTCTTGAAGCTCATGCCCGAGAAGCGTCTCCGAGTCGTGTTAATTAACAAATATTGCTCCAACTGCCTGGCTTATCAGCATTCAGGGGAATCATGCAGCAGTGGAGCCAAGTGCATAATTTGCAAAAAGGACCACCAGACCTTACTCCACATGCGTGATCCCCGTAGCGCTCGACCCTCTCTGTCAGACAACAGGCCCACAAGAAGAGCTTCTGGCTCCTCGCCCTCCAGCGGCACATCACCCCCAAGCCCGAGACGTGCTACTATACGGACGTCGCTTACGTCCCTTCTCCAGCACAAGGGGGTCAGTATATTGCCCACCGCCATAGTGCTGCTCGACACCGGAAAAAGGACCCTGAAGACTCGGGCTCTGATCGATCCATGTTGTTCAGTAAGCCGCATTAATGCAACCGTGGCAAGGGCCTATGGATTTTCCGTCACACGCATTGGCGCAGAAGGATCGTGCACAGCCGTGCTACGCTCCAAGACAACTCACATGTCTCTAGAAGTGGTCTCTTGCGGCTGACCCGCAACTCAGCTGCATAACTCCAGCCCGAGCCATCAGAGCGCACATGAAGGACCCGTTCAGCAATGTCGCTTTGGCGGACAACGAATGGTACCGTCCATCTCCAGTCCCTTTGGTACTCGGCGCCGACATCTACCCAGACATCATCCTACCAGGTATCCTCCCGAGCCAAGGCGGTCTGCCGATGGCTCAAAATACCAAGTTGCATGTATACTCTCTGGCACATGCACGCAATAGGAATTCTTGCAATCTGCATATTGCCAGGGGGGGGGGGGGGGGGGGGGAGAATGTTCATGCCAGTTCAGTTATAGTGTGAACACAGCATTGACTGAGCCTCACTCAGTGTGAGCGAAACATTTTGTTTTTCAAGAAATCTTGACCAAACTCGGCATTTATTAGTTTCACTATATCATATAGCTGCCGATCCTAATAGGATTTTGCCTATATATAAGGAGTATAGTTAAACTAATTAATGCCGAGTTTTGTCAACATATTCTGCAAAACAAAATGTTTCTTTATACAACTTAATTTTCGACTGATCGTTCCTATGGCAGCTATATGATATAGCGGTCCTATATTAATACGATTTTGCCTAAATATGGGAGTTTGGTCAAGATATCTTGAAAAACAAAATTTTTTTAATACAACTTAATTTTCGAGCGATCGTTCCAATGGCAGCTATATGATATAGTGGTCCAATCTTAAAAGGATTTTGCCTATATATAAGGAGTATAGTTAAACTAATTAATGCCGAGTTTTGTCAACATATTCTGCAAAACAAAATATTTTTTCATAAAACTTAATTTTCGACCGATCGTTCCTATGGCAGCTATATGATATAGCGGTCCCATATTAATACGATTTTGCCTATATATGGGAGTATAGTAAAACTAATTAATGCCGAGTTTGGTCAAGATATCTTGAAAACCAAAATTTTGTATACAACTTAATTTTCGACCGATCGTTCCTATGGCAGCTATATGATATAGTGGTCCGATCCTAATAGGATTTTGCCCATATATAAGGAGTATAGTTAAACTAATTAATGCCGAGTTTTGTCAACATATTCTGCAAAACAAAATGTTTCTTCATACAACTTAATTTTCGACTGATCGTTCCAATGGCAGCTATATGATATAGCGGTCCTATATTAATACGATTTTGCCTAAATATGGGAGTATAGTAAAACTAATTAATGCCGAGATTGGTCAAGATATCTTGAAAAACAAAATTTTTTTCATACAACTTAATTTTCGACCGATCGTTCCTATGGCAGCTATATGATATAGTGGTCCAATCTTAATAGGATTTTGCCTATATATAAGGAGTATAGTTAAACTAATTAATGCCGAGTTTTGTCAACATATTCTGCAAAACAAAATATTTTTTCATAAAACTTAATTTTCGACCGATCGTTCCTATGGCAGCTATATGATATAGCGGTCCCATATTAATACGATTTTGCCTATATATGGGAGTATAGTAAAACTAATTAATGCCGAGTTTGGTCAAGATATCTTGAAAACCAAAATTTTTTTATACAACTTAATTTTCGACCGATCGTTCCTATGGCAGCTGTATGATATAGTGGTCCGATCCTAATAGGATTTTGCCTATATATAAGGAGTATAGTTAAACTAATTAATGCCGAGTTTTGCCAACATATTCTGCAAAACAAAATGTTTCTTCATACAACTTAATTTTCGACTGATCGTTCCTATGGCAGCTATATGATATAGCGGTCCCATATTAATACGATTTTTTCTATATATGGGAGTAAAGTAAAACTAATTAATGCCGAGTTTGGTCAAGATATCTTGAAAAACAAAATTTTTTTATACAACTTAATTTTCGACCAATCGTTCCTATGGCAGCTATATGATATAGTGGTCCCATCTTAATAGGATTTTGCATATATATGAGGAGCATAGTAAAACTAATAAATGCCGAGTGTAATCAAGATATCTTGAAAAAAAAATTTTTTGTTCATACATACTTATTTTTGACCAATCGTTTAATGGCAGCTATATGATATAGTGGTCCGATCCTTATAGAATTTTGCCTATATATAAGTAGTATAGTAAAACTAATTAATGCTAAGTTTGGTCAAGATATTTGTATAAACAAAATGTTTCAGAATACAACTTAATTTTCGACCGATCGTTCCTATGATTTAGTGGTCCGATCTTAATAGAATTTTGCATATATATGAGGAACATAGTAAGACTTATTAATACCTAGTTTGCTCAAGATATCTTGAAAACAACATTTTTTTCATACAACTTAATTTTTGACAGATCGTTTCTATGGCAGCTATATGATAGAGTGGTCCGATCCAGCTGGTTTTGATATATGTGCTGCGTGCAACAGATAAAGGGACTTCTGCAAAGTTTCATTAAGATAGCTTTAAAACAGAAAGACTAGTTCGCACAGAAACAGACAGACGGTCAGACGGACAGACGGACATGGCTTTATCGACTCGGCTGTTGATGCTGATCAAGAATATACATACTTTATGGGGTTGGAGATGTCTCCTTCTATGCGTTACACGTAACACGACAATATTATAATACCCTCTGCAAAAACCTGCTTTTCGACCGATCGTTCCTATGACAGGTATATGATATAGCGGACCCATCTTAATAGGATTTTGCCTATATATGGGAGTATAGTAAAACTAATTAATGCCGATTTTGGTCCAGGTATCTTGAAAAACAAAATGTTTATTCATACAACTTAATTTTCGACCGATCGTTCCTATGGCAGCTATATGATACAGTGGTCCGATCTTAAAAGGACTTTGCATATATATGAGGAGCTTACTAAAACTTAATTACCGAGTTTGGTCAAGATATCTTGATAAACAAAATGTTTTTTCATATAAAAACTTAATTTTCGACCGATCGTTCCTATGGCAGCTATATGATTTAGTGGTCCGATCTTAATAGAATCTATAATATATATAAGGAACATAGTAAGACTTATTAATACCTAGTTTGCTCAAGATATCTTGAAAACAAAATTTTTTCATACAACTTAATTTTTGACCGATCGTTCCTATGGCAGCTATATGAGATAATGGTCCGATCTTAATAGGGTTTTGCATATATATGACGAGCATAGTTAAACTACTAAATGCCGAGTTTGTTCAAGATATCTTGGTAAACAAAATGTTATTTCATACAACAATTTAATTGTCGACCAATCGTTCCTATGGCAGCTATATTATAAAGTGGCCCGATCTTCATAGGATTTTGCATATAAGCGAGGAGCAAAGTAAAACTAATAAATGCTGAGTTTGGTCAAGATATCTTGAAAAACAAACTGTTTTATCATACAACTTAACTTTCGACCGATCGTTCTTATGGCAGCTATATGACATAGTGGCCCGATCTTCATAGGATTTTGCATATATATAAGGCGAGAAGTAACACTAATTACGCCGAGTTTTGTCAAGCTATCTTGAAAAAAAAAATGTTTTTTCATAAAACTAATTTTCGACCGATTGTTTCTATGGCACCTATATATAGGACTTTTCCTATATATAAGGATAATAGTAAAACTAATAAATGCAGAGTTTTGTTCATACAAGTTAATTTTCGTTCCTATGGCAGCTATATGATATAGTGGTCCCATCTTAATAGGATTTTGCCTATATATGAGGCGTGATGTAACACTAATTAATGCCGAGTTTTGCCAAGCTATCTTGAAAACAAAATGTTCTATCATACAACTTAACTTTCGACCGATCGTTCCTATGGCAGCTATATGATATAGTGGCCCGATCTTCATAGGATTTTGCATATATACGAGGAGTATAGTAAAACTAATAAATGCCGAGTTTTGTTCATACAACTTAATTTTTGACCGATCGTTCCTATGGCAGCTATATGATATAGTGGTCCCATCTTAATAGGATTTTGCCTATATATGAGGCGTGATGTAACACTAATTAATGCCGAGTTTTGCCAAGCTATCTTGAAAAACAAAATGTTTTATCATACAACTTAATTTTCGACTGATCGTTCCTATGGCAGCTATATGATATAGTGGCCCGATCTTCATAGGATTTTGCATATTTACGAGGAGTATAGTAAAACTAATAAATGCCGAGTTTTGTTCATACAACTAAATTTTTGACCGATCGTTCCAATGGCAGATACATGATATAGTGGTGCGATCTTGGTAGGATTTTATATATATATGAGGAACATAGCAAAACTAATAAATGCCGACCTGGGTCAAGATATCTTAAAAAACAAAATGTTTTTCATGCGGCAATTTAAGCTTCGACCGATCCATCCTATGGCAGCTTTATGATATAGTGTTCCGATCTTTATAGGAATAATCCTATATATGAGTAGAATAGTAAAACTGATAAATGCTGAGTTTGGTCAAGATATCTTTATAAACAAAATGTTTTATAGGACTTTGCCTATATATGAGAAGTATAATAAAACTAATAAATCCGAGTTTGGTCAAGATATCTTGAAAAACAAAATGTTTTCATACAACTTAATTTTCGACCGATCGCTCCTATGGCAGCTATATGATATAGTGGTCCGATCTTAATAGAATTTTGCACATATATGAGGAGTATAGTAAAACTACTAATGCCGAGTTTGTTCAAGATATCTTGATAAACAAAATGTTTTTTCATACAACAACTTAATTTTCGACCAATCGTTCCTAAGGCAGCTATATGATATAGTGGCCCGATCTTCATAGGATTTTGCATATAAACGAGGAGCATAGTAAAACTAATAAATGCCGAGTTTGGTCAAGATATCTTGAAAACAAAATGTTTTCATACAAGAATCTACTATTTGACCGATCGTTCCTAAGGCTATATGATATAGTGGTCCCATCTTAACAGGATTTCGCATATATATGAGGAGTATAGAGTAAGTAATTATTGCCGAGTTTTGTCAAGATATCTTGACAAACAACATGCTTTTCATACAACAACATTGTTTTCGTCCGATCGTTCCCTTAATTGCTATATGATATAGTGGTCCGATCATTATAGGACTTTGCCTATGTATGAGGAGTATAATAAAACTAATAAATGCCGAGTTTTGTTTATAAAACTTGACCGATCGTTCCTATGGCAGCTATATGATATAGTGGTCCCATCTTAATAGGATTTTGCCTATATATGAGGCGTGAAGTAAAACTAATTAATGCCGAGTTTTGTCAAGCTATCTTGAAAAAAAAATGTTTTTTTCATACAACTAACTTTCGACCGATCGTTTCTATGGCACCTATACATAGGACTTTTCCTATATATAAGGATTATAGTAAAACTAATAAATGCCGAGTTTGGTCAAGATATCTTGTAAAACAAAATGTTTTTTATACAACAACTTAGTTTTCGACCGATCATTCCTATGGCAGCTATATGATATAGTGGTCCCATCTTAACAGGATTTTGCTTATATACAAGAAGTATATTAAATCTAATTATTGCCGAGTTTTGTCAAGATATCTTGAACGACCGATCGTTCCTATGGCATCTATATGATATAGTTGTCCGATCCTTATAGGATTTTGCTTATATATAAGAAGTATATTAAATCTAATTAATGCAGAGTTTGGTCAAGATATCTTGAAAAACAAAATATTTTTTCAAACAAAAACTTAATTTTCGACCCATCGTTCCTATGGCTAATATATGATATAAGAAGTATATTAAATCTAAATAATGCCGAGTTTTGTCAAGATATCTTGAACGACCGATCGTTCCTATGGCATCTATATGATATAGTTGTCCGTTCCTTATAGGATTTTGCATATAAATGAGGAGCATAGTAAAAATAATAAATGCTGAGTTTGGTCAAGATATAATTATAAACAAAATGTTTTTCATACAACTTAATTTTTGACCGATCGTTCCTATGGCAGCTATATGATATAGTGGTCCGTTCATTATAGGATATTGCCTATATATGAGGAGTATAGTAAAACTAATAGATGCCGAGTTTGGTCAAGATATCTTTATAAACACTTAATTTTCGACCGATCGTTCCTATAGCTAATATATGATATAGTGGTCCGATCCTTATAGGATTTTGCATATATATGAGGAGCATAGTTAAACTAATAAATGCCGAGTTTGGTCAAGATATCTTATAAACACAATGTTTTTTCATACAACTTAATTTTCGACCGATCGTTCATATTGCAGCTGTATGATATAGTTGTCCGTTCCTTATAGGATTTTGCATATAAATGAGGAGCATAGTAAAACTAATAAATGCTGAGTTTGATCAAGATATATTTATAAACAAAATGTTTTTTCATATAACTTAATTTTCGACCGATCGTTATTATGGCAGCTATATGATATAGTGGCCCGATCTTCATAGGATCTTGCATATATACGAGGAGTTTAGTTAAACTAACAAATGCCTTGTTTGGCCAAGATATCTTGCAAAACAAAATGTTTTTTCATACAAGAATCTACTATTCGACCGATCGTTCCTATGGCTATATGATATAGTGGTCCCATCTTAACAGGATTTTGCCTATATATGAGGAGTATAGTATAACTGATTATTGCCGAGTTTTGTCAAGATATCTTGAAAAACAAAATGGTTTTTCATACAACTTAATTTCGACCGATCGTTCCTATGTCAGCTATATGATATTGTGGTCTGATCCTTATAGGATTTTGCATATATACGAGGAGTATAGTAAAACAAATAAATGCTGAGTTTGGTAAAGATATATTGAAAAATAAAATGTTTTTTCATACAACTTAACTTTCGACCTATCGTTCCTATGGCAGGATTTTCCCTATAGGATTTCGTATATATATGAGGAGCATAGTAAAACTAATAAATGCCGAGTTTGGCCAAGATATCTTGAAAAACATCATGTTTTTTTCATACAGCAACTTAAACTTCAAACGACCGTTCTTATGGCAGCTATATTATAGTGTTCCGATCTTCATAGGATTTAGCCTATATATCAGTAGATTAGTGAAACTAATAAATGCCGAGTTTGATCAAGATATTTTGAAAAACCAAATGTTTTTTTCATACAAAAACTTAATTTTCGACCGATCGTTCCTATGGCTATATGATACAGTGGTCCCATCTTAACAGGATTTCGCCTATATATGAGGAGTATAGAGTAACTAATTATTGCCGAGTTTTGTCAAGATATCTTGACAAACAACATGCTTTTTCATACAACAACTTAGTTTTCGTCCGATCGTTCCCTTGGCTGCTATATGATATAGTGGTCCGATCATTATAGGACTTTGCCTATGTATGAGGAGTATAATAAAACTAATAAATGCCGAGTTTTGTTTATACAACTTGACCGATCGTTCCTATGGCAGCTATATGATATAGTGGTCCCATCTTAATAGGATTTTGCCTATATATGAGGCGTGAAGTAAAACTAATTAATGCCGAGTTTTGTCAAGCTATCTTGAAAAAAAAAAATGTTTTTTTCATACAACTAATTTTCGACCGATCGTTTCTATGGCACCTATATATAGGACTTTTCCTATAAATAAGGATTATAGTAAAACTAATAAATGCCGAGTTTGGTCAAGATATCTTGCAACATAAAATGTTTTTCATACAACTTAGTTTTCGACCGATCATTCCTATATAATTTTCGACCATCGTTCCTATGGCTAATATATGATATAAGAAGTATATTAAATCTAAATAATGCCGAGTTTTGTCAAGATATCTTGAACGACCGATCGTTCCTATGGCATCTATATGATATAGTTGTCCGTTCCTTATAGGATTTTGCATATAAATGAGGAGCATAGTAAAACTAATAAATGCTGAGTTTGGTCAAGATAAACAAAATGTTTTTTCATACAACTTAATTTTCGACCGATCGTTCCTATGGCTGCTATATGATATAGTGGTCCGTTCATTATAGGATATTGCCTATATATGAGGAGTATAGTAAAACTAATAGATGCCGAGTTTGGTCAAGATATCTTTATAAACACTTAATTTTCGACCGATCGCTCCTATGGCAGCTATAAGATATAGTGGTCCGATAATGCTCGATCGATCCTTCCTATGGCAGCTATATGATATAGTGGTCCGATCTTAATAGGATTTTGAACATATATGAGTAGTATAGTAAACCCTATAAATAAATGACGAGATCGATCGATCGTTCATACAACAACTTAATGTTCGACCGATCCTTCCTTTGGCAGCTAGTTGTCCGATCTTAATAGGATTTTGCATATATATGTTTTTTTATACAGCAACATAATTTTCGACCGATCGTTCCTATGGCAGCTATATGATATAGTGGTCCGATCTAGCTGGTTTTGACATGTGCTGGGACTTCTGCAAAGTTTCATTAAGCTTTAAGACTGAGAGAATAGTTCACATAGAAATAGACAGACGGACACATGCTGATCAAGAATATATATACTTTATTGGGTCGGAGATGTCTCCTATGCGTTACACATAACACGACAAAATTATAATACCGTCTTCAAGGGTATAATAAACACAAACTCGAATTGTGAACTCATTATTTATTACATAGTGCAAACGAATATATTTGTGCAACCACATAGTTCATACGTCCGATAAGCAATTCCACAAACCATATGTACACACACACATTCGTGCAGCTTTTTAACATGTGCCTAATGGAGAGAACTTTCCCCACAATATGGAAACTCCAAACGCTAGTTTTATTACCGAAGCCTGGTAAGCCGCCCGACGACCCATCGTCATACAGGCCGATTTGCCTCCTGGACACCTTGGTGTCCTGCTGGAGAAGCTGGCTTCAGGTAGCTGTCGACAACAATGGTGGCCTGTCCCAAAGCCAATTTGGTTTCACCAAGGCAAAGTCTACAATAGACGCTCTTGAGAAAGTGGTCGGCATAGCAACAAACGCCATTCAAGGATCGAGATGGAAAAGCGGCACAAAAAAGTATTGCCTCATCGTCACGCTGGATGTTAAAAACGCCTTTAACACAGCCAGGTGGGACAAAATATTGGATGCATTGTCAACGTTCCGCGTCCCATATTATCTTCAGGAGACGATACGCAGCTACTTCACTGGAAGACTCCTGCAATACGACACCGCAGACGTTCCAACATCAAGTGTCCGCTGGAGTGCCCCAAGGCTCAGTTCTAGGACCACTCCTCTTGAACATCATATACGATGGCATCCTCCGACTGGAGCTCCCGATCGACACAAGTATCATCGGCTTCGCGGACGACGTGGCCCTTGTAGTCGTCGGCAAGGAATTGAAGGACGTAGAGGAATCGTGCAACCACAGTATTGACCGTGTGTACCAATGGCTGGCAGCAGCTGGACTCGAGTTGGCTGCTCACAAAACAGAAGCGGTGTTAGTCAGCAGTCGGAAAAGAGTGGAAACAGCGCACATAAAAGTCGGCAGTGCGACAATAGTCAGCAAGGGCGCTAAAGTACCTGGGTGTCATGCTAGGTACAAGAATGCACTTGGAGTACGTGCACAAGAAAGCAGCAGAGTTCTGTCGAGCGCTATCCAGGATTATGCTGAACACACGGGGAACGAAACAGCAGAGACGCCGTCTCCTTATGACCGTAAACCTAGCGGTAATAATGTACGCGTCCCCTATCTGGAGCAGAGCTATGGCTGTTCCCAACTACAGCCGGGGCGTACACTCTATATATCGCCTAATCGCTCTACGGGTCAGCTGCGCATTCCGGACGGTATCGGACGAAGCGGCGCTGGTTATCGCAGGAATGGTCCCGCTAAACAAACTAGCAACAGAATCTGTAGTTTGATATAGAGCCCACGATGGAAGCAACACAGCAAACTCGATTCGCACTGAGGCAAGGATGCAGAGCGTAGCACGATGGCAAGCACGCTGGGATCGCGCATCTTAAGGACGCTGGACGCATAGGCTTATCCAACCTTGGAAGCCTCGACAAATCGCAAGTATGGCAATACTAATTTTATTTAACGCAGCTCCTATCAGGCCACGAATGCTTCAGGAGCTACTTAAAGCGATTCGGCCACGACAACACAGACGAGTGTACTTGGTGCGGCAGAGGAATCATAGAGGACGCCATATTCGAGTGTGTCATATTCGAGTGTGGACGTTTCGCAGCGAACAGACAGGAGCTGGAGGACATCATGGGCAGACCTATTACGGTGGGCAACCTGATCACCAGCATGATAGAGACCGCACAAAAGTGGGACGCTGCCAGCACCTTCGCAGCAGAAGAAATGCGCGAACTCAGGAGATCTGAGCGCAGCAGACAGAGAACCGCGGATATTTAGGTAGCAAGAACATGCCGGAACGGCCGTTCCGCAGGCAATCCACGCTACCTAAACAATATCCCAACTATAACCTAAGCTAAATAACTAAAATAAATAAACTGAATACAAAAAAAAAAAGAAACACATACACATACACATACACATATATACACATACACATACACATACACATACACATACACATACACATACACATACACATACACATACACATACACATACACATACACATACACATACACATACACATACACATACACATGCACATACACACACACACATACACATACACACACACACACATACACATACACATACACACACACACACACACACATACACACACACATACACATACACACACACATACACAAACACATACACATACACACATACACACACACACACATACACACATGTGGCCGTGTGGTAAGCGGCCCATAGAATACTACCACAGCTAGTCATTGCTTGTCGTATGAGGCGACTAAAAATGACACGGGGATGTAAGTGCCCGGAGAGGTGCCTCTTGCAGGCGAAAAGATTCTGAACGCCATTAACCTGGAAATGGCCAGATCGATTCCGTTCCGTGGTAATTAAAGCAACTCGTGACCTCCGGCTGTGGCCAGGTACCCCCTGGGTAGGCGCTGCACACCCGTGACGCGCCTAGCTAACACGAGAAGGCGACTGAGACTGAGACCAGTAATGTCTCAGGCTGCGAACTCTGGACAACCATACACGACTAGACGACCCCTGGGCTGACGGCCGACAGTATTCTAGCATCTCAGTAAGCGGAGTGAAATCTGGCCGAAATGACTGCTAGGCTAATGCTGTTACCGCCCCCGTCCCGTTAAAACATGGCAAATCTCCAAGCACGCTCCTCGTATCGTCGCCATTTAGTTGGCAGTATAGGTTCAGATGTAATATTCCTGATTAACGCGGATCTGGCTCTGAACACTCGACCCCATGAAGGCGGGTGTCAACCCTCGCATGGCCTCACTGCTTGCAAAGACAACCATGAGATTATAACGCGACTGTACAACGGACAAGGACAACGGCTTAGGAGTTGGGACCCACCAAAATGAGCAATATCCAAACCCCACAAACGAAGGAGAGCTGTGATGCTTTTGCAAAGAGCAGCAGAATGGTGAGATCACCAGTAGATGGAGCAACAGCCGTCCCCGCAGAGACGAACTCAGAGCGGGACCAAACCACGGAAACTCAGAGCAGCTCAGCACTCCGGGAACTCGGGCACGAGATCTCAAAGCTGGTAGACATGCTCGAAGATGGCAAGCGACGCTCCATACACCAGCCCATGCGAGACTCAATAGAGAGCATCAGAGTGCTCTACGAGCTGGCGGCCATCCAGCTACACGACGAAGGAGCCAAGGAGGTAATCAGGACGCACCAGTCGTGTCAAACCTCGCCTCTTTTCAGGACGACGGTAGACGTCAAGCGAAAGCAGGCCACGGTACGGACGCCCCAAACTAAGCGAATCCGAGGGCCAGTCGGTAACCAGGCTACCGTAACAACGGTGCAGGAGACACCGAGCCCCAAAGCGGACGGCGACAAGTGGAAGGAGGTCACCCACAAAAAAAGGAAGGAGGTCACCCGGAAAAAGAGCAAGGGATTGCTTAAGGAAAAGACGCGACCGGATGCTATAGTCATCTCGGCAAAAGGTGAAGCGAGCTACTCAGAGATACTGAGAAAAGTTAAAGCCGATGAGAAACTGGGCGAGCTCGGAAAAGCGGTGTCAAAAATAAGGAGGACACAAAAAGGAGAACTGCTACTTCAGCTTAGGAATTCGGGAGAGAATACCACAGCATTTAGGAGCCTGGTGGGCGAAACGCTAGGCGAAAATGCAGAGGTCCGGACGCTGTCCCACCGAGTCTCCATTGAGTGCAAGGACCTGGACGAGATCACGACCAGAGAGGACATATGCGAGGCGATGAGGGGTCAAATCCAAATATTGGACATAACCCCAGAGAATATTAGCCTCCGTAAGTCGTATGGCCAAACACAGACGGCGACTATAAGACTACCAGCGGAAAGCGCAAAAAAGGCCCTCTCGGTAGGTTTCCTGAAAGTTGGCTGGGTCAACTCAAGAATCCGCGAGCGAATAAACATCACCAGATGTTTCAGATGCCTCGAGTTTGGCCACCTTGCAAGACACTGCAAGAGTGAACTGGACAGATCGAATCTGTGCCGACGATGCGGAGGAAAGGACCATCTGGCTAAGGACTGCAAACAAGAGCCACAGTGCATGCTCTGCAAGGACAGGAAAAATGACCCCAATCACATTGCCGGTAGCGGCAGATGCCCCGTGTTTAGGAGCGCCCTGGCCAACAGAAAATGAAGTTCACTCAGTTAAACCTCAACCACTGCGAGGCTGCTCAGGCCCTGCTTTAACGCCTGGGCCATGGAATGGGGAAGCAAGGAAACCAACGCGAGAGGGACCACCCTGCTAGAAGAGTTCGCGGCGATCGACCTGGGCCTTGCAAACGACGGGCAGGAGCTCACGTACTGTAAGGCCGGTAGAGGCTCTATTATAGACCTCACCCTGCTCAGCAGCTCACTCTATAGGCTAACCACATGGAAAGTCAGCAATGAATTCACATTCAGCGACCACCAAGCAGTGCATTTCGAGATCCACGGGAGAGGACGGAGAAAACAGCAGCCCAAAACAACAGGCCCCAAATGGAAGGACAACTGCCTAGACAAGGAAACATTCACGGATTCCCTACGCCATGCTCGATGGACTGGGGCCACGGAGTCAGCAGAAGACATGGCACGGCAGCTTATGGAAAACATCTCGGACGCGTGCGACTTATCCATGCCCAGGAGGAAGCCAAACAGAAGAGGAGCACCTTGCTACTGGTGGAACGAGGAAATCAGCGACCTAAGGAAGGCCTGCCTACGCGCTAGAAGACGCTCCCAACGAGCCCGAGGCCGCCCAGACTTTGCATCTAGGCTGGATGACCTGCGGGCAGCCAAGCGAGACCTCAAAAGAAGTATCAAACAAAGCAAATCCAGCTGCTTCCAGCAAATATGCGACGAGGCCGACGTAAACCCGTGGGGCACGGCGTATAAGGTAGTCACGAAGAAGATACGCAGCCAGCGAACAACCCGTGTGACCTGCCCTACCGCACTCGCCACTATAGTTGAGGCACTGTTCCCCCATCACCCAAGATTGGAGGTCGTCAGCCGCTCACGAAGCACGGAACTGGTGCAGCAGGTGTCGACAGACGAAGTGGTAGTGGCAAGCAAGAAGCTAGACGACAAAAAGGCTCCAGGACCAGATGGGGTGCCAAACAAGACGCTAAAGTTAGCCATGCTGACGAAACCCGACGCCTTCGCCGAGACATACAATAGATGCCTGCAGGACGGTGTATTTCCCAAGAGATGGAAGCGACAGAAATTAATCCTCCTACCGAAAGGGGATAAGCCAATAGAGGAACCCTCGGGATACAGGCCAATCTGCCTACTGGACACGGCGGGAAAGGTTCTGGAGAGGATCGTGTACAACCGACTAATAAGGGTGGTTGAAGAGAAAGAGGCCCTGTCCAAACAGCAATACGGATTTCGTAAGGCTAGATCTACGGTCGACGCAATTAAGGCGGTGGTAGATATTGCTACTAAAGCAATAGAGGGTACCCGATGGAGGTGGGGAGAGAAGGAGTACTGCGCGGTGGTTACGTTGGACATCCGCAACGCCTTTAACTCAGCTAGCTGGTCTCGAATACTGGAAGCCTTAGACCGAATAGGGATACCGTCCTCCCTTTTCCGTATAATATCCAACTACCTGTCCGATCGACTATTAACTTATGATACGGAAGACGGTACTAGGAGTTACATGGTCACAGCAGGGGTCCCACAGGGGTCGGTCTTGGGACCACTCCTGTGGAACATAATGTACGACGAGGTGCTCAGAGTACAATTGCCCCAGGGATGCAGAATCATAGGATTCGCAGATGATCTGGCCCTATTAGTGGTGGGCAAAGAAATAAAAGAAGTAGAAGCGGCAGCGAATGCAGCCATAAGGATCGTGGCCAGCTGGATGCGTGGCGCTAGCCTGGAGCTGGCAGGCCATAAAACAGAGGCTGTGCTTATCACAAGTCGCAAGATAGTTGAGTTTGCTAGATTTCAGGTAGACAGCGTTAGTATCGAGTCAAAGGCTTCCATCAAGTATCTGGGGGTCATGTTAGACAACAGGCTTAGCTTTCGTCCTCACGTAGAGTATGTTAGCCAGAAAGCGGCAAAAATGCAGGCGGCCCTTTCAAGGATGCTACCAAACATAGGAGGACCAAGAGCAGGTAGACGCCTACTCCTCGCGAGAGTTGTAGCCTCCGTGCTGCTCTATGCTGCACCGATATGGGCATCAGCAGTCGCAAGCCAGAAAGGCCTCAGAAGGAAAATGTCAGTCCCCTACAGGCTAAGCGCACTCCGCACTATCTCTGGATTCCGGACGGTGTCGGACGAGGCGGCCACAGTATTGGCAGGCATGCTGCCGGTAGATATATTGGCCAAGGAAATGGAGAACATATTCAAAGCACGAATAGCGACAGGCGAAGCTGTCTCAATAGACGTCATACGACGGTCGGAGAGAGCTAAATCAATGGCAACTTGGCAGGAGAGATGGAACACGGCGAACAAGGGGAGATGGACACACAAACTAATCCCCAATCTGGAGCAATGGATTAGGAGACGGAACGGAGAAATTAACTTTCACCTAACGCAGTTTTTTACTGGACACGGCGGATACAGGAAGTATCTCCACAGGTTCAGGCATGAGGACACCCCGGAGTGTCCGACATGCCCAAATTTGGACGAAGACCCGGAACACGTGCTGTACCAATGCTCGAGGTATAGAGACGCAGTAGGCTCTGTACCCCCACCTGAGGGACTAGTAACGTTCATGCTGGAAGGAGAGGACAACTGGAGGAATATAAGTCAGCTGATAATAGGCATCCAGAGGGATCTGAGACGATGCGAAAAGGAGCGACGAATAATGGAGACTGCCTAAAATAGGCAACCCATCCCCGCGAAGTAATACTTTGCGGTGATCCCGCGGGGAATGTGGTGTGTGAGTGGGGGGTGAGTTTAGTACGTAGGTGTTGACGGAGTCAGCGAATCGTGCATACGGTTGGCCCGGGCCATCAGTATCTTACGAAGATTTTCACCTCCATGCCGTAAGCAAAAAAAAAAAAAAAAAACACATACACACATACACACATACACACATACACATACACATTCACATTAGCATATACACACATATATACACATACACATACACATACACATACACATACACATACACATACACATACACATACACATACACATACACATACACATACACATACACATACACATACACATACACATACACATACACATACACATACACATACACATACACATACACATACACATACACATACACATACACATACACATACACATACACATACACATACACATACACATACACATACACATACACATACACATACACATACACATACACATACACATACACATACACATACACATACACATACACATACACATACACATACACATACACATACACATACACATACACATACACATACACATACACATACACATACACATACACATACACATACACATACACATACACATACACATACACATACACATACACATACACATACACATACACATACACATACACATACACATACACATACACATACACATACACATACACATACACATACACATACACATACACATACACATACACATACACATACACATACACATACACATACACATACACATACACATACACATACACATACACATACACATACACATACACATACACATACACATACACATACACATACACATACACATACACATACACATACACATACACATACACATACACATACACATACACATACACATACACATACACATACACATACACATACACATACACATACACATACACATACACATACACATACACATACACATACACATACACATACACATACACATACACATACACATACACATACACATACACATACACATACACATACACATACACATACACATACACATACACATACACATACACATACACATACACATACACATACACATACACATACACATACACATACACATACACATACACATACACATACACATACACATACACATACACATACACATACACATACACATACACATACACATACACATACACATACACATACACATACACATACACATACACATACACATACACATACACATACACATACACATACACATACACATACACATATATATACACATACACATACACATACACACATATATATACACATACACATACACATACACACATATATATACACATACACATACACATACACACATATATATACACATACACACATATATATACACATACACACATATATATACACATACACACATATATATACACATACACACATATATATACACATACACACATATATATACACATACACACATATATATACACATACACACATATATATACACATACACACATATATATACACATACACACATATATATACACATACACACATATATATACACATACACACATATATATACACATTGGCCGTGTGGCGAGCGGCCCACAGAATACTAACCTGGCAATGGCCAGATCGATTTCGTTCCTGAGCAATTAAAGCAACTCGTGACCTCCGGCAATGCCCAGGTATCCCCTGTGTAGCTAATACGAGAAGGCGACTAAGACTGAGACCAGTAACGTCTTAGGTTGCAAACTCTGGACAACCTTACACGACAAGACAACCCCTGGGCTGACGGCTGACAGTATTCTAGCATCTCAGTAAGCGGAGTGAAATCTGGCCGAAATGACTGCTAGGTTAATGCTGTTACCGCCCCCGTCCCGTTAAAACATGGCAAATCTCTTAGCACGCTCCTCGAATCGTCGCCATTTAGTTGGCCGTATAGAACAGTATCTGAACACCCGACCGTATGAAGGCGGGTGTCAACCCTCGCATGGCCTCACTGCTTGCAAAGATAACCATGAGATCTAACACGACTGTATAACGACTAAGGACAACGGCTTAGGAGTTGGGACCCTATAAAATGAGTACCAATGAAACACAAAGAGCAGCAGAATGCCGAGATCACCACTAGGTGTTCCAATAGCCGCCCGACAGAGACGAACTCAGGACGGGTACTAACGACAGCAAACCACAGCAGCTCAGCATTACGAGAACTCGGGCAGGAGATCTCAAAGCTGGTAGTCATGCTCGAAGATGGCAAGCGACGCTCCATCCACCAGTCAATGCGTGACTCGATAGAGAGCATCAGAGTGCTCTACGAGCTGGCGGCAATTCAGAAGGAGCCAAGGAGATCATCAGGACGCACCAGTCATCCCAAAAAAGTGGAAGGAGGTCACACACAAGAAAACGAAGGACGTCATAAGGAAAAATAGTAAGGGATTGCTCAAGGAAAAGGCGCGACCGGATGCTATAGTCATCTCGGCAAAAAGTGAAGCTAGCTACTCAGAGATACTGAGGAAAGTTAAAGCGGACGAAAAACTGAGCGAGCTCGGAAAAGCGGTGACAAGGATAAGGAGGAAAAAAAAGGAGACTTACTTCTCCAGCTTAACCACTCGGGAGAGAATACCAAAGCATCACCAGATGTTTGAGATGCTTCGAGTTTGGACATCTAGCAAGACACTGTAAAAGTGATCTGGACAAATCGAACCTGTGCCGACGATGCGGAGGAAAGGACCATCTGGCTAAGGACTGCAAACAAGAGCCACAGGGCATGCTCTGTAAGGAAAGGAATGCCAACTGCAAACACATTGCTGGCAGCGGCAGATGCCCCGTGTTTAGGAGCGCCCTGGCCAACAGAATTGAAGTGGACACAGCTGAACCTCAACCACTGCGAGGCTACTCAGGCCCTGCTGACACAATCAATACGGGAGAGAAATACGGACGTCGCAATAATCTGCGAGCCATACAAGCCTATCGCTGGAAGTGGCTGGGTGGCAAGCAAATGTGGAAAAGCCGCCATTTGGTCTCTCAAATCACCGGTCCAGGAGGTCAGAGCAGCAAACCACAGATTCGTGAGAGCAAAAATTAATGGAATCACCGTTTACAGTTGCTACGCACCCCCAAGCTGGGAGCTGCGGCAATTACAGACCATGTTGGAAGAAATATCAAAAGATGCTCGCAATAGAGCTCCTCTCGTCATAGCCGGAGACTAACGCCTGGGCCGTGGAATGGGGAAGCAAGGATACTAGCGGGAGAGGGACCACCCTGCTAGAAGAGTTCGCGGCGCTCGACTTGGGCCTTGCAAACGACGGGCAGGAGCTCACGTACTGTAAGGCCGGTAGAGGGTCTATTATAGACCTTACCCTGCTCAGCAGCTCACTTTATAGGCTAACTACATGGAAAGTCAGTAATGAATTCACATTCAGCGACCACCGAGCAGTGCACTTCGAGATCCACGGGAGAGGACGGAGAAAACAGCAGCCCAAAACAACAGGCCCCAAATGGAAGGACAACAGCCTAGACGAGGAAACCTACACTGACTCCTTACGTCATGCTCAATGAACTTGGGCCACGGAGTTAGCAGACGACATGGCGCGGCAGCTCATGGGAAACATCTCGGATGCGTGCGACTTATCCATGCCGAGGAGGATGCCAAAAGAGGAGCACCTTGCTACTGGTGGAATGAGCAAATCAGCCTGCCTGCGTGCCAGAAGCGTGCCCGAAGGACCCAGACTTTGCATCTAGGCTGGAACTCATGCGGGCAGACAAGCAAGACCTCAAGAGAGGCATTAAACGAAGCAAATCCAGCTGCTTCCAGAAAATATACAAGGTCGTCACGAAGAAGATCCGCAACCAGGAAACAACCCAGGTGAACTGTCCTACCGCACTTACCACTATAGACACTGTTTCCCCAACACCCACGACTGGAAGTAGCCAACCGCTCACTGAGCACGGAGCTAGTGCAGCAGGTGTCGGCAGAAGACGTGTTAGCGGTAAGCAAAAACTAGGGGACAAAAAGGCTCCAGGACCAGATGGGGTGCCAAACAAGGCGCTAAAGTTAGCAATACTATCGAAACCTGACGCCTTCGCCGAGACATATACTAGATGTGTACAGGACGGTGTATTCCTTAAGAGATGGAAGCGACAGAAACAAATCCTTCTACCGAAAGTGGACAAGCCAATAGAGGAACCTTCGGGATAAAGGCCAATCTGCCTACTGGACACGGCGGGAAAGGTACTGGTAAGGATTGTGTATGACCGACTACTTAGTGTCGTCGAAGAGAAAGAGGCCCTGTGCAAACAGCAATATGGTTTTCGCAAGGCAAGGTCTACGGTCGATGCAATTAAGGCGGTGGTAGATATTGCCGCTAAAACAATAGAGGGAACCAGATAGAGGTGGGGAGACAAGGATTACGTTGGGCATCCGCAATGCCTTTAACTCCACAAGCTGGTCTGTCCGATCGGCTATTGAGTTATGATACGGATAACGGTGCCAGGAGTGGAACATAATGAACGACGGGGTGCTCAGAGTGCAATTGCCCCAGGGATGCAGAATCATAGGATTCGCAGATGACCTAGCTGTAGTAGTGGTGGGAAAAGAAATAGAAGACGTGGAGTGGCTGCTAATGCAGCCATAAGGATCGTGGCCAGCTGGATGCGTGGCGCTAGCCTGGAGCTGGCAGGCCATAAAACAGAGGGGGTCCTGATCACAAGCCACAAAATAGTCGAGTTTGCTAGATTTCAGATCGACAGCGTTAGTATTGACTCAAAGGCTTCCAATAAGTATCTAGGGGTCATGTTAGACAACAGGCTTAGCTTTCGACCGCACGCAGATTACGTGAACCAGAAAGCAACCAAAATGCAGGCGGCCCTTCCGAGGATGCTACCCAACATAGGAGGACCTAAAGCAGGTAGACACCTGTTCCTCGCGAGAGTTGTAGCCTCCGTGCTGCTCTATGCTGCACCGATATGGGCTTTAGAGGTTGCAATCCAGAAAGGTCTCCGAAGAAAGCTGTCAATCCCCTATAGGCTCAGTGCCCTGCGCACCATTTCTGGATTTCGGACGGTGTCGGACGAGGCAGCCACATTATTTGCAGGAATTATGACAGTAGATATGCTGCTGTACCAATGCTCGAGGTACAGAGAGGTAGTGGCATCTGTACCTCCACCGGAGGGAGAGGACAAGTGCACAAATATAAGTCAGCTCATAATAGGCATCCAGAGGGATCTGAGACGATGCGAAATGGAGCGACGACTATTGGATACTGCCTAAAATAGGTAACCCATCCCCGCGAAGTAATACCTTGCGGTGATCCAGCGGGGAATGTGGTGTGTGAGCAGTGGGTGAGTTTAGTATGTAGGTGCTGATGAAGTCAGCAAATCGTGCATACGGTTGGCCCGGGCCATCAGTATCTTATGAAGATTTTCACCTCCGTGCCGTAAGCAAAAAAGGAAAAACGAAAAAGAAAGGCTATCTTCGGCACGGCGAAGATCTAATACCCTGGCAGAGCGAACCTTTTCATAATGCTTATAGTGCTTTGCCCGTATCTAAGAAGCACAGGTAAAACTAATAAATGCCGAGTTTGGTTAAGATATCTTGATAAACAAAATGTTTTTTTATACAAAAACTTAATTTTCGAACGATCGTTCCTATGGCAGCTATATGATATAGTGGTCCGATCTTAATAGGATTTTGCATATATATGAGGAGAAAAGTATAACTTATAAATGCCGAGTTTGGTTAAGATATCTTGAAAAACAAAATGTTTTTTCAAACAAAAACTGACTTTTCGACCGATCGTTCCTATGGCAGCTATATGATATAGTTGTCCGATCCAGCGGATTTTCACATATGAACTGCGTGCAACAGAAAGAGGGACATTTGCAAAATTTCATTTAGATAGCTTTAAAACTGAGAGACTAGTTCGCATAGAAACAGCCAGACGGACAGACGGTCAGACGGACATTGCTATATCGACTCGGCTGTTGATGCTGATCAAGAATATATTACACATTACACATTACACATTACACATTACACATTACACATTACACATTACACATTACACATTACACAGTACACAGTACACATTACACAGTACACATTACACATTACACATTACACATTACACAGTACACATTACACATTACACATTACACATTACACAGTACACATTACACATTACACATTACACATTACACATACACATACACATACACATACACATACACATACACATACACATACACATACACATACACATACACATACACATACACATACACATACACATACACATACACATACACATACACATACACATACACATACACATACACATACACATACACATACACATACACATACACATACACATACACATACACATACACATACACATACACATACACATACACATACACATACACATACACATACACATACACATACACATACACATACACATACACATACACATACACATACACATACACATACACATACACATACACATACACATACACATACACATACACATACACATACACATACACATACACATACACATACACATACACATACACATACACATACACATACACATACACATACACATACACATACACATACACATACACATACACATACACATACACATACACATACACATACACATACACATACACATACACATACACATACACATACACATACACATACACATACACATACACATACACATACACATACACATACACATACACATACACATACACATACACATACACATACACATACACATACACATACACATACACATACACATACACATACACATACACATACACATACACATACACATACACATACACATACACATACACATACACATACACATACACATACACATACACATACACATACACATACACATACACATACACATACACATACACATACACATACACATACACATACACATACACATACACATACACATACACATACACATACACATACACATACACATACACATACACATACACATACACATACACATACACATACACATACACATACACATACACATACACATACACATACACATACACATACACATACACATACACATACACATACACATACACATACACATACACATACACATACACATACACATACACATACACATACACATACACATACACATACACATACACATACACATACACATACACATACACATACACATACACATACACATACACATACACATACACATACACATACACATACACATACACATACACATACACATACACATACACATACACATACACTTACACTTACACTTACACATACACATACACATACACATACACATACACATACACATACACATACACATACACATACACATACACATACACATACACATACACATACACATACACATACACATACACATACACATACACATACACATACACATACACATACACATACACATACACATACACATACACATACACATACACATACACATACACATACACATACACATACACATACACATACACATACACATACACATACACATACACATACACATACACATACACATACACATACACATACACATACACATACACATACACATACACATACACATACACATACACATACACATACACATACACATACACATACACATACACATACACATACACATACACATACACATACACATACACATACACATACACATACACATACACATACACATACACATACACATACACATACACATACACATACACATACACATAGAGATTGTTTTCATAGAGTGCGGACGCGATTTGTAACTGCTCCGTGAAAATAAACAAATAAACCTGTGAAATTAAAGTGAAGTTAGTGCACGCGTGCAGGGAACCGAGACAGGCCTAAGACACCAAAAGGTGCGTGGTGGTACTCACTGCGAAGCCCGTGCAGACCCTTCCTGGGGTGGCGTCTACAGTTCCACGATCCCGGCGAGGGGAGTGGAGGCGTCTACTTGGCGTGTTTGTGCGCTCAATTGTAATAGCCGTCTCGCAAAGCTATTTGTGCAGTTGGTTGCATTCACTCTAACAGCTGTTAGCATTCACTCTAACAGCTGTTAGTAGTGTTGGCTAGCGCAGTTCACAACCAGCTGATCTACACTATAGAGCCAGCTGCCAAACTGCGTAGCGGAGATACCAACCAGGTGATAAGCTGTAACTGGCAGAAAGTACAGCATACTTTCGGGCTTACCATATTCTTGCTAAGCATTTAAGCTTTGGCAAAAGATCAGGCAAAGAAGCCGATATCGGTGCTCACTAAAAGGTCGCGGAACAGACCGATTTCCAACCCCCCCGCCGCGGCGGTGCCCATAAAACGTGGCTCTGGAGCGGTATAACTCCCAGCGGTTCATAGCCAGAGGGAAACCGTTGGCCACCGAGGGACTTTCCTGTAGAGCCCTGATAGTTAGAGCAGGTGCCTAGAGCAAAAATGGAGGATGAGCTTCATGCCTTTACGCGCCGCTCTGCACTACAGTGATCACCGCCACACCAGGCGGTCACGCCAGTGCAGCAAAGAGTGGCTGCGTCGTCGCCGGCAAAAGCGAGTGAGGAGCTGCCAAAAACGCTAAGAGGCACGATTGAGAAGATGGGCTTAGTCCTAAACGGCTTAACGGCGCTGTTCAACTGACAACGATACTGCTTCTTCTCAACCTTCCGTCTTTAACCAATCGTAGGACAATTATCGGAGTTGTCCTTCTACATAAATTGATTATTGGCGAAATAGATTCCCCTTTTCTGCTAGGGCGTCTTCCGGCTACACCAACCAGAAATTATCGCCCCTTATTCCTATCTACGTGCACAACAGACTACGCTATGCACAATCCTTTTCGCGTGCTATGTAAAAATTATAATAGTTTGCATCACGTTTTCTCTACAGAACTGTCTCTACCCCTAATAAAATCGTTGCTTTCAGGATACCTTCGGGAAGTCGCTGACCATTCCCAGCTATGAGCAGGGGCATAGCTTGCCGGACAGGCTGAAAAATTTTCCCCCACCGGGTCGGTGATTTCCCATTACTTTTCTCTCTGTCCTATCTACTTAACACTATCTAACTTACATTGCTTTACTTTATTAACAATCTTCTTACTTTCATTTTTCCTATTTATTGTATTTTCTTTATTAATTTAGCAAATTAAGATTATTTTAATGTTACTTGAGAACACTTTTTTCCTACTTACAACCTTCTGCTTAGATGTAGGCTCTAGTAGCGTTACTGACAAAATTAGCTGTGAAAAGGGGCACAGCTGGCAAATAAAACACCTCCATCGGTCGGTGATGCTATTTAGAAAATTGTATCCTTTAACTAGGCTTTTAGCATAAAATTCTATTGTATAATCTATTGAATAATGAGGAAGACACTCGTTTTGTCGACCATTAATAAATAAATAAATAAATAAATAAATAAATAAAAATGAGAAACGGGATTATTTATAGGAAAACGAACGACGGCAGGTTACTGTTTTGCGTGCCAGAAGACATGGAAAACCAAGTATTACATAAGTATCACAATGAGTTGGGGCTCAAAGAGTTATTGGATAGCGAATGCCAAGGAGAAATGCAATAAATACATTGAAAACTGTCTTAAATGTGTTGCGTTTTCACCAAAAAATTGCAAAGATTCCTACATAGCATACCCAAAGGAGATAAACAATTTGAGCCACTACATGTAGATCATTATGGGCCAGTAGCTACAGGAAGAGCGAATAAACACATATTTGTAATAGTCGACGGGTTCACCAAGTTTGTCAGGCTGTACACAACCAGAACCACAAATACAAAAGAAGCCATAAAAGCACTAAGAGATTATTTTAGGGCATACAGTAGGCCAAAATGCATAATTTCAGACAGAGGCAGTTGTTTCACATCCAGAGAATTCGAGCAATTTTTTTGTTAGATTCCAACATAAAACACATGAAAATGGCAAGCAGCATCCAATATTTTATTTTTCTAAACGAACGACTGAAGTTGAGTCAAGGTACCACAGTTTCGAACTAGAAACGTTAGCAATCATTTATGCACTCCGAAGGTTTCGAATTTACTTACAAGGGAAACGTTTTAAAATAGTCACAGATTGCAACTCATTAACGCTTACTTTAAACAAAGTCGAACTGAATCCTAGAATTGCCAGGTGGGCGTTGGAATTACAAAACTATGATTACGAATTAGTCCACAGAGCTGGGAACAAAATGCAACATGTAGATGCTCTAAGCAGATTTTTTAATAGTAGAAACAAATAGTTTTGAAGACAATCTAATCATTTGCCAGGCAAAAGATTTAAAGCTACAAAAGATAAAAAAGCTTTTAGAGAAAAATGAACACAACATGTCAAGTTTATGTGAAACATATTACTTGTATTAAAGAAGTTTCTTCACACGTGCGTGATAGTGACCTACAGCAAATCTTCTGCTAGCGTTTCAATAACCAAATTTAATTTCTCCACCCCTCGTGAAATATCATCATTAAAAATAAATGTTTCACAGGATATGTTCCCAATCATTTGTGATCCCAAATTTTGGCCTCCACACATGATTGTTCACGAGTTCAAGCCTAAAAAACGTAACCAGCCTGTCACCCTTCCAGTCCCTTCAATACATTTCTGCCCCAAAAAACTAGCTTCATCTTCTGACCAAATCTTTATTTATTATCAGAATGTTAGAAGTCTCGTTTCAAAGCTTAAAAATCTTTTCATGGCCAGCACTTCCTTCGATTCGGATATAATAGCATTTTCAGAAACATGGCTAAACTCAACCATATCTGATTTTGAGATTATATCTAATAACTTTATTTTGTATAGAAATGATCAGCCGACTCGAGGTGGTGGGGTGTTAATTGCCGTTAAAGCCACTCTTCAGTCTGAACTTTTCTGTTTCAGTACGCCTACTGACGCTGAGATTGTCTCAGTTAAGGTGTCTTTTCCTACACGGAATGTCTATGTAACATGCTCTTATGTCCCACCTTCTTCTGATATTCAAGTTTATATGAAACATTACATTGAAACAATTACTTGTATTAAAGAAGTTTCTTCACACGTACGTGATAATGACCTATTTATGGTGTTGGGTGATTTTAATTTGCCGAACATCTCTTGGTCCATATTTACTGCCAAAAATTATCTAGTGCCCTTTAGCACAGCACGATTTTATAGACTGCATGCTTGATCTTTCGTTGTTTCAAATCAATTCAATTTCTAATCATTTGATTAGAACACTTGACCTTGTATTTGTTAACGACTACCTTATTTCTAATGTGTCTAGGTCCCCTCCTTTATCTCTTCCTGACTATGTCTATCATCCAACTTTAGAGGTTGCAATGCTAAATTGTAATCCTTTCATTTCGTGCTCATCAGCCATCAGTTGATATGAATACAGCCATTAATTTTTTTATAACACCCTAAGCTCCCTCTTAGATATGTGTATTCCTAAGTCAATTCCTTCGACTACGGTCTCGACGCTGGTTAGTGCTTGTGAGCGCCTTCCATAACTGGCCTGAGGGTGTGACTTTAGGTGTAGTGAAAAACAGCTAGTCATATCAACTGAGTCATATAAGAAAGACCAATCGGTTGCATAAATAAGCTGATTCAGCAAAGAATAATTTCCTTTGCGAAAGCAACATCGGGGCTTATTAGCTGATGAGCACGAAATGAAAGGATTACAATTGAGCATTGCAATCTCTAAAGTTGGATGATAGACATCCTCAGGAAGAGATAAAGGAGGGGACCTAGACACATTAGAAATAAGGTAGTCGTTAACAAATACAAGGTCAAGTGTTCTAATCAAATGATTAGAAATTGAATAGATTTGAAACAACGAAAGATCAAGCATGCAGTCTATAAAATCGTGCTGTGCTGAGGGCACTAGATAATTTTTGGCAGTAAATATGGACCAAGAGATGTTCGGCAAATTAAAATCACCCAACACCATAAATAGGTCATTATCACGTACGTGTGAAGAAACTTCTTTAATACAAGTAATTGTTTCAATGTAATGTTTCATATAAACTTGAATATCAGAAGAAGGTGGGACATAAGAGCATGTTACATAGACATTCCGTGTAGGAAAAGACACCTTAACTGAGACAATCTCAGCGTCAGTAGGCGTACTGAAACAGAAAAGTTCAGACTGGAGAGTGGCTTTAACGGCAATTAACACCCCACCACCTCGAGTCGGCCGATCATTTCTATACAAAATAAAGTTATTAGATATAATCTCAAAATCAGATATGGTTGAGTTTAGCCATGTTTCTGAAAATGCTATTATATCCGAATCGAAGGAAGTGCTGGCCATGAAAAGATTTTTAAGCTTTGAAACGAGACTTCTAACATTCTGATAATAAATAAAGATTTGGTCAGAAGATGAAGCTAGTTTTTTGGGGCAGAAATGTATTGAAGGGACTGGAAGGGTGACAGGCTGGTTACGTTTTTTAGGCTTGAACTCGTGAACAATCATGTGTGGAGGCCAAAATTTGGGATCACAAATGATTGGGAACATATCGTTCCCCTTCACGGCGAGTTCAATACGTCAGCATGTACATGCGCTCCCATGCTCATTTTTACTCTCCCACGCACAAATATCTACAAGCAGCGCAAAGCAGACGAAAGAAAAATCACGCTAGTGTACCGTTATCCTCGCTCCAACGGTCCGTATGTCTACCGTATACTTCTAGAAAGTGTCGATTATAAGCAATGTAGTAGTTTGAAACAGTGTTTCTAACTCGTGAGCGTTATGTAAGACCCCGTTCTCTTATAAAAAGCAAAGCTCAAGTTCTCTTGCATTGAAGCATTGAGTGGCGAGCCGGATAAATAGTGAAAGGTGATATTGGGATGTGAATCTAAGTGATATCGGAGTTAACCAAAATTTGAGTTACGCGACTGGCCGGCTTCTGCAAGCGCTTTTGCGCTGCCCCTTTCGTGTGCTGCACATTTTCGGATGAGACCGGCCGGCCAATTTATTCCACGATAGTTTTTTTTTTTTGGAAGCGCCGCAGATTCAGTGAGCTGTTCACGCACATTGGCAACAACACCTGAGCCGTGTCTACCAGCTTACCGTCCTGCGCAGCCGCTACGGTCTCGACGCTGGTTAGCGCTTGTGAGCGCCTTCCATAACTGGCCTGAGGGTGTGACTTTAGGTGTAGTGAAAAACAGCTAATCATATCCATAAGCCATTCGTACAGTATCGCAAACGTTACCTCTATCTCTCTCAAAAGAGAACAGCCCACTCTGCAATATCTTGTCGCCCAAATTTTTCCAAATTTTTGCTACACATGAAACCATTTTTTTTTTCGATGTTATCGAGCCCCGTCAGCCGTCGGTGGACACGCGATTACAACTCAGTCTACTTGTTTAATCTACCATAATGGATCTGCCAGTTTGCAAGTAGCATTCAAATTTTAAAATTGCTTTTTGTATGTTTTGATCGACCAGAATGGATCTGCGAGTTCGCAAGGATACAGTAAATAGCGTTTAACAGATAGTCCTTATTATAATTGTTATGCACAGTAGTTTTCAGTTGGTAAGCGACGAACGATATAACCATGAAAAGAATTGGAACATCGGAAATTAAGGACAAGGACTAGGTCCAATTAGTAACGCAAATGACCCAACAACACCCACGTGATTTTCAGATCCCGGGGAAGAAACCGCAGAGGAGCTCCACCGCGTAGAGGAAAATTTTTATGGCACCATGTCTGGAACTTCGAAAGAAGTCAGATGAAATAGAAACTGAAGAATTTCAATTCGAGTTTACAAAGCTCGTAACCGGTCTACGCAATCCCATAAATATAGTCATTGGTATATCTTTTGGTGCGGAATTCCAAGCCGTCGCTTTGCTAAAATATAGGCACGATAGCTCGACTGCGGAATGAAATACGGACTCATGAGCAAAGCTCAAACTGTCAGATGACACCGTCCCTTTATCTCAGAACTAGATGAGCAATTGGAAATTTCTGCAATACAGCATAAAACTATAAAGTGTTGGAACTGTGGTAGATTCGGTCATCACTATGACCACTGTCTTGAACCAAGAATCATATTTTGTAATGGATGCGGGGCCAAAGACACCTTTAAACCTAATTGTAAGGTATGTTATCCGCCGAAAAATTGCAAAGTGGTTGCGCAGACAACATCTGTACTGTCGCATCCAACAAAGTAAAACAAAACATTTCCGAGCAGGCCGTTATTCCAACTTCAGGCCTGACGAAACATGACGACACAGCGAGTCGTAAACAATTAGTGTATCCTACTAATTAGCTAAACATACCCTTTCATGCCAGGTTAGCGCACTATATGACTGCTGGGAACCGTTTTTTGGCAAAGTAGACAGCTGTGTGCGACACAAACCACGCAAACGCTCAACTTTACGAATGCGAGCATTCTGGAAGAGAATCTGCCTGATCCGTAAAAATTTAGTTGCAGCTATTTTTCTGAGCGCAGACCATCGTCTGTACTGAAATTAAAATAGAAGACGCAGAATATATAGCTCTTCTCGATTCTGCTGTCCATTTTCAAGTACACCCAAAGACCCAGAAATGTTTTTGCCGCGTAAAAACGTAGTGAGCCGACTGCTATTACATATCGAGGAATCACAGTCAGTTGACATTTACATTATACCCGGTCTTAAGCAAAGCGTCTATCAGATACGTTAGACCGACCGAAAGTGCATTTACTATACGAACAACAACAGCGAGAGCTGGGTAATGTCATTACAGAGCTTCCTTTTTTTGAAAAGATAGGCTTAGGACGCACCAGTCTAATCGAGCACTGCATCGATGTTGGGGAGTCCAAGCCTATAAAGCAGCTAAATAGAAAATATGCTGTCTAAAGCACGCAATTCCCAATTCGGACTTTGTAATGCAGCTCAGACCCTTTGCCGATTGATGGATCAGGTAATCCCAGCGCACTTACGCACAAGAGTTTTCGTCTGTTTTCGTCAAAAACGGATCCGGATACCCACCACAGTTAAACAACTGCGAAGATTTTTGGGGACATCTGGGTGGATTCGCCGCTTTGTCGAAGGTTACGCTACGGTAACTTATCGGCTCATGGAGCTGTTACGAAAGAGCAAGACATTCACCTGGACGAACGAGGCCGATAAAGGCAGTTAAAATGTAAGCTAATTTCCTCACGCATACTTAGCACCCCCGACTTTTCAAAACCGTTTCTTTTGTTGTACGACGGCAGTCAATATGGACTTGGATGCGTCCTGGCTCAAACGAGCGAAGACGGCACCGAACTACCCATAGCATACATGTCCGTTAAGCTCCAGATTAGCTTGAATGCTTTGCGGTCATAAATGGGAGGGGCAAGAATTTTAATTAATCACTGATCATGCATCCCTAAAGTGGTTAATGAATCAAAAAGACTTGTCGGGGCGATTAGCCCGCTGGTTGGTTGCAAGGTTTTTCATTTTCGATACAGCACCGTAGAGGTGCAGAGAATATTGTGGCTGATACTCTATCGCGCCAAGATGAAAACGAAATTGGCGAATTATCCGAATCTGGCCTAATAGTCTTGAAGTTGAACTCTAAAGAATTCGTTTCAAGATCCAGAAGGCCTTAGAGCTGACGTATTGCATCGAGCGCACAATCCACCTGACTCAGCACATTATCGTACAGGCAAGATGATCGAGAAACTTAAACTATATGTCTATTGGCCTGGCTGGTTACCAATATTCAGAGCTACGTTTCGAATTTTTCAACTTGCTGGCTAACCAAAAGTCCGAACGCAATTTTGAAACCGCCTATAGGAAAACCAATCACTTCGGACAGGCCCTTTCAAAAGCTTTATATCGACATTTTAGTCCCGTTCCCATGTTCCAAGGGGAATATAGGTCTCCTGATTAATTTCGATCACAATACGAAGTTTCCTTTTTTGCAGCCGTTAAGAAAGTTCACATTCAACAGAATCTGTATTGACGGACAACTGTTCCTAGTTCAGATCTGGATACTTCAAAGCTTTTAGAATATCGCAGATAAGCACCGCAATTTATTCGATCAGTGCTGGCAGCTATCAGAGCGTATGTCGGTAGAAATGAGTTCCGGGCTAAATATATAAATATTTGTTATGGTTAGATCTCTTGGGCAAACTAAATGTCGGGAGCTATGACATTCAGCTAGAAGATACAATCTGCGAAGTAGAAACATTCAGTTGAAGATTGGTGATACTGTCTGTGCCCACAATTTCGCGCAAAGCAATGCTGAAAAGAAGTTCAGTAGTGAACTAGCACCATTTTTCTTGACAGCCAAAGTAACTATAAAACTTTACGCCAACTATTACGAGCTTCAAAATGAATCAGGAAAGTTCATGGGAATATATCATTTAAAAGATTTGGCAATGACCTTGGTCTTCTTCAGTTTATGAGTTCTCGAGATGAATCATAAGCTGTGTTATAGTGACCAATGGGCAAGTTGGTAAGTGTTCGGATATACTTCTCTCTTCATTCCCCTTCACGGCGGATTTTTACTCTACCATGCTTATTTATACTCTGCCACGCACAAACACCTGCAAGCAGCGCAAAGCAGACGAAAAAACAATCACGCCAGTTTACCGTTATCCTCGCTCCAACGGTCCGTATGTCTGCCCTATACTTCAAGAAAATTCGACTAGGCTGCTCATAAAGTACTTGGCGAAGCCAAATTATCTTTCAATCGCATCGCCAGAGAAGGTAGAAGTGTAGATTATCAAGTTTGAATCAGTGTTTCCAACTCGTCGGCGTTATATGAAACCCCGTTCTCTTATAAAAAGCAAAACTCAAATTCTCTAATCACGAGACAGCCACAAAGCGATCGTCTCCAAATTACTGAAGCATTGAGTGGCGACCCTGATAAATAGTGAAAGGTGATATTTGGATGTGAATCTAACTGATATTGGAGCTAACCAAAATTTGAGTTACGGCGGTGAAAACTAAGTCAATCGACCGGCCGGCTTCTGCAAGCGATTTTGCGCTGCCCCTTTCGTGTGCTGCACATTTTCAGACGAGACCGGCCGGCCAATTAATGCCACGCTAGTTTTTTTTTTGGAAGCGCCGCAGATTCAGTGAGCTGTTCACGCACAGCTAACACGTAGGGTGTGACCTACAAGCCCTTACTTGATTCCATTGGCAACAACACCTGAGCCGTTTCTACCAGCTTACCGTCCTGCGCAGCCGCCACGGTACCGACGCTGGTTAGTGCTTGCGAGTGCCTTTCATAAGCTAAGGGTGTGACTTTAGGTGTAGGGAAAGTGAACGCAGCGAGCGCTGCTCCAGATGGACTCGGCGCGTTGGAAAGGCAACCCGTAATGACCGTAAGCCATTCGTGCAGTATCGCAGCCGTTATCTTGACATTAATTAAGCATATAAATCTTCATCTATTCTAATAATAGTCAATTTTCTATTTAGTTTTAGTTTCAAAAAAGCCCAAAGGAGAATAGCCCAATATACCATATCTCTTGTCGCACAATCATATGAATTTCAACATATATATGTTTTAATCCGTATCTACAGCACTCTGCTTCTGCTTCTGCATCGATGGGCTCAACGAGCACAGCACATGTATGTGAGTCATTAAATGCCTGGCAAGTACAGGCATAGTTTGTAGTTCGTATGGGCAATATCAATATGCTATTCTTTCTTTTTGTGTTTATTAAATTCAGATTCCTTTCTCTTTATTTTCTATTTTGCTATAATCAATTAATAAAGATATGAAGTCACAATTAATTACAAGAATTTGTAATGAAATAAATGAATACTTTGTCAGATGTTTAATGAATATAAACGTTTAATCTCTTCGACGAGTTCGTCGCCGGTACGACATGAACGCTATCATGCATTATCAATAGAACGAAAGTGATCTTTAATTAGGGGTGGCCCAAGACAGCTTATAGGTGCCGCCAAGGCCGGGTGGGTAGAGAGTATTATCAGTTTGACAGTTTTTATTCGTTCTAGTGGAACCTACAGATTCACCCTTTCCCCTTTTCATAATGACAGAAAGTGCACTTATTTAGAAAGAGTCCACGCCCCATCCTACGAGCATAAGCAGCAAAAGCGAGAAGTGCACGACGCCCCCCTTAGAGTGCAGTGCAAGACAAGCGGTGATCCACAGGGACTAGGCAAACTAGGCAAATCCACAGGGAATAGGCAAACACTACGCACACACTTCAATTGTCAGAATGCGTTTTTATTCTTAAAATATCAACTTATAAAACCGACTGTTAAAATACCAAGACTTAACAAAGGAATTTTGCGAGATGCGGATGCGAGCGGGTTTAACTCAAAACCACAACGAACTTCAACTTCCAGTTGCAAACGCATCCCAATCATTCACCAAGGGAGAGATTTCACTGTCAAAAGGGATCATAGACCACTTATACTCTTATATTCAATGGTTAATCCAAGTTTTAAATTAACACGTATGAGGCTTTAGTTAGAGGAAAATAATTTACGGTATAGTATGTAAAGGGAAAAGATAATTATGTAGCTGATTCGTTATCAAAAATATTATGAAAGTCACTACCAGATATGAAAGTAGACAAAAATCCTGCGCAGGAGATAAGGAAATAGAATTGCCTAGGAAAAAGCTTCAAAGCCCGAACCACTATATCATATAGGTGCCATAGGAACGATCGGTCGAAAATTAAGTTATTGTATGGAAAACCTTTTTTCATTCAAGATATTTTGATTAAACACGGCATTTAAAGATTTTACTCTATTTATTTTTGCAAAATCTTATTTACGTTGGAACGATCAGTCGCAAATCAGGTTTTTGATTAAAAACCTTTTTTGGTTATCAAGATATATTGACCAAGCTCGGCATTTACTATTTTCCAGGTACTTCTTACATACGGGCAAAGCACTATGAGCACTATGACAAGGTTGGACCTGCAAGGGTATTAGATCTTCGGCGTGCCGAAGATAGCCCTTCTTTCTCGTTTCAAGTTTAACTTTTTGAAGACCCAGCATTAAGTCGAGACATGAAAAATATTTTGCTCTTCCTAGTTGATCAAGAATATCCGCAATTCTTGGAAGTGGGAACTTGTCAGCCAATTATTGTCGCCATCTTTTAAGTGGGATGTTGTATTCTGATACAGAAGTTTCTACGATTTTTTCTTTAGTTGAGCTTCAATATGCAATAAAAATTTTTTTAATTGAAAGTGAATGTGATTTATATGTCTTTCTTTCTTTACCTGGACCTTGAGTTGCTCTTGTCGTTAGTGAGTGCATGCATGCATGCATGTGCTCAATTATTGGATGCAGACGCTCGACTAAGATCTGTATTGCACCACAAAGATTCTTGAAATATAACGTATTATCATTTCATGCGTTTACCATAGAAGAATATGAATTTACTGTTTGAATATCTTAAGGATAAAGATTATTTAATTGCAGAATTGACATAAATAAGGTTCTAGTCGGGAGCTCCCGACTAGGGTATACCCTGAACCCTCTTCTTCCAACATGAAATGCATATATATATTCTATTTTAGAAGCTATATGTCACATCTGGTGACTCTAGCTCTTTTTATTTACCAAAATTGCCCAAAAAACAGGATATCGATATCGAATCTTATCGATTGCTTGGAAACGAAGTAAGTTATCGATTATCGGAATGAAACTCGATCTGCGCGGGCACTAGGAGCACCTACATCTAAAATTTCAAGTCTCTAGCTCTTATAGTTTCTGAGATCCTCGCGTTCATACATACGGACGGAGGGACGGACATGGCTAGATCGACTCGGCTATCGATGCTGATTAAGAATATATGTACTTTATGGGGTCGGAGAAGCTTCCTTCTGCCTGTTACATACATTTGGATTTTGCACGATTGGTCAAGTGCAAAATCAAGAAGTGTGGCAATTAAATTTTTCTATGTCTAGGACATAACCAGATCCGAGTTTCTTGCCACTCACAAATATGTTAGGAATCAATTCGTCTGCCGCGCAGAAGGCAGATGCAAAATAATTTTTAAATCGCCACGTAAATAAAATTATTAAAATTATAATATTTTTTTTTTATAAGTTTATACTTACACTTTGGTCTACTTTAGTTTTTGCACCGCTAACAATATTTAATGATAAAACATATGCAAATTCAAAAGTTAATGCACATTTAGCAGATCATAATGAACGTCATGCTGACATCGATGGATGCCGACGTGTAAGTACGGCACAGCCGGAGAAAACATGCGTGCATATGTTAGGATAAATGTGTTAGCGCACCTGCATTGTTAGTTCAACTGATAAGCATACATACAACTTTTTGCGATAGCTCTTCCTCAGCTATATAGTGCAGTATAGAGTGGGGATTGGTTCGGTGTGTGACGGTGGAATGTGTGGACGTACTCGCACCTCTGCAGATTAGTGGCCCGTGTGTAGGTCTGAATACCCGTGGTGGTGTGGAGCTGCCTCGCCATGCTTCAACGCCCTCCAACCACCACGACCATGCACACTCACACTCGTTCGCTCTCTGTGCGATGTAAGTGCTAGGTGCTCGATGCACGGTGTCGATGTTCGGTGTCCCAGGTCGCGATTCCCATTCATATCATCCGACCTGTTCTTCCGTCAAATATCTTTTTTTCTCCTTTTGTCTTGTTTTGCTCGTTCATTGTAAACAATTGCTAGACTTAAGTAAACATTGTCATCACCTGAAGTCTAACGAATATTCTTCTCTTATATAATATATTTATATTGAGCATATTAATCTAAGAAAATGTTGTACAAACACATTTTTGAATTATATGATAAATATCTAAAATGAATCAGTGCTAGATTTATTTTAAGGCTCCTTTTAACAGCCAGCCCCACAAGCATGTGTAGGGTAGAATTACTATTCTACATGGGAGGGCGGGTACAGAAAGAAGGACCTTAATATCTCAGTTCATCTTCACTGCATCACATTTACTTAATATTTGGTTTGTATCTTCCTGTCCCTTTCTTTGCCTACACATTATTAAGTGACGACTAAGTCCGAAACAACACAAAGATCCACCGCCACTTGCCGTGAGCAAGGCCGGAGCCTTTTGTTCGTTACAAGCTCTTGCAGCTCATTAGATTTCAGCATATTTTGCTCCTTCTCCTTGGCTAACAGCGACAAGCTAGTACTGTGTGTAAATTCGCCAACGACTACCCAGCCTAATAGCGATTTCTGAAGGGTGGGCAATATTTGTCCTGGTTTAATTTGACCTGCAAAAATCAGCTTGAAGAATAAAAAAACTCGCAATAGCATATCAATTCTTTGGGGAGATTCGGATCTGCAAGGGCTACTCCCTTCGGTGGCAAACCTTGCCAATCTAGATTTGAAAGTGGCATTCACCTCATCAATAATCTGAGATGTTTCATTGCCGATGCTACTGATGAGGTTTGCTGCCTCTGGCGATAGCGTTGGCTATCGCAGCTCCTCGTTATATGTCGCTTAGTAAAACATATTAGGCGTAAAAAGACGTACGCTATGTCTTTTAACCTCCCAAAATCGCTGCAATGAAGTTAATTCTTTACATTTTGGGCATGCCCTTAACACATGTGCGCTAGCACAAATGGTACACGACTTACCAATGTTGCTGCTAGCTACAGATAAGTTAGTTTTCTTTGGTCGTTGGGTGGTAAGCCATTCTTCCGCCGAACTTCTCGATTAGCCAAGTTCATACCTCCTATCGAGTGTCTCATTATCACCAATTTTCTACGAATTAAATGCAAAACTAGCGATTTTTATCGGGAGCTCCCGACTAGAGGATACACTGAACCCTCTTCCAACATCAAATGCATATATATATTCTATTTTAGAAGCTATATGTCATGTTTGGTGGTTCTAGCTCTTATTATTTACAAAAATTGCCCAAAAAGGATATCGATATCGATTGCTTGGAAACGGATTAAGCTATCGATTATCGGAAACAAACTCTATCTGCGCGGGCACTAGGAGCACCTACATCTAAGATTTTAAGTCTTTAGATCTTAAAGGTTCTGAGATCCTTGCGTTCATACATACGGACAGACGGACAGACAGACGGACATGGCTAGATCGACTGGGCTATTGGTGCTGATCAAGAATATATATACTTTATGGGGTCGGAGATGCTTTCTTCTGCCTGTTACATACATTTGGATTTTGTACAAATACAATATACCATTATGGGTTCGGGGTATAAAAATTGAGACTCTAACCGATCCAAAGTTACTCGAGAGGTGGCTAGCCACTTTATAAAAATTTAAAAATTTAATCGATTTTTTCCCCGTTAGTGGCCAATTAGGTATCAATCTTTGATAAACTACAGATTAGCTGGGTGTGTTCTGATGATATGCTTCCAGATCACTGACTTTTGGCTTTCGCTACGGCAAATTGCTACCAGGGCGTTGACCGAACTATTTGCTATACAGCATCATGATTGCCCTCGAGTTCACCGTCAAAAGAGGGTTCCTCGTTAACTTACACATACATACATTATATGTGTATATTGAGACAACGATTTTTCATAACAAAAATGTAATTATTCTTTTCCTTAGTCTAAGAAAGTGTCAGATCGTATAGCGGATATGGAGGAACCATTACTCAGAGAACTTAATGAAGGTATTGCAATATTTGTGCAAGAGTTTGATGAGTTTAATCGCAACTTTGAAGCAAATGGTCCAATGGTTGAAGGAATATCTGCCAAAGAAGCTAGCGAACGGGTATTTCTATTTCAAAATCGTTTCGACGAGCTTTGGCGTAAATTTGAAATGTACAGCAGTGGTGAAAAACTTTTTGGTTTACCTATAACGGAATACCCCTTGCTGCATCAGCGTAAAAGAGAATTTAATTATCTTAATCGCCTATATTCATTATATATACAAGTTTTAAAGGCTATTTCAGATTATTATGAAATGCCTTGGGCTGAAGTTGATATTGAAAAAATTAGCGCTGAGCTGGCCGATTTTCAGTTACGTTGTCGAAAGCTTCCAAAAGGTATGCAATCTTGGCCTGCGTACATTGACTTAAAGACAAAAATAGATGATTTTAATGAGACATGCCCATTACTTGAATTAATGACGAACAAAGCAATGAAGGAACGTCACTGGGTGCGATTAAATGCACTTTTCAAGACTAACTTTGACCCAACCGATCCAAAGTTCACACTTGGGAAACTACTTGACGCACCGATTTTGAAATATAAAGAAGATGTTGAAGATATTTGTGTCGGGGCTGGCAAAGAATTAGATATAGAAGCAAAATTAAAACAAATAATTGCTGATTGGGCCTTGTTAAATTTACAATTGGGACAGTTTAGAAATCGAGGAGAACTTGTTCTAAAAGGCACTGAAACATTGTCACTTATAGCCTCAATAGAGGATAGCTTAATGATAATGAACTCGCTAAGCTCCAATAGATATAATGCTCCATTTAAAAAGGAAATACAACTGTGGCTTTGGAAACTTGTAAGCACTGGTGACATTCTGGAAAAATGGCTAATGGTTCAAAATCTATGGATATACTTGGAAGCCGTTTTTGTGGGTGGTGATATATCAAAGCAACTACCTATGGAAGCAAAACGTTTCGTAAATATTGACAAAAGCTATGTTAAGATAATGATGCGAGCTCGAGAAATACCAAATGCAGTAGAGTGCTGCACTGGAGACGAATCATTAGCTACAAACTTAAATTGGTTATTTGATCAGTTAGAAACTTGCCAAAAAAGTTTAACAGGATATTTAGAATCAAAACGCCTGTTATTCCCACGATTCTTTTTTGTGTCAGATCCTGTTCTTTGGAAATATTGGGACAAGCGTCCGATCCTACGTCAATACAACCTCATCTTTTAAGTATATTTGATGCTATTGCTACAGTTGACTTCCAGGAAAAGGCAAGTGATATAATTGATGGCATGAACTCGTCAAATCACGAAAAGGTTAAATTTGAAAATACGGTGCAGTGTGTCGGGAGCGTAGAGCTTTGGCTAGGCCGTTTGCTTAAAGAAATGCAAGATACTATGAGAACAATTCTTGCCGGAATGGCAATTAGTCTGAATGATCCGGAATTTAATTTTGCTGAGGAATTTCCTTCATTTTGTGGACAGGCGGGTGTTGTAGGAGTACAGTTACTATGGACAAAGGATTCGGAGTACGCTTTACGGAAATGTCGATCCGACAAGACTATTATGAAACGCACCAACAATAAATTTTTGGTGTTACTTAACTTTTTCATCGACTTAACTGTAAGAGATCTAACCTCACTTGATCGGATACGTTTTGAGACTATGGTCACAATTCATGTACATCAGCGCGATATTTTTGATGAGTTGTGTACACAACGCATTAAATCGGCAGGTGACTTTGAGTGGCAAAAGCAAGCCCGATTTTATTTCAACGAAGACAACGATGACGTTATTGTGGGTATTACGGATGTAAATTTTATTTATCAAAATGAATATTTGGGCGTTACTGAACGTCTGGCCATTACTCCATTGACTGATCGTTGCTATATTACTCTTGCGCAGGCTGTAGGCATGTGCATGGGTGGAGCACCAGCGGGTCCCGCTGGCACAGGCAAAACTGAAACTACGAAAGATATGGGTCGTGCCTTAGGTAAATTAGTTGTCGTTTTTAATTGCTCTGATCAGATGGATTTTCGTGGCTTGGGTCGAATTTACAAAGGACTTGCGCAGTCTGGTTCATGGGGATGCTTTGACGAATTCAACCGCATTGAGTTACCTGTATTGTCAGTGGCGGCGCAACAAATTTAGTAAGTACTTGTTATAACAAACTAAAATCATATAAATGTAATACTTATTTTTCGCAGTATTGTTCTGACGGCCCGTAAGGAAAAACGGTCTTCGTTTATATTCCTAGATGGTGATGACGTCACACTTAATCCCGAATTTGGAATATTTATTACTATGAATCCTGGTTATGCTGGTCGCCAAGAACTACCTGAGAATCTTAAGATTATGTTTCGAACGGTGGCTATGATGGTACCCGATCGACAGATCATAATAAGAGTTAAAATGGCAAGTTGTGGTTTTAAAGAAAATGTTCTACTTTCTCGAAAAATGTTCACACTGTATAAATTATGCGAGGAACAATTATCGAAACAGGTGCATTACGACTTCGGCCTACGCAATATACTTTCGGTTCTAAGAACTCTTGGTTCGCAAAAGAGGTCCAACCCAACTGATACAGAGGAAACAATAGTAATGCGTGTTTTACGTGATATGAATGTTTCAAAACTTATTGACGAAGACGAAGGACTCTTCGTATCGCTTGTTGATGATATGTTTCCAGGAATAAAGTTAACAACGAATGTTTACAAGGATCTACAACGAGCTATTGTTAAAGTTTGTGATGAATCAGGTTATGTCAATAATCCAGAGTGGAATTTGAAGGTTGTACAACTTTATGAAACTTCTCTTGTGCGTCATGGACTTATGCTCATGGGCCCAACAGGATCTGGAAAAACTAGTTGCACACTCTGCATGCTTCGTTGCTTTACAAAAATGGGCCGAGCACATAAAGAAATGAGAATGAACCCTAAGGCTATTACAGCTCCACAAATGTTTGGACGTTTGGATGTAGCGACTAATGACTGGACAGATGGAATCTTTTCCACACTATGGCGACGTTCATTAAAAATTCCGCATCATCAAAACTGTTGGATTGTGCTAGATGGTCCAGTTGATGCCGTGTGGATAGAAAACTTGAATTCAGTGCTGGATGATAACAAGACACTAACTTTAGCGAATGGAGACCGCATAAAAATGGCTGATAATTCTAAACTAGTATTTGAACCAGATAACGTTGACAACGCATCACCAGCAACCGTCAGTCGTGTTGGCATGGTGTTTACAAGTTCTTCTGTTTTAAGTTGGAAAGTTTATATGGAGGCGTGGTTGATGACTCATAACGATGATCAAGAAATTTATAGACGATGTTATGATGCAATATATGATGATGCGCATACCTTCTTGCAGACTAGGCTTGTAGCGAAAATGCGCATACTAGAAGCTATTTATATTCGACAAATGTTAGACATTATGGATGGACTTTTGATTGAAATATCTTCTCGCAGTGAAAAAGCTCTTGAACGCATGTTTTTATTTGCAATGATGTGGTCGCTTGGAGCAGTTTTAGAACTATCTGAACGTGAAAAGTTTGAAGAATATCTTTTAAAACATCCTTCAAAATTACGTACGTTAATATTTAATTGTAAAAAAAACATGTTTTATATATTATTTTTGAATAGTTTGGCCAAAACGGGGGTTGACTGAAACAATTTTTGAATACTATGTAGATGACAACGGAAGTTGGCAACACTGGAACTCGCGTGTTGATGTATTTAATTTTCCAGAGGATGAGATTCCAGAATTCGCTTCAATTTTAGTACCCAACGTGGACAATGTACGCACAGCTTTTCTCATACATAACAGTTCAATGCAGCTCAAACAAGTACTGCTTATTGGAGAACAGGGAACTGCCAAAACTGTAATGATAACTGCTTACATGGGCCGTTACGACCCCGAGGAGCATCTATCCAAATCTATTAATTTCTCGTCTGCAACTTCACCAAATATGTTCCAAGTAAGTATCATTTTTAAATAAGCTCGCCCAAGTAAATGGAAATTTCCATTGTAATGGATCCTAAGTTTCGTATTAGAAGACCGTGGTGGGAATTAATCAAATGCTGTTGGATTAAACATCTCTAGCATTCTAGATTTTATAAATTTATTTGGCCCTAATAGATGTGAGAGAAAATTTTTAGCTTTACTTGCCAGTATGAACACCAACGAACAAATTTTCTTCATACAAAGAGACACCAAAGAAGAACCACAGTCGCGATTAGCATATTTCGGTTAAATAGCTTACACCATAAAGACATCTCGCCGGTGTACCATGAGCAACCTTTGGCATACAGATGTAGCATTCGATTATTTGTAGTTGAATGGTTCTTGCCATTCAGGATTCGGCTCATCCCATTGAAAATGGATAAGAAGGGTATAATATATTTGGGAAAATGTATGTAGGCAGAAGGAAATATTTCCGACCGCATAAAGTATATACATTCTTGATCAGTTACAACAGCCGAGTCGAAATTTAAGATGTAGGTCCTCCAAGCGCATGCGCAGATCGCTTGATATGTGGCTTCTAGAATTTGATGTGTATATCAAGTATCTTTAGTTTTATACCTATCGCCACTTCCCAGTTACCACTACAGAGCTATAAATCAAGTTAATATCCCAAATCATATTGGTTGTTCTGACAACCATACTCTACTTGTACATAATTACCCCCATAGTTGTCTGATTGTTGATAATTTTTATCAACCTGCATTTTTGGGGAACCACTAGCATTTTCTCGTATACGGTTGTACGATTGATTTGGTATCTATCTACCTGGAGGGTGTTGTGAAAAATTGTGGCCTTGACTACCGTTAGTCATGTATTTTTAGGTTTAGTATATCGTGTATTTGTTAGTATTTTGGTCGTTGGCTTCCTTTTTATACCCTGAACCCATTAAAAATGGGTAAAACGGGTATAATGTGATTCTGCAAATGTAAATGTATGTAACAGGTAGAAGGAAGCATTTCCGGCCGCATAAAGTATATATATTCTTGATAAGCATCAATAGCCGAGTCGATCTAGCCATGTCCGTCTATCAGCCTGTCCGTATGTATGAACGCAAAGATATCAGAACCTACGAGACTTTAGCTGTAGGTCCTCCTTGTGCATGCGCAGATCGAGTTTGTTTCCGATTATCGATAACTTGCCCAGTTTCCACCAAACGATAAAAATCGATATCGACATCCTGTTTTTTTGGCTAATTGGGTAAATATTGAAAGCTAGTGTCACCAAACTTCTTATGTTATATTTATATCAAGTTACTTTCATTTTATACCTATCGCCACCTCCCGCTACCACCCCAGAGCTATAAATCAAGTTAATAACCAAACTTGTAATGTACATCAATTTAAGCCACAATTAAATGCAATTGACTTTTTGATAATACCCAAATATTCTATGGCATAATAAGATATACTGTAGAAAATATCATTAAGATTGGTTAAGGACAAAAAGTTTTGATTGCTTACGTGTTAGCCGCAGCAACCGCAAATTCCAAGAATTTCTGCATACACATTCATGCGCGAGTTACGCCCTTGACGTCACCACCCCATTCACAACAATATAATGTCGAGTTCAAACCAGTTGAGCTTGCAAGCCCTATATCCGCTGGACTGAAATCCAATTTAATGTAAGCACAATCCAACTTTTAAAGATCGAAGTGTCATAAAATATTTTGACAATAAATACGACGCAACTTGTTTTGAAATAGATCCCATAATTAATTCGGTTAGGTCGCCCCAACAGCTTCACTGATTGTGACCACTTTATATAAACAATTCCGAATCGATCAGCCCAGAGCCTCGCAGCATTTCTGCTAAAGGCTCATATTGTAAACAAAAAACCATAAGTGGCTATGCCGCTCCGATGCATTAATGTAAACATAAAACAAAGCCTCAGTTGCTCTCTGCAGCTTCTCTGCTTGGCGCTCCCTATAAACAATAGCCCCATATCGCCAACTGAGCCGTTGCACTCTTTTGTCGTAGACTTATAATTCAGTTGTAAGAAAACCACAGAACTAACCAGTACGAATAAACGCAAAATTAAAAGTTAAATTCGAGTGTTGTATTATCGAGTGTTGGTTTACATCTAAAACATATATAATTGGCGCAGCCGGTGTCGGAAATAATAAAAAACGAGAAAGAAGGGCACACCGAAGATCTAATACCCTTACAGGCCCAACGTTTTCATAATGCTCATAGTGCTTTGCTCGTATCTAAGAAGTACCGGGAATAGTAAATGCCGAGTTTGGTCAAGATATATTGATAACAAAAAAAGTTTTTAATCAAAAACCTGGTTTTCGACCGATCGCTCTTGGCATAGTTAAACTTATATATGCCGAGTTTGGACAATATATCGTTAAAAACAAAAAATTTGTCCATATAACAACTTAATTTTCGACCGGTCGTTCCTAAGGCAGCTATATGATATAGTCTACCGATCTTAATAGGATTTTGCATATATATGGGGTGTGTAATAAAACTAATGAATGCCGAGTTTGGTCAAGATTTCTTGAAAACCAAATTGTTTTTCATACAAGAATGCGACTGATCGTCCCTATGGCAGCTATATGACATAGTGGTCCGATCTTAATGGCATTTATTAATTTTACTATACTCATTATATATAGGCAATATAATGAGTATAGTAAAATTAATAAATGCCAAGTTTGGTCAAGATAGCAGCTGTATGTTATAGTGGTTTTGAGATATGTGCTGCGTTCAACAGAAAAAGGCACTTCCGCAAAGTTTCATTAAGATAGCTTTAAAACTGAGGGACTGGTATGCATAGAAACGGACAGTCGGACAGACGGGCAGACGGACATGGCTATATCGTCTATATATATAGTATATATATACTTTATGGGGTCGGAGATGTCTCCTTCTATACGTTACACATTTCACGACAAAATTATAATACTCTCTGCAAGGGTATAGCAAATAAAACAATATTGAAAATCAACGCGATATAACAACAATGCATGAATGCATTCAAGCATTAACATAAATAATACTGGAGCAGCAGCAGCAGCAGGACCATACCAATCCAATAACGAAGGAACGAAACAGCATTAAATAAGAAACAAGATACTTAACTTTGTTCACTAGACTCTACATGGCTTTATTGTATCGGTGGACCAGGTTATGCAGGAGTATGGAAACAGTGCATTCAGCGTCATATTCAACACCAAAATTCAAGGTCAGGCGAGAACAATTTTAAACATTAAACCACCAGAAGATTGTGATACATGCAAGATCAGGCTTAGACATCATTACCGCCCCAGAACAGACCAGATAGAAAAATTAATAATTTATGGGTAGTTACCATTCGAGATTTAGATTATAAGGGTCGTCATATTGTTGAAGATATTACAGATTTTTCAGTATTTGAAAATGATAGCCTAGTTGACATATATAGTGGCTTGTTAATAATTCCCAGATTATCACATCTAAAAAAATGTAAAATCTAAATAGTTTAAAAAGTTTAAAAAGTCTGGTTCGTGTACAGACTTGGCTAAATATTCCATAGCCAAGTCGAACTTCTTTCTTCTTAATTCTCAATGCTATGAGAATTATTTAACTCATTGTAAAAGGCAATTTGCCCAAAATCCGAGACAGTTTTATAATTTTGTAAACTTGAAGCGTAAATCTTCAAGTTTGCCATCTTCTTTTTTTCTTGGCTTGGATAAAGCTAACAATGACACTGATTCTGCTAACCTCTTTGCTAATTTTTTCCAATCAACTTACTCTTCCGTCTGTCCTAATACTAATTCTTACCCTTATACTATTTCTTCCGCTAGTTCTATACCTCCTCCCATTATTTCACACTCCTCTCTCCTATTAGCTATAAACTCTTTAAAATATTCTTACTCTCCTGAGCAGGACAATATTCCTAGTTGTCTACTCAAGGAGTGTAGTTCTTCCCTTCTTTATCCATTGCTAAAGCTTTTTAATCTATCCCTTGAAACTTCTGTCTTTCCATCTCTTTGGAAAGAATCTTATATCATTCCTCTTCACAAGAAAGGTGGGAAGTCTGATATACAAAATTACAGGGGCATTGCAAAACTGTCCGCTATTCCTAAATTATTTGAAAAAATAATCACTTCGAATTTGCAGCATTTCTGGAAATCAGTTGTTCCCCTGTTCAACATGGAATCGCAAAGCATCGGTCAACTACGACTACTTCCTTGGTAAATGATGCTTTCCTTTCGAAAATGCAAACTGATGTTATTTACACTGACTTCAGTAAGGCGTTTGACTCTGTGCACCATGACATTTTACTTTTTAAACTTGACCGATTCGGTTTCCCCCTGTCTCTTTTGATTTGGATTAATTCTTATTTAAAAGGTAGGACCCAAAGAGTAATGCTCAGGCTGACTACCTCTAAGCGGGTTCACGTTACTTCTGGTGTTCCTCAAGGTAGTCATCTTGGACCTTTACTCCTTACTCTTATTATAAATGATCTCCCCTCTGTTATATCACATGCCCGTGTACTCATGTATGCGGACGATGTCAAACTTTTTCTATCATACACTAATCCCCTACATCATTCTCGTCATAAGACGATTTGAACGCTATGCAACTATGGTGTTCGGCCAATCAATTGCATCTAAATTGTTCAAAGTGTATGTTTATGACATTTAATCGTACTACACCTTATCTTGTCAGTTAAACAATCGACAATATCGCTTTGCAACGTATACTAACAGTTAAGGGTCTAGGCGTTATTTTGATTCTAAACTCTGTTTCAATCTTCACATAGATACCATCGGAAATGAGGCAAATGTGTACTTGGATTCATTAAACGATGGTCTACAGAGTTTAACGATCCTTTTATAACAAAACTTCTGTACATCTCACTTGTTCGGCCTATCCTTGCATCTGGACTCCACAGTATAACAATAGCCAGGATCGTATTGAATCTGTTCAGATTACATTGGGACCCTAATCTTCGGTTGCCATCCTAATACAGCAGACTGCTTCTTCTCAACCTTCCGTCTTTAACCAATCGTAGGACAATTCTCGGTGTTGTTCTTCTACAACATAGATTCCCCTTTTCTGCTAGGGCGTCTTCAATTCTCTGTTCCGGCTAGACCAACTAGAAATTATCGCCCCTACTTCCTATCTACGTGCACAACAGACTACGCTATGCACTATCCTTTTCGCGTGCTATGTAAAAATTATAATAGTTTGCATCACGTTTTCTCTAAAGAACTGTCTCTACCCCTAATAAAATCATTGCTTTCAGGATACCTTCGGGAAGTCGCTGACCATTCCCAGCTATGAGCAGGGGCATAGCTTGCCGGACAGGCTGAAAAATTTTCCATTACATTTTACTTTTCTCCTTGTCCTATCTAACTTACATGGCTTTATTTTATTAACAATCTTCTTATTTTCTTTTTTCCTATTTATTGTATTTTCTTTATTAATATAGCAAATTAAGATTATTTTTAATTTTACTTGAGAACACTTTTTTCCTACTTACAACCTTCTGCTTAGATGTAGGCTCTAATAGCGTCACTGACAAAATTAGCTGTGAAAAGGGGCACAGCTGTCCGGACTGGCAAATAAAACACCTCCATCGGTCGGTGATGCTATTTAGAAAATTGTATTCTTTAATTAGGCTCTTAGCATATAATTCTATTATCTATTGTATAATCAATTGAATAATGAGGAAGACACTCGGTTTGTCGACCATTAATAAATAAATAAAATAAACAACGAGTCAGCTATATGATTTAGTGGTCCGATCTTAATAGGATTTTGCATATGTATGATGAGCATAGTAAAACTAATAAATGCCGAGTTTGGTTAAGAAACCTTGAAAAACAAAATGTTTTTTCAAACAAAAACTTAATTTTTGAACGATCGTTCCTATGGCAGCTATATGATATAGTGGTCCGATCTAAATACGATTTTGCTTATATATGATATAGTGGTCCAATCTTTATAGGATTTTGCCTATAGGAGGATTATAGTAAAACATACATACAGCTTAATTTTCGACCGATCGTTCCTATGACAGCTATATGATATAGTGGTCCGATCTTAATAGGATTCTGCATATATATGAGGAGTATAGTAAAACTAATAAATGCCGAGTTTGATTAGGATATCTTGAAAAAAAAATGTTTTTTCAAACAGAAACTTAATTTTCGACCGTTCGTTCCTATGGCAGCTATATGATATAGTGGTCCGATCCAGCGGGATTTCACATATGAACTGCGTGCAATAGAAAGAGCGACTTCTGCAAAATTTCATTAAGATAGCCTTAAAACTGAGAGACTAGTTCGCATAGAAACAGACAGACGGACAGACGGACACACGGTCAGACGGACAGACGGGCATGGCTATATCGACTCGGCTGTTGATGCTGATCAAGAATATATATACTTTATGGGGTCATAGATATCTGCTTCTATGCTAATAATAGCAAGCACCAATAGAAGCAATGAGTATTGACAATCAAATGAGGAAAATCCTGCAAGTTCAAGCGTTGTAGATGAACCAACCTTTTTTACCAATTAGCCTCGAATGAAAAGAAAATTTTTATTGAGGGAAACACATATATAATCCTAGTTGACACGGGGTCAACTATTAGTATTCTTAACACAGCATGTGTGTATACATCTAAATATACAATAATTGAAAAATATTCCTTAATTATTCATACAATAAACGGTGAACTAAAAACTAATATTTTTTTGTAAAAACTAAAGTACCAGGTGAGTTTATCCAGAAAATGCACGATCAAGATGGGTAGATTTGCCCCTATAAAAATCTTATGATTTTCTATATGGCATGGATTTTATCCAAAGAAATGTTTAAAGTATTGATTTTAAAAACAAAATTATAAAACTTTTTAATGGGGTTGAAATTCCATTCCTATCGAAACAACCAATTGATGTTTGTGTTATGGAAATAAGTGAAATTGAAGACCTCGATGTATATGAATTAAACAAAGAAGAAACTGAAATCGTTAAACGTTCAACAAATAAATACAGAAATTTATACTTTAAATATGGAGATATGTTGACTAATACAAATTCAGTAGTTCACAGTATAAGAACAACTACAGATCAACCAATTAACTAAAAAATTTAGAGAAAACAAATTATTGAAATGGAAAGAAGTGGTATAATCAGGAAAAGTAAAAGCAGATACAGTTCTCCTATTTGTGATACCTAAAAAAAATTGATCAATCAGGAGTACAAAAATTTCGAATTTGTGTAGACTATCGACGCTTAAATCAGGTTACCGTTCCTGATAAGTATCCATTACCTATCATGGACGCAATATTAGACAAGTTGGAGAAATCTCAGTATTTCAGCACTTTAGATTTTTCAAAAGCATATCAGATTTTAAGGGATAAACAAGACATAGAAAAGACAGCTTTCGTTAAACCAATGGGCTTATACGAGTATATAAGAATGCCTTTTGGATAAAAAAATGAACGAGCAACATTTCAATGATTAATGAACGAAATATTAAGGGGCTTTATTTACAAAATCTGTGTTGTATATCTGGATGACATATTAATTTCTTTAACAACTCGGGAGGAACACAAATATGCATTGGAAAAAATTTTCAGAAAGCTTCAAGAGCATAATTTGAAACAATACAGAATTTTTAGGTCACATTCTAACGAAAGAAGGGTTGAAACCAAACCCAAATTAAATTGAATCAATTAAACTGATACCACTTCCAAAAACAGAAAAACTGTTAAAAAGATTTTTAGGAATGACAGGATTTTATAGAAAATTTACGAAAGACTACTCTAAAATGCTCACCCAATGATTTGATATTTGCAAAAAGGTTGTGTAATCAATCAAAACGACCCACAATATATAGATGCTTTCGAAAACTTATAAGCACTAATTATATCACATCCGATTCCTAAATATCCAGAATTTGACAAACCATTTACAGTTACTACAGATGCCAGTGACTTTGCAATTAACGCTGTTTTATCACAGCAAGAGCACCCTATTGCTTTTGCTTCCAGAACTCTAAACAAACATGAAAAAAATTATAGTACAATGGATAAAGAATTTCTATCCATTGTTCAAGCAGTGGACTATATCAGACACTATTTATTTGGTAACAAATATCAAATCGTTACAGACCATGAAAATCTCAATTATTAATTTAAAGGTAAAGAAATGACATCCAGACATCAAAGATGGCTCCTAAAATTGCAGGAGTTTGATTATGAAATATAATATTTGAAAGGAAAAGATAATAAAGTAGCAGACTTTTTGAGTAGACAGGAAACAGCCGAACTAATAAATAAAAACAATAATGAAGAATTAAATTTTGTATTATCAGACACTACACAAAAGAATCACTGCACAGTGACATAAATGAAACATTTTATAGATAAGGGACAAAATTTATTTACCAAGATTAAGAAACCATATTCACTTAATTATTTCAATTTGTAACAAATGTAAAGAAATAAATTATGACAGAAACCCGATAAAAGAAAATTGTTATATAACTGAAACGCCCAAAACAAAAAAACAAATTATTCATTTATACACATTTCATATAAAACACAAAAGTTTTTTAACCACTATAGATAAGCTCAATAAATTTTGTAGCGTATAATATAAAATACAGAAATTGGAGAACAAAGATGCAAATTATAATTGAACATTTTACAAAATTTAACAAACCTGAAAAGATAATTATGGACAATGAATTCAGATCAGAACAAATAATACAATTTTTAGAATCATAACAGGTAGAAGTACATTTTACAAAACCCAACTCACATACAGGAATCGCAGATATTGAAAGGTTACATTCTAAAATAATTGAAATACTGAACGGAATAGACAATGACTTATCAATTGAATCAAACATTCAAATAGCTATTGGAGATTATAATAACTGTTACCACTTCACAATTAAATGCTCACCGAAATACGCAAAAATTACGGAAGATGACAAAAACTTAACACTTAAATATCAGATTTTAAAGACAAAATTATAAATTAACGAAACATTATAAGAGAACTCTGAAGAACAACGAGAAGAAGGACCAATAAAATACAAGAAAGAAAGGCTATCTTCGGCACGCCGAAGATCTAATGCCCATGCAGACCCAACCTTTCGACCCATCGTTCCTATGGCAGCTATATGATATAGTGGTCCGATCCAGAGGGTTTTCACATATGAATTGCGTGCAACAGAAAGAGGGACTTCTGCAAAATTTCATTAAGATAGCTTTAAAACTGAGAGACTAGTTCGCATAGAAACAGACAGACGGACAGACGCACAGACGGACAGACGGACATGACTATCGACTCGGCTGTTGATGCTGAATATATATACTTTACGGGGTACGAGATGTCTCCTTCGTTACACATTTCACGACAAAATTATAATACCCTCTGCAAGGGTATAATTATAAGCGTCAGACACAAGGACGAACCCTTCTTCAGATTTACCAAATTACAAAATGTTCACCCATGTAATATAAAAAGACCATTACAGCTTGAAACTAACCCAAAAGCAAATAGTAATGCACAGTACAATTTTTACTAATTACTCTAACCATTGCCAAAAGCCAAAAATAACAAGAGGTTCTAGTCGGGAGCTCCCGACTAGGGGATACCCTGAACCCTCTTATTCCAACACCAAATAAATTAATAAAAAAAAGTTCCCTTGGCAGGGCTCGAATTTGCAACTGACCGCATTACTTACTGTCGACTCTACTCAACAGCCACACCAACAATTAAGAACTTATGATAAAAAAAGGAACTAAAACAATAGGAATCAGAATAATGAACAAATTCAGGGAAATCAAAACCAAAATCAAAGAAATAATCAAAACCAAAATTATAATCAAAGCAAAAATTACAATCAAAACTATAACTATAATCACAATCAGAATTACAACCATAATCGCCAAAAGTCAGAATACTAGACAGCAGCAAAATTTTAACCAAAACCAAAATTTTCAAAAAAAACGAGAAAGAAAGCCTTTCTTCGGTACGCCGAAGATCTAATACCCTTGCAGACCCAACCTTTTCATAATGCTTATAGTGCTTTGCCCGTATCTAAGAAGCACAGGGAAAACAGTTAATGCTGAGTTTGGGCAAGATATCTTGATAAACAAAATGTTTTTTCATACAACTTAATTTTCGACCGATCGTTCCTATGGCAGCTATATGATATAGTGGTCCGATCTTAAAAGGATTTTGCATATATATGAGGAGCATAGTAAAACTAATAAATGCCGAGTTTGGTTAAGATACCTTGAAAAACAAAATGTTTTTTCAAACAAAAACTTAATTTTTGACCGATTGTTCCTATGGCAGCTATATGATATAGTGGTCCGATCTAAATAGGATTTTGCCTATATATGATATAGTGGTCCAATCTTTATAGGATTTTGCCTATAGGAGGATTATAGTAAAACATACATACAGCTTAATTTGCGACCGATCGTTCCTATGACAGCTATATGATATAGTGGTCCCATCTTAATAGTATATTGCCTCTATATGAGGAGTATAGTAAAACTAATAAATGCCGAGTTTGGTTCAGATATCTTGTAAAACAAATTGTTTTTTCATAAAAAAACTTAATTTTCGTCCGATCGTTCCTGTGGCAACTATATGATATAGTGGTCCGATTTTAATAGGATTCTGCATATATATAAGGAGCATAGTAAAACTAATAAATGCCGAGTTTGATTAGGATATCTTGAAAAACAAAATGTTTTTTCAAACAGAAACTTAATTTTCGACCGTTCGTTCCTATGGCAGCTATATGATATAGTGGTCCGATCTTAATAGGATTCTGCTTATATATAAGGAGTAAAGTAAAACAAATAAGTGCCGAGTTTGGTCAAGATATCTTGATAAACAAAATGTTTTTTCATACAAAAACTTAATATTCGACCGATCGTTCCTATGGCAGCTATATGATATAGTGGTCCGATCCAGCGGGATTTCACATATGAACTGCGTGCAATAGAAAGAGCGACTTCTGCAAAATTTCATTAAGATAGCCTTAAAACTGAGAGACTAGTTCGCATAGAAACAGACAGACGGACAGACGGACACACGGTCAGACGGACAGACGGGCATGGCTATATCGACTCGGCTGTTGATGCTGATCACATGCTGCTGCAGATTGTCCGTGGTCAGCGTAACCGCCGATTCCGAAGACTCGGACAGCCCGGAGTCTGTAACAATGGCCGCTATCTCTGTTCCGGCTAGACCAACTAGAAATTATCGCCCCTAATTCCTATCTACGTGCACAACAGACTACGCTATGCACAATCCTTTTCGCGTGCTATGTAAAAATTATAATAGTTTGCATCACGTTTTCTCTACAGAACTGTCTCTACCCCTAATAAAATCATTGCTTTCAGGATACCTTCGGGAAGTCGCTGACCATTCCCAGCTATGAGCAGGGGCATAGCTTGCCGGACAGGGTGAAAAATTTTCCCCCACCGGGTCGGTGATTTTCCATTACTTTTTACTTTTCTCTTTGTCCTATCTAACTTACATGGCTTTATTTTATTAACAATCTTCTTATTTTCTTTTTTCCTATTTATTGTATTTTCTTTATTAATATAGCAAATTAAGATTATTTTTAATTTTACTTGAGAACAGTTTTTCCTACTTACAACCTTCTGCTTAGATGTAGGCTCTAATAGCGTCACTGACAAAATTAGCTGTGAAAAGGGGCACAGCTGGCCGGACTGGCAAATAAAACACCTCCATCGGTCGGTGATGCTATTTAGAAAATTGTATTCTTTAACTAGGCTTTTAGCATATAATTCTATTATCTATTGTATAATCTATTGAATAATGAGGAACACACTCGGTTTTTCGACCATTAATAAATAAATAAAATAAACAACGAGTCAAGGAATTAGCATCCGACCCTATGGCAATTTCATGAATGAACAACATTATCTGACGTAAGGACAGAAATTGCATACTTTTTTGGACTAAATTATGGAAATTTAAATAAAAAACTATTCTAAACAAGGGCAAAATCAAAATAAAAATATTCAAATCGCACGGATATTCGATTTAATACGCAACTTGGAAACGTCTTAACTTATAATTATGTTTTATAAATTTTTTATAAGAATAAGAAAAAGTAATGTATATGTTTGTATTTTATTAAGTAAAAGCAGCTCAATGGCAAGGTGGAAACATACAAAATATAAAAGTTTTACAGAATCAGTTTATCGAAAACCGATCTTGACACTTTACAACCCTGTTGCTTGTTTACGTTTTACACTTGCCAATTAATTGGTAAAAATAAATATATAAATTAATATTGAAGCTGCTGTGGAGGAAAAATAACAAACGATACACATATAATAGGATGTGTGTGTGTGTATACATGCAGGTGAATTTGCACAGTGTGGTTTTAGTTAATTAAATACCAATTAGAATTGTGTGTTTTTATATATGTATTTAGTGTGTGATTCTTTGGTGAAGGTTGGAATGGAGAAGCGCATACACTTGTTGTTCAACGGAGCGAAAGCCTATGTGTGCAGATATGTCTGGATGTACTTGCGTACGTCAATATGGCGATCGGTTAAATTTTTGGGTATGCACTTGTACATATATGTATATATATATGTACAGACACCAATATGGCGACCTTATCGGAGTCACTTTCTGTTTTATTTCTTTCAATATTTATCACTTTTTAGACGCCTTAATGGCCACGAACAATATTTTATCTGCGGGTTTTTTTGTTGAATTTTTTAAATACAATTGCCCCTTGCTTTAACCACGGACAATGTGAAGCGAAAAAATATGTTCAGACACACAAAAGAATTAATTAACTGGAGTTGCCGGAAATTTGGCAATGGACAAGTTGAGGTAGGTGCACTGCTACTTATCTTGTTTGAATTTATAGCTGTTCCTGGAACCTTTTCTTGCAGATCCACCAATGCTTGCTGGGGCGAACTGGATATACCAAATGTTGTAGAAGTATCCGGCTCGAAGGACCAAATGTTGTAGTAGGGCGTCCGCAGGGCTTCCAGGTGAACTTTTACAAAATGAATTGTCGTTGGGGGAGCGTTTCTGCTCTGCACAAATTTAACTCAGGTTTGAAAGAAAAACACGTTTTGTTCGCTTGAAGGTTATTTTCATCTATTCTATTTTTTCAGAGTACATTACAAGAGTACCTACAAGTGTATTAGTATAAGTGTGGTGAAATTTCAGGACATGTTCCATGTACTGGTTCCGGAGTTACATGGCGGTTGGATGGCGACTGTCGGATACACTTCTTGTGTGAACAACATTATCTGACGTAAGGACAGAAATTGCATACTTTTTTGGACTAAATTATAGAAATTTAAATAAAAAACTATTCTAAACAAGGGCAAAATCAAAATCAAAATATTCAAAACCAAAATAATCAAAACCAGAACTCTGGACGTAACAACATAGATAACAGACAAACCAATAATAACTCTAACAATAGGAATCAGAATAATGAACAAATTCAGGGAAATCAAAAGTAAAGTAAAACAAATAAATGCCGAGTTTGGTCAAGATATCTTGATAAACAAAATGTTTCTTCATACAAAAACTTAATATTCGACCGATCGTTCCTATGGCAGCTATATGATATAGTGGTCCGATCCAGCGGGATTTCACATATGAACTGCGTGCAATAGAAAGAGCGACTTCTGCAAAATTTCATTAAGATAGCCTTAAAACTGAGAGACTAGTTCGCATAGAAACAGACAGACGGACAGACGGACAGACGGACACACGGTCAGACGGACAGACGGGCATGGCTATATCGACTCGGCTGTTGATGCTGATCAAGAATATATATACTTTATGGGGTCATAGATATCTGCTTCTATGCTAATAATAGCAAGCACCAATAGAAGCAATGAGTGTTGACAATCAAATGAGGAAAATCCTGCAAGTTCAAGCGTTGTAGATGAACCAACCTTTTTTACCAATTAGCCTCGGATGAAAAGAAAATTTTTATTGAGGGAAACACATATATAATCCTAGTTGACACGGGGTCAACTATTAGTATTCTTAACACTGCAAGTGTGTATACATCTAAATATACAATAATTGAAAAATATTCCTTAATTATTCATACAATAAACGGTGAACTAAAAACTAATTTTTTTTTGTAAAAACTAAAGTACCAGGTGAGTTTATGCAGAAAATGCACGATCAAGATGGGTAGATTTGCCCCTAGAAAAATCTTATGATTTTCTATATGGCATGGATTTTATCCAAAGAAATGTTTAAAGTATTGATTTTAAAAACAAAATTATAAAACTTTTTAATGGGGTTGAAATTCCATTCCTATCGAAACAACCAATTGATGTTTGTGTTATGGAAATAAGTGAAATTGAAGACCTCGATGTATATGAATTAAACAAAGAAGAAACTGAAATCGTTAAACGTTCAACAAATAAATACAGAAATTTATACTTTAAAGATGGAGATATGTTGACTAATACAAATTCAGTAGTTCACAGTATAAGAACAACTACAAATCAACCAATTAACTCAAAAATTTAGAGAAAACAAATTATTGAAATGGAAAGAAGTGGTATAATCAGGAAAAGTAAAAGCAGATACAGTTCTCCTATTTGTGATACCTAAAAAAAATTGATCAATCAGGAGTACAACAATTTCGAATGTGTGTAGACTATCGACGCTTAAATCAGGTTACCGTTCCTGATAAGTATCCATTACCTATCATGGACGCAATATTAGACAAGTTGGAGAAATCTCAGTATTTCAGCTCTTTAGATTTTGCAAAAGCATATCAGATTTTAAGGGATGAACAAGACATGGAAAAGACCGCTTTCGTTAAACCAATGGGTTTATACGAGTATATAAGAATGCCTTTTGGATAAAAAAATGAACGAGCAACATTTCAATGATTAATGAACGAAATATTAAGGGGCTTTATTTACAAAATCTGTGTTGTATATCTGGATGACATATTAATTTCTTTAACAACTCGGGAGGAACATAAATATGTATTGGAAAAAATTTTCAGAAAGCTTCAAGAGCACAATTTGAAACAATACAGAATTTTTAGGTCACATTCTAACGAAAGAAGGGTTGAAACCAAACCCAAATAAAATTGAATCAATTAAACTGATACCACTTCCAAAAACAGAAAAACTGTTAAAAAGATTTTTAGGAATGACAGGATTTTATAGAAAATTTACGAAAGACTACTCTCAAATAGCTCACCCAATGATTTGATATTTGCAAAAAGGTTGTGTAATCAATCAAAACGACCCACAATATATAGATGCTTTCGAAAACTTATAAGCACTAATTATATCACATCCGATTCCTAAATATCCAGAATTTGACAAACCATTTACAGTTACTACAGATGCCAGTGACTTTGCAATTAATGCTGTTTTATCACAGCAAGAGCACCCTATTGCTTTTGCTTCCAGAACTCTAAACAAACATGAAAAAAATTATAGTACAATGGATAAAGAATTTCTATCCATTGTTCAAGCAGTGGACTATATCAGACACTATTTATTTGGTAACAAATATCAAATCGTTACAGACCATGCCCCCATTAAAAATCTCAATTATTAATTTAAAGATAAAGAAATGACATCCAGACATCAAAGATGGCTCCTAAAATTGCAGGAGTTTGATTATGAAATATTATATTTGAAAGGAAAAGATAATAAAGTAGCAGACTTTTTGAGTAGACAGGAAACAGCCGAACTAATAAATAAAAACAATAATGAAGAATTAAATTTTGAATTATCAGACACTTCACAAAAGAATCACTGCACAGTGACATAAATGAAACATTTTATAGTTAAGGGACAAAATTTATTTACCAAGATTAAGAAACCATATTCACTTAATTATTTCAAATTGTAACAAATGTAAAGAAATAATGTATGACAGAAACCCGATAAAAGAAAATTGTAATATAACTGAAACGCCCAAAACAAAAAAACAAATTATTCATTTATACACATTTCATATAAAACACAAAAGTTTTTTAAGCTCAATAAATTTGCGGTAGCGTATAATATAAAATACAGAAATTGGAGAACAAAGATGCAAATTATAATTGAACATTTTACAAAATTTAACAAACCTGAAAAGATAATTATGGACAATGAATTCAGATCAGAACAAATAATACAATTTTTAGAATCAGAACAGGTAGAAGTACATTTTTTCAAAACCCAACTCACATACAGGAATCGCAGATATTGAAAGATTACATTCTAAAATAATTGAAATACTGAACGGAATAGACAATGACTTATCAATTGAATCAAACATTCAAATAGCTATTGGAGATTATAATAACTGTTACCACTTCACAATTAAATGCTCACCGAATTACGCAAAAATTACGGAAGATGACAAAAACTTAACACTTAAATATCAGATTTTAAAAACAAAATTATAAATTAACGAAACATTATAAAAGAACTCTGAAGAACAACGAGAAGAAGGACCAATAAAATTCGATAAAGAAAGGCTATCTATATCAGACACTATTTATTTGGTAACAAATATCAAATCGTTACAGACCATGCCCCCATTAAAAATCTCAATTATTAATTTAAAGGTAAAGAAATGACATCCAGACATCAAAGATGGCTCCTAAAATTGCAGGAGTTTGATTATGAAATATAATATTTGAAAGGAAAAGATAATAAAGTAGCAGACTTTTTGAGTAGACAGGAAACAGCCGAACTAATAAATAAAAACAATAATGAAGAATTAAATTTTGAATTATCAGACACTACACAAAAGAATCACTGCACAGTGACATAAATGAAACATTTTATAGTTAAGGGACAAAATTTATTTACCAAGATTAAGAAACCATATTCACTTAATTATTTCAAATTGTAACAAATGTAAAGAAATAATGTATGACAGAAACCCGATAAAAGAAAATTGTAATATAACTGAAACGCCCAAAACAAAAAAACAAATTATTCATTTATACACATTTCATATAAAACACAAAAGTTTTTTAAGCTCAATAAATTTGCGGTAGCGTATAATATAAAATACAGAAATTGGAGAACAAAGAGAAAAATTATAATTGAACATTTTACAAAATTTAACAAACCTGAAAAGATAATTATGGACAATGAATTCAGATCAGAACAAATAATACAATTTTTAGAATCAGAACAGGTAGAAGTACATATTACAAAACCCAACTCACATACAGGAATCGCAGATATTGAAAGATTACATTCTAAAATAATTGAAATACTGAACGGAATAGACAATGACTTATTAATTGAATCAAACATTCAAATAGCTATTGGAGATTATAATAACTGTTACCACTTCACAATTAAATGCTCACCGAATTACGCAAAAATTACGGAAGCTGACAAAAACTTAACACTTAAATATCAGATTTTAAAAACAAAATTATAAATTAACGAAACATTATAAGAGAACTCTGAAGAACACCGAGAAGAAGGACCAATAAAATTCGAGAAAGAAAGGCTATCTTCGGCACGCCGAAGATCTAATGCCCATGCAGACCCAACCTTTCGACCGATCGTTCCTATGGCAGCTATATGATAGTGGTCCGATCCAGAGGGTTTTCACATATGAATTGCGTGCAACAGAAAGAGGGACTTCTGCAAAATTTCATTAAGATAGCTTTAAAACTGAGAGACTAGTTCGCATAGAAACAGACAGACGGACAGACGCACAGACGGACAGACGGACATGACTATCGACTCGGCTGTTGATGCCGAATATATATACTTTACGGGGTCCGAGATGTCTCCTTCGTTACACATTTCACGACAAAATTATAATACCCTCTGCAGGGGTATAATTATAAGCGAGTTAGACACAAGGACGAACCCTTCAGATTTACCAAATTACAAAATGTTCACCCATGCAATATTAAAAGACCATTACAGCTTGAAACTAACCCAAAAGCAAATAGTAATGCACAGTACAATTTTTACTAATTACTCTAACCATTGCCAAAAGCCAAAATAACAAGAGGTTCTAGTCGGGAGCTCCCGACTAGGGGATACCCTGAACCCTCTTATTCCAACACCAAATAAATTAATAAAAAAAAGTTCCCTTGGCAGGGCTCGAATTTGCAACTGACCGCATTACTTACTGTCGACTCTACTCAACAGCCACACCAGCAAAAAAAAAAATAATAATACTTTCCCCGGTAGGGCTCGAGCTCGCGACAGACCGCACCACTTGCTGTGCCTCTACTCGGCAGCCACACCAACAATTAAGTACTTATGATAAAAAAAGGAACTAAAATAACATTACAAAAAAAAGGTGCAATTACCATGCTATTAGAATGCGAAGCAGACGCGCATGAATGTGTATGTATATGTATACAGAAATTCTTAAAGCTGCTGCCCCATTTAATTGCGCAGTTGCATATAACTTTGGTTTTTCTTAACCGATCTTTATGAAATTTTTTACAGTATATCTTATTGTACCATAGAATATTTGTGTATTATGAAAAAATCAATTGCATTTAAATTGTGGTTTAAATTGGTTGGCAATAAAATTTGGGTTATTAACTTGATTTATAGCTCTGGGGTGGTAGCGGGGAGGTGGCGATAGGTATGAAATGAAAGATACTTGAAATATCTATAATATTCTAGATGCAACATATCATGTTTGGTGGCTCTAGCTCTAATTATTTACCCAATCTGCTAAAAAAAGAAAAACAGGATGTCGATATCGATGCTGATCGAGAATATATATACTTTATGGGGTCGGAGATGCTTCCTTCTGCCTGTTACATACATTTGGATTTTGCACAAATACAATATTCCCTTATACCCATTTTTAATGGGCTCAGAGTATAAAATACTTCTTTACAGATCCCATTTTTCTTATGTTGTATACTAACAACATTGACTTTGATATACACAAGATTGCATATTATTTGTTTTTATTTTTTTTACCATATACAATTTAATAAACTAGCTCTTATATCTTCACTTTTTACAAATTATCAAAAAATAACTAAAGCAGTTTTACACACTCGTCATTAACAGTGAGGGCACTGTTAATTAACATGATTAGATGCTCAGGCTTTGTTTTGATATAACGCTTAGCACACACATTATTTCTCATATCGGCATATAGGCATAGATACATATATGTTATATATAGCTAGTTACATGTATAGTAGTGTACTTTTGACATGACATACATTTATATATACTCATACTCATATTCTACTCACTTCTTGCTTGCAAGTAATATTATGTAAAAATTAAATCTTGACATTTATAGGCTTCAAAAACTCTTGTTTTTTTCTTACTATTTTTGTATTTTGTTGTTGTTGTGAGTTTGTTTTAGTCTTCTAAATACATTTTACGAAACATACACACAAGAATTGCTACTATCTTCGATCCTGCATGACCACCTGCGTGGAGGCACCCGCCCGCACACTTGACTTGACCTTGTAACCGCCCAGAGAGGCAGTGCCATCCCGCACTATATACAGCTGCAGGCCAGACTCGCCTAGCTGATCCAGCTTGGTATCCTTCAAAATCTCATCGATTAATGAGTTGGGATTCACGCGTGTCTCCTCGACATGATCCGAAACGCGCGGCCCATCATCGAGGGCGCCCTTTTTACGTTTCTCACCGCTGCTTTTCGTGCGATCTAGAGATCCTGTTTCACTTATAACTATCGAACCGGAACTGGGATTCCTAGCGTGCCCCGAGTCACCCTCGGAACTTTGCCTCGAATGTTGACTGTGCGAAAAACAACTATAACCCGAACCTTTTGACATTTGACTAGTATTACTGGAATTTTTGGAGTGTCCCATTTCCTTAAGCGCTGCTGTATTAACAGTAACGCCCACACCACCGCCGCTAATGCTAACGCCAGTGGTGCCATATTGCTACCAATAACGACCAATCCGGGCAGTGACGGTGACGGGCGTGGTGGCACTGGATGAGGCAATCACATGCTGCTGCAGATTGTCCGTGGTCAGCGTAACCGCCGATTCCGAAGACTCGGACAGCCCGGAGTCTGTAACAATGGCCGCTATCTCTGTTCCGGCTAGACCAACTAGAAATTATCGCCCCTAATTCCTATCTACGTGCACAATCCTTTTCGCGTGCTATGTAAAAATTATAATAGTTTGCATTACGTTTTCTCTACAGAACTGTCTCTACCCCTAATAAAATCATTGCTTTCAGGATACCTTCGGGAAGTCGCTGACCATTCCCAGCTATGAGCAGGGGCATAGCTTGCCGGACAGGGTGAAAAACTTTCCCCCACCGGGTCGGTGATTTTCCATTACTTTTTACTTTTCTCTTTGTCCTATCTAACTTACATGGCTTTATTTTATTAACAATCTTCTTATTTTCTTTTTTCCTATTTATTGTATTTTCTTTATTAATATAGCAAATTTAGATTATTTTTAATTTTACTTGAGAACAGTTTTTCCTACTTACAACCTTCTGCTTAGATGTAGGCTCTAATAGCGTCACTGACAAAATTAGCTGTGAAAAGGGGCACAGCTGGCCGGACTGGCAAATAAAACACCTCCATCGGTCGGTGATGCTATTTAGAAAATTGTATTCTTTAACTAGGCTTTTAGCATATAATTCTATTATCTATTGTATAATCTATTAAATAATGAGGAACACACTCGGTTTTTCGACCATTAATAAATAAATAAAATAAACAACGAGTTAAGGAATTAGCATCCGACCCTTTGGCAATTTCATGAATGAACAACATTGTTGTAGTAGGGCGTCCGCAGGGCTTCCTGGTGAACTTTTACAAAATGAATTGTCGTTGGGGGAGCGTTTCTGCTCTGCACAAATTTAACTCAGGTTTGAAAGAAAAACACGTTTTGTTCGCTTGAAGGTTATTTTCATCTATTCTATTTTTTCAGAGTACATTACAAGAGTACCTACAAGTGTATTAGTATAAGTGTGGTGAAATTTCAGTACATGTTCCATGTACTGGTTCCGGAGTTACATGGCGGTTGGATGGCGACTGTCGGATACACTTCTTGTGTGAACATGCCGCCCGCCTTGCAGTATTGCAAAAAGAAAAAGGGAGAGGGACGTGGCTCTGTTCCTACTATTGAGCACAGGAGCCGGACAATATCCACCCAAAGACCGTGCTTTGGGCCAGTGGTGCGCCGCCAAGACTCGGCAGGACGCCTTGGAGAATTAAATCCGGATATATATCCGAGCCCAAAACCAGATTGGAGATTTCCGGCTGGAACCAGCGATTGTCTGCCAATCGAATGTTGGTGAAGGGCTCGTTCAGTTCCTCGCTGACGGGCTTCGTTGGAGTTTGATACCGGAGATTTGGCATCACTTGCAGGATGACCTCTCGCTGGAAGCTAGAGGTCCTAGAGCTTATTGAAGCCGAGCAAGCGTTGTCTTTACCGACGCGGGTGACAGATAGCCCGGAGGCCTTTGCCAAGGATGCGTCGATAAGACTTACCGGACAGCACGGGTCTAAAAGTGCCCGAGTGTCGCGGGTCGCCTTGCCGTTTCCGAGTCGGATGAGTGCTCTCGGGAGCACGGTTGTCCTTTTGTGTTCCATTAATGATAATAAGGAGATGGAACCAGCGGATGAAGGCGGCGCGGAGCGTCGCGCTTGGGCCTTGGTGCTGCGCCTTGTCTGGGATCGCTCTGGAGATGGCATGCGACGCGCTTCTTGCAAATGAAGCAAGGTGTGATGGTCGCCCTGGCACTTGCGGCACTTGTCCTTGCGGCGACATGACTCCCCGGAATGTTGGTGAGCCAGGCAGTTTGGGCAGTATTTATTGACTAGAACTGCTCGGAGCGCGTGGACTCCTCGGCATACTCGGCATCGGAACGATTCCGTTGCCGGTCGGCTCTTGGATCGGCCTTGTTGTTGGCGTGGAGACATTGTGCTGTTACGTGAAGAATGTGAAAAAAAACATAGTAGACATTACTGATGCGGCTTTATACGGATGGTCCGCAGACCTATGGATCTAGGATTCTAGTCTTTACTGGAAATTTTACTGGATGGAAAATGGAGACTAGATTCTATCGGGAGCAGGATCAGCTTAGAGATAGGTCTCTTGGAGACACCTCGGGCTGTTAAGACGTCGACCACTCGGACTCTTTGGTCGTCGCCAGGATAGGTCGTTTGGATTCGACCTAGACGCCAGTCATTAACTGGAAGATTATCTTCTTTAATAATGACTAGATCGTCCCGTTGTAAGTCTCGCGTTGGAGTTTGCCATTTGTTTCTTTTGTGTAACTCTAAAAGATACTCATGTTTCCAACGGAGACAGAACTGTTGTTGCAAAGCCTTCAAGCGCTGCCAGCGGTTGATGATGGACGCGGCGTTTTCCTTGATCTCTGGCTCTGTGGCGGAAAGTAGAGGACCCCCGACTAGAAAATGACCGGGAGTCAGAGCTAGGAGATCAGTAGGATCTTCCGACATTGGAGATATCGGTCTTGAATTCAGGCATGCTTCAACTTTGGATAGGAGCGTGGAAAGCTCTTCGAAGGTGTATTTGGAGGTCGATGTAGATTTATAAAATAGATTTTTGAAACTCTTTACACCTGTTGAGTCTTAAGCGCTTCTACAAAATCGCGCGAGAGGACTTTGGCCGCTCCGACGAAGGTTTTGCCGTTGTCGGAATGCATTTGACTTGGGCACCCTCGTCGTGCCACAAATCTCGCAAATGCCGCTAGGAATTTTTCTGTGGTCAGGTCAGATGTAGCTTCTAGGTGGATGGCTTTGGTGCTGAAGCACACAAAGACGCACACGTAGCCTTTCGTAATAAGACAGGCTCGACCTGTGTAATTTTTTACATCGAAGGGGCCTGCAAAATCGACTCCTGTGTGAGTGAACGGTCGAGAGAATGTGACTCTCTCCACAGGCAAGTCGCCCATGAGCTGCGTTTGCAATTTCTTTTTTCGGATGACGCAGATTTTGCAGGAATGAATTGTGGATTTGACCAACACCTTCAGCTTTGGAATCCAGTACTGTGATCGTATTAAACGCATCATGAGCTGGTTGCCTCCATGCAAGGATATAAGATGGGTGAAAGCGGTCAAGAGACGCGAATATGCACATGTGTATGGCAGTATGATTGGATGCCGCTCATCGTAGCCGAGTGCTTCGGCCGCTCTTATACGACCACATGCTCGAATGATTCCCTTACCATCTAAAAAAGGGTTCAAATTAAGGATTTTGCTGGAAGTGAGCTGTTTTTTCGTGCTCAAGCAAGTGTACTCTGACGAGTATGCTTGTCTCTGGGTCAGGAGAATGAGTTTTTCTTGTGCATAAGAAATCTCGTTGCTGTCAATTTCAATAGTTGACGGGAGCGACAATCGTTTGCAACGCTTGAAGAAGCGATAGATGTAGGCTAACACTCGCAGGGCTCGATCGAACTTGGAGAAGCGCTCGAGGAAAGAAAATAAGGGAGCCGTGTTTACGAGGTTTACCTTAATCGTACGTTGCTCTATTGTCGTATCTGGGAGGGGATCTGAAGGAATGGGCCATTGGTTCTGAGGTAGGCGTAACCATTCTGGCCCGTGCCACCACAGCTCATTGTTGACTAACGCTTGTGGTGGGGCACCTCTGCTCGCTAGGTCCGCTGGATTGTACTCGGATCGTACATGGGACCATTTATTGGAGTCGGTGGCCTGAGTAATTTTTGCGACTCTGTTTGCTACAAAGGTAGTCCAGGCGCATGGTGGCTTATGAAGCCAAGCTAGCACAATTGTGGAATCTATCCAATAGAACCAGTCGCCGCCAGCGGAAGGTAGCTGGGGACTGAGTGCAGCGGATAACTCGGACAGAAGTGCTGCTCCGCACAGCTCTAGTCGTGGCAAGGATATCGTCTTGACCGGAGCGACCCTCGTTTTCGCTGTTAGGAGATGTACTGAGATGCGATCTTGTATCTCAGTGCGCACGTAAATGGCGGCCCCATATGCACGCTGCGAAGCGTCACAAAACCCATGGTATTGGATAGTCCCCTGTGGGCGGAATTCGACCCATCTAGGGATGCGAATCGCACTGAGGCCCGGAAACTCTTGCAGAAATAAATTCCACTTAATGAGAAGACTCTCAGGTAGCGGATCGTCCCAGCCCAGTTCTTGGAGCCAGATCTCCTGCATGAATATTTTTTCCTGGATAATGACTGGACCTAGCCAACCTGCTGGGTCGAACAGTTTGGCAATCTGTGAAAGGACTTCACGTTTGGAGACGGACTGTTTGGCTGTTAGCTCGGATGGAGCGAAAAAGAACTTATCGGTGTCAGCTTTCCATCTGATCCCGAGAGTCTTTGCCGAACAGGCTTCCTCGATCTCTAAAAAGTCGGCGTGAAGCAAGTTGTCCTTGGGAATCGCTCTTAGCAAGTCCTTTTCATTGGATGTCCATTTTCGCAAGGGGAACCCGGCAGATTCAAGGGCCTTGCGGAGTTCTGCAATTGCTTGATCTGCTGTTGATTTGGAATGGGCTCCCGCTAGTACATCGTCGACATACATATTGTTTGCGATAATATGACTTGCTAAGGGATAGAGCGAACGAACGTCATCAGATAGCTGATGTAGTACCCAGATTGCCAAAAAGGGGGCACAGTTAACTCCAAACGTGACTGTGCTGAGTTCGAAGTCACGAAGCTCGTTGTCCTTTGTTCGGAACAGAATTCTCTGATAGGGCGTGTGGTTGGGATGCACAAGTATTTGCCGATACATTTTTGTGATATCGGCATTGAACACATATCGGAAGAAGCGCCATCTTAGAATTTGAATGGTTAAGTCGGATTGCAGAACGGGCCCTGCATGTAGCACATCGTTCAGACTTTTACCATTCGATGACGGGTGGGAGGCGTTAAATACTACGCGGAGCTTGGTCGTGGTGCTGTCAGGCTTGTGAACAGAATGGGGTGGTAGATAAAAGTTATCTGAACCATTGCTTGGAGGGACTTGTCGCATGTGACCTAAGTCCAGATATTCCTGGATCACCGCATCGTACTGCTCCTTAAGGGGGGCATTTTTTGCCAGACGATTCTCATTTCGTAGAAATTGAGCTAGTGCGATGGACCTTGAATGGCCTAACTGGATGTGATCGGAATTCTTGAATGGCAGTGTGACCAAGTATCTGCCGTTTTTATCCCTTTTAGTGTTTTTTTGAAAATTGCGCTCACAAAAAAGGTCGGATTCCTTTTCCAGCTTAACTGAACTCCACCTCCCAAAATTTTGTGAGCAGTTTATCCAAGCTCGCATTTGGATTCAGCGAGACTTGAGTCGAAAAGGATGCGACAAATTTGGCACTGGTCTTAGAAACGGGGCCTGTAAGGATCCAGCCGAAAATCGTTTCTTGACCAAGGAGAGTGCCACATATGTTGGGATAGGAGCCACCTAACAATATGGATGGGAGGATATCGGCGCCGAGAAGCACGTCTATCTGTGAGCTCCTATAGAAAGAGGGATCGGCCAAGTGTAATTTTGGAAGTTCTTCCAAAGCAGTTTGGGGGATGGTGTAGGAGGGCAAATTGCCTGCCAGCTTTGGAAGAACATAAGCCGAGGTTTCAATATGAACCCTGGGCTTTATAGGAGAGCCAATATTAAAATGGCAAAGTTTTTTAGGTTGAGCCGAAATGGCTTGATTCAAACCGGAGACCTATGCGTCGACGGGTTGATAAGGAAGTTTAACCCTTTTGAACAATCGCTCTGAAATAAAGGTCGCTTCAGACCCAGAGTCGATTAATGCCCGGGCTGTATACTTTGTGCCCAAATGACACACTTGGATGACAGCCGTGCCGAGGAGAACACCATGTGAGTTTGCGGAAAAATAGTTTTGAACAGTAGCTTGGGTTGAAGTAGAAGTGGACTGTATTGGTGAAGGAGGGTTCAAAACTATTGGTGTTGTGGAAGCTGAGGGCACCTGGGGTCTGTCACGGTGGAGTAGCGTGTTGTGACGTCCCTTGCACGTGAAACAACTATGTGCGCTGGTGCAGTCTTTCAACTGGTGCTGTCTGGCGAAGCAGTTTAAGCACAGCTTTTGTTGCTTAATGACGGAAACTCTCTCGGGTACGGACATTTGTAGAAAACGCGGGCATAGACGCACGGGATGGTTTTCCTTCTGACACAATTTGCAGTGCTGTGGCTTTGCAGTCACTGTTGCTTCGAAGGTTCTCAGGTGGTTGGACTCTTTTCTTGTGGGTTTGGACTGGAGTGGCGTATGTGCGGTAGGTCGTACATCCTCTATCGCCTCCAAGGTGCGATATCGGTCGATCAGAAATAAATTCATCTCGGACCATTGAGGGATCTCTGCCTTATCGTGGAGCGATTGTTCCCATAACGACAGCGTGAGCTTAGGCAATTTAGAGGAGCACAAGAAAATTAGCAGACAATCCCAATTTGCGGTGCTCACCCTGGACAAGTCGAGAGCCGTTAAACATCCCTGGATTGTGCTCTGAAGCTCTTTAAGGGCGGCTCCAGACTCTTGTGTTGCTGAGGGGAGACTGAAAAGAATTTTCAATTGACTATTGACTAATAGTCGCTTATTCTCAAATCTCTCCGTCAGGCTCGCCCACGCTGACTGAAAGCCGTCATTCGTGAGCGGGGACTTGGAGACAATTGCTCTAGCTTCGCCGCTGGTTTTGGAATTAAGATGGAACAATTTTTCCACCGGCGTCAATCTTGGATTGTTAATATAAACAGCTGTAAACAAGTCTCGGAAAGTAGGCCAGCGTAGGTAATCCCCACTGAAAACTTCAGTGTCGCATGGCGGGAGACTGCAACCCCTGGACATGGAGAAGTTGGAGGGGGGTTGCTCAGCTTGTCTATTTAACGCCGTGGCTCTTTCTATTTTTTCGCTTAGTTGAGCCGCACATCGCTCGTAAACGGAGTACGAGTAATCATATTTAGCTTGCATAGCCACCAGGTCAGTGCTGCTGCAAGCGCCTTGGTTGAGAGCTTTGGAACATAACTCGTACTCACGTTCTACCTTTTCCCATAAAGTCTTAATCTGATCTCGTCGGACTTGGAGAGTGAACAGTGACACGTCACTGTCTGCTGCGTCATTGATCTTCACTTCAAACTGGCCTAGTCGGTCAGTTATAGAAACGAAGTCGTTCAGTGCCATTTCGCTTGACTTCTGCATTTTTTGCGTAGTCGAACGGGTAATTTTTGGGGTAATATCTCTTGTTGGAATCGGACTCACAGTCTTGCGGACGGTTGTGCTGGTACTCTCGACCTTGAGTTTCCCGAAAACTGCTCTAGGTGAGGTTAAAGGTCGCTTTGACTCCTTGACGGACGGTGCTGTGAGTCGTTTTTGGCTGTTTTGATCACCACCGATTGGCATACTAGGCTCTTCACAGAGCCAAAAATTGTACTAACCAGGTGAAATGTGATCAAATACAAATAATTTGAATCAGCAGAGAGAAAACGGAATAAGAAATGGCACAGGAACGATGGAATCGAGATATCAGAATAAAATGGAATGACCGAAATGGTTTGCACTATTGAGTCCAACGAAATCGGAAAATTTTGTTAAATTAATTATTTTACTAATAATTTACCAAATTGATTCTTATTTAGTTTCCTTTAATTGAGAAAAAATCTAATTATTTCTTTATTGAAACACCAGAGAAAAGGATTTATTCTCTTTTGACAAAGCGGCCGTGTAGGGGAAACGGATCGCGCAAAAAAATGATGTTTATCGCTTATTGCTTATGATGGTTGAGCTCAAGAAGAAGCACGTTTATTCTAAACGCAGCTCAATGAAAAGGTTTTTTGTCATAGAATTATTTATATAAATTGTTATTTTAATAAAAAATCGCACGGATATTCGATTTAATACGCAACTTGGAAACGTCTTAACTTATAATTATGTTTTATAAATTTTTTATAAGAATAAGAAAAAGTAATGTATATGTTTGTATTTTATTAAGTAAAAGCAGCTCAATGGCAAGGTGGAAACATACAAAATATAAAAGTTTCACAGAATCAGTTTATCGAAAACCGATCTTGACACTTTACAACCCTGTTGTTTGTTTACGTTTTACACTTGCCAATTAATTGGTAAAAATAAATATATAAATTAATATTGAAGCTGCTGTGGAGGAAAAATAACAAACGATACACATATAATAGGATGTGTGTGTGTGTATACATGCAGGTGAATTTGCACAGTGTGGTTTTAGTTAATTAAATACCAATTAGAATTGTGTGTTTTTATATATGTATTTAGTGTGTGATTCTTTGGTGAAGGTTGGAATGGAGAAGCGCATACACTTGTTGTTCAACGGAGCGAAAGCCTATGTGTGCAGATATGTCTGGATGTACTTGCGTACGTCAATATGGCGATCGGTTAAATTTTTGGGTATGCACTTGTACATATATGTATATATATATGTACAGACACCAATATGGCGACCTTATCGGAGTCACTTTCTGTTTTATTTCTTTCAATATTTATCACTTTTTAGACGCCTTAATGGCCACGAACAATATTTTATCTGCGGGTTTTTTGTTGAATTTTTTAAATACAATTGCCCCTCGCTTTAACCACGGACAATGTGAAGCGAAAAAATATGTTCAGACACACAAAAGAATTAATTAACTGGAGTTGCCGGAAATTTGGCAATGGACAAGTTGAGGTAGGTGCACTGCTACTTATCTTGTTTGAATTTATAGCTGTTCCTGGAACCTTTTCTTGCAGATCCACCAATGCTTGCTGGGGCGAACTGGATATACCAAATGTTGTAGAAGTATCCGGCTCGAAGGACCAAATGTTGTAGTAGGGCGTCCGCAGGGCTTCCAGGTGAACTTTTACAAAATGAATTGTCGTTGGCGGAGCGTTTCTGCTCTGCACAAATTTAACTCAGGTTTAAAAGAAAAACACGTTTTGTTCGCTTGAAGGTTATTTTCATCTATTTTTTTTTTTCAGAGTACATTACAAGAGTACCTACAAGTGTATTAGTATAAGTGTGGTGAAATTTCAGGACATGTTCCATGTACTGGTTCCGGAGTTACATGGCGGTTGGATGGCGACTGTCGGATACACTTCTTGTGTGAACAACATTATCTGACGTAAGGACAGAAATTGCATACTTTTTTGGACTAAATTATGGAAATTTAAATAAAAAACTATTCTAAACAAGGGCAAAATCAAATCAAAATATTCAAAACCAAAATAATCAAAGACAGACAAACCAATAATAACTCTAACAATAGGAATCAGAATAATGAACAAATTCAGGGAAATCAAAAGTAAAGTAAAACAAATAAATGCCGAGTTTGGTCAAGATATCTTGATAAACAAAATGTTTTTTCATACAAAAACTTAATATTCGACCGATCGTTCCTATGGCAGCTATATGATATAGTGGTCCGATCCAGCGGGATTTCACATATGAACTGCGTGCAATAGAAAGAGCGACTTCTGCAAAATTTCATTAAGATAGCCTTAAAACTGAGAGACTAGTTCGCATAGAAACAGACAGACGGACAGACGGACACATGGTCAGACGGACAGACGGGCATGGCTATATCGACTCGGCTGTTGATGCTGATCAAGAATATATATACTTTATGGGGTCATAGATATCTGCTTCTATGCTAATAATAGCAAGCACCAATAGAAGCAATGAGTGTTGACAATCAAATGAGGAAAATCCTGCAAGTTCAAGCGTTGTAGATGAACCAACATTTTTTACCAATTAGCCTCGGATGAAAAGAAAATTTTTATTGAGGGAAACACATATATAATCCTAGTTGACACGGGGTCAACTATTAGTATTCTTAACACAGCATGTGTGTATACATCTAAATATACAATAATTGAAAAATATTCCTTAATTATTCATACAATAAACGGTGAACTAAAACTAATATTTCTTTTGTAAAAACTAAAGTACCAGGTGAGTTTATGCAGAAAATGCACGATCAAGATGGGTAGATTTGCTCCTATAAAAATCTTATGATTTTCTATATGGCATGGATTTTATCCAAAGAAATGTTTAAAGTATTGATTTTAAAAACAAAATTATAAAACTTTTTAATGGGGTTGAAATTCCATTCCTATCGAAACAACCAATTGATGTTTGTGTTATGGAAATAAGTGAAATTGAAGACCTCGATGTATATGAATTAAACAAAGAAGAAACTGAAATCGTTAAACGTTCAACAAATAAATACAGAAATTTATACTTTAAAGATGGAGATATGTTGACTAATACAAATTCAGTAGTTCACAGTATAAGAACAACTACAAATCAACCAATTAACTCAAAAATTTAGAGAAAACAAATTATTGAAATGGAAAGAAGTGGTATAATCAGGAAAAGTAAAAGCAGATACAGTTCTCCTATTTGTGATACCTAACAAAAATTGATCAATCAGGAGTACAACAATTTCGAATATATCATGGACGCAATATTAGACAAGTTGGAGAAATCTCAGTATTTCAGCACTTTAGATTTTACAAAAGCATATCAGATTTTAAGGGATGAACAAGACATAGAAAAGACAGCTTTCGTTAAATCAATGGGCTTATACGAGTATATAAGAATGCCTTTTGGATAAAAAAATGAACGAGCAACATTTCAATGATTAATGAACGAAATATTAAGGGGCTTTATTTACAAAATCTGTGTTGTATATCTGGATGACATATTAATTTCTTTAACAACTCGGGAGGAACACAAGTATGCATTGGAACAAATTTTCAGAAAGCTTCAAGAGCACAATTTGAAACAATACAGAATTTTTAGGTCACATTCTAACGAAAGAAGGGTTGAAACCAAACCCAAATAAAATTGAATCAATTAAACTGATACCACTTCCAAAAACAGAAAAACTGTTAAAAAGATTTTTAGGAATGACAGGATTTTATAGAAAATTTACGAAAGACTACTCTAAAATAGCTCACCCAATGATTTGATATTTGCAAAAAAGTTGTGCAATCAATCAAAACGACCCACAATATATAGATGCTTTCGAAAACTTATAAGCACTAATTATATCACATCCGATTCCTAAATATCCAGAATTTGACAAACCATTTACAATTACTACAGATGCCAGTGACTTTGCAATTAACGCTGTTTTATCACAGCAAGAGCACCCTATTGCTTTTGCTTCCAGAACTCTAAACAAACATGAAAAAAATTATAGTACAATGGATAAAGAATTTCTATCCATTGTTCAAGCAGTGGACTATATCAGACACTATTTATTTGGTAACAAATATCAAATCGTTACAGACCATGCCCCCATTAAAAATCTCAATTATTAATTTAAAGGTAAAGAAATGACATCCAGACATCAAAGATGGCTCCTAAAATTGCAGGAGTTTGATTATGAAATATAATATTTGAAAGGAAAAAATAATAAAGTAGCAGACTTTTTGAGTAGACAGGAAACAGCCGAACTAATATAAAAACAATAATGAAGAATTAAATTTTGAATTATCAGACACTACACAAAAGAATCACTGCACAGTGACATAAATGAAACATTTTATAGATAAGGGACAAAATTTATTTACCAAGATTAAGAAACCATATTCACTTAATTATTTCAATTTGTAACAAATGTAAAGAAATAAATTATGACAGAAACCCGATAAAAGAAAATTGTTATATAACTGAAACGCCCAAAACAAAAAAAAACAAATTATTCATTTATACACATTTCATATAAAACACTAAAGTTTTTTAACCACTATAGATAAGCTCAATAAATTTGCGGTAGCGTATAAAATAAAATACAGAAATTGGAGAACAAGGATGCAAATTATAATTGAACATTTTACAAAATTTAACAAACCCGAAAAGATAATTATGGACAATGAATTCAGATCAGAACAAATAATAAAAATTTTAGAATGAGAACAGGTAGAAGTACATTTTACAAAACCCAACTCACATACAGGAATCGCAGATATTGAAAGATTACATTCTAAAATAATTGAAATACTGAACGGAATAGACAATGACTTATCAATTGAATCAAACATTCAAATAGCTATTGGAGATTATAATAACTGTTACCACTTCACAATTAAATGCTCACCGAATTACGCAAAAATTACGGAAGATGACAAAAACTTAACACAATTATAAATTAACGAAACATTATAAGAGAACTCTGAAGAACAACGAGCAGAAGGACCAATAAAATACGAGAAAGAAAGGCTATCTTCGGCACGCCGAAGATCTAATGCCCATGCAGACCCAACCTTTCGACCGATCGTTCCTATGGCAGCTATATCATATAGTGGTCCGATCCAGAGGGTTTTCACATATGAATTGCAACTGACCGCATTACTTACTGTCGACTCTACTCAACAGCCACACCAGCAAAAAAAAAAATAATAATACTTTCCCCGGTAGGGCTCGAGCTCGCGACAGACCGCACCACTTGCTGTGCCTCTACTCAGCAGCCATACCAACAACTAAGTACTTACTTATACTAAAATTACATTACAAAAAAAAGGTGCAATTACCATGCTATTAGAATGCGAAGCAGACGCGCATGAATTTGTGTGTGTACATGTATACAGAAATTCTTAAAGCTGCTGCCCCATTCAATTGCGCAGTTGCATATAACCTTGGTTTTTCTTAACCGATCTTTATGAAATTTTCTACAGTATATCTTATTGTACCATAGAATATTTGTGTATTATGAAAAAATCAATTGCATTTAAATTGTGGTTTAAATTGGTTAGCAATAAAATTTGGGTTATTAACTTGATTTATAGCTCTGGGGTGGTAGCGGGGAGGTGGTGATAGGTATGAAATGAAAGATACTTGAAATATCTATAATATTCTAGATGCAACATATCATGTTTGGTGGCTCTAGCTCTAATTATTTACCCAATCTGCTAAAAAAAAAAAAACAGGATGTCGATATCGATGCTGATCAAGAATATATATAATTTATGGGGTCGGAGATGCTTCCTTCTGCCTGTTACATACATTTGGATTTTGCACAAATACAATATACGCTTATACCCATTTTTAATGGGCTCAGAGTATAAAAATACTTCTTTACAGATCCCATTTTTCATATGTTGTATACTAACAACATTGACTTTGATAGACACAAGATTGCATATTATTTTTTTATTATTTTTTTTTACCATATACAATTTAAAAAACTAGCTCTTATATCTTCACTTTTTACAAATTATCAAAAAAATAACTAAAGCAATTTTACACACTCGTCATTAAAGAACTAAGCTAACAACTAATTGCATTTTGTTTTTAGATTATATTAGTAATTTATATATTGACACAAATTTTTATTTGTATTTAGCTTTTCTTTTTATACATTCAGGTATTCAGTTACAGAATTGAAATGTAATAATGGTATATAATAACTATTTTAAACAAATTGTTATTATAAAAGCAAAATGCAAAGTTTACTGTAAAGATTCTCATAGATACATATATGTTATATATAGCTAGTTACATGTATATTAGTGTACTTTTGACATGACATACATTTATATATACTCATACTCATATTCTACTCTCACTTTTTGCTTGCAAGTAACTATGTAAAAATTAAATCTTGACATTTATAGGCTTCAAAAACTCTTGTTTTTTTCTTACTATTTTTGTATTTTGTTGTTTTTGTGAGTTTGTTTTAGTCTTCTAAATACATTTTACGAAACATACACACAAGAATTGCTACTATCTTCGATCCTGCATGACCACCTGCTTGGAGGCACCCGCCCGCACACTTGACTTGACCTCGTAACCGCCCAGAGAGGCAGTGCCATCCCGCACTATATACAGCTGCAGGCCAGACTCGCCTAGCTGATCCAGCTTGGTATCCTTCAAAATCTCATCGATTAATGAGTTGGGATTCACGCGCGTCTCCTCGACACGATCCGAAATGCGCGGCCTATCATCGAGGGCGCCCTTTTTACGTTTCTCACCGCTGCTTTTCGTGCGATCTAGAGATCCTGTTTCACTTATAACTATCGAACTGGAACTGGGATTCCTAGCGTGCCCCGAGTCACCCTCGGAACTTTGCCTCGAATGTTGACTGTGCGAAAAACTACTATAACCCGAACCTTTTGACATTTGACTAGTATTACTGGAATTTCTGAAGTGTCCCATTTCCTTAAGCGCTGCTGTATTAACAGTAACGCCCACACCACCGCCGCTAATGCTAACGCCAGTAGTGCCATATTACTACCAATAACGCCCAATCCGGGCAGCGTCTGGGTGACGGTGACGGGCGTGGTGGCACCGGATGAGGCAATCACATACCGCCGATTCCGAAGACTCGGACAGCCCGGAGTCTGTAACAATGGCCGCTATCACAGCCTGTGCGTCGAGATCTGCCTCCTCCCTTGTGGTGGAGCCGAGAGAGAGTTGAGAGTGATTAACGTGTTTTACTTGTGCTTCAAGATTTTTATATATTTTTGCGCTTTAATCCTGCTTTTCATTACAAAATTTTGCATTTTTCGGTGCTCTATATAAAAAGCTTTTATTAACTGTGCAGTGTTATCTGTTGCGTAGCGTAAGTCTGTTAATTATTGCATTTAGAAAACGCGGCGTCAGTTCCGTGTTATTGCCTGTTTTGATTATTTTGCTTTGGTGCTCCCCTCTCGCAAATTTTTTCTACTGCTTTTCAATCCAAACAATTTGTTTGTGTACGAATAATTGTTTTTTGAGTGTTTACTTGCTCTATCTTGTGCACCGTTTTCGTTTTGCTCTGCTCTCTCGCAAATTGCACACGTATTTAATAATTATGTTGTGCTGTAAGAAACCGTGCACGTTCAAGCAGGCTGATGATTTTGCACTGCCGCAATTTGTTAATTGCTGGCTGTGTGAGAATATGATGCATGCTAAATGTGCAGGTCTCACTGGGCGTGATTGCGACAAGATCGTTGCAATTGCCAAGAAGGGCTGCGGTGGCTTGCCTTGGTCGTGCTCAGAATGCATCGACAAGCAAATTGATTTCTCCAGAACGTATAATTCTGTGAGTTCTTAAAATTGAATAGAGTGGCTAAGCAGATCTCGAGTAATTTTGACTCGAGTTTCGACTTGCTTGGCAAATATAAATTTGAGTCCCCAACCAATCGCCGGTTTTGGAGCCTCATCTTTTGCAATTGCCCTCTACGTCTGTTCAGAAACCTACGATTTTCTTGTCCCTTCCTAGCAACTTGGAGGTATCTCCAATGTTGTCCTTATCGCCTTCTCCAAGCGACTGTCCAATTACTCCTATTACAACCCCTGTAGTAGTCCCAGTAGAGCCCGTACCTGATCCCGCCCCAATTAATCAAACTGCCTCAGCCCCATCAGCTCCTGGCCGCAAAGGTAGACCTGCGCGCAATCTTGCCCAGATTGTTCAAAACAATCATTGTGCCACTTTAGCTCCTCCAACTCCTGTATTACCTACAGCCCCATCAGCACCTATTTTAACGGTAGTTGCCCCTCGTAGGCAAGTTTTTGTGTCTCGACTTTCGTCGGACACCACTTTTGAATCATTGGCAGCCTATATTGCTAGCAAATCTTCTGCAAGCGTGTCAATAACCAAATTTAATTTCTCCACCCCTCGTGAAATATCATCAAAATATCATTCAAAATAAATGTTTCACATGATATGCTCCCAATCATTTGTCATCCCAAACATTGGCCTCTACACATGATTGTTCACGAGTTCAAGCCTAAAAGGCGTAACCAGCCTGTCACCCTTCCAGTCCCTTCAATACAGGGTACCGTTTCTGCCCCAAAAACTAACTTCATCTTCTGACCAAATCTTTATTCATTATCAGAATATTAGAGGTCTCATTTCAAAGCTTAAGAATCTTTTCATGGCCAGCACTTCCTTCGATTCGGATATAATAGCATTTTCAGAAACATGGTTAAACCCAACCATATCTGATTTTGAGATTTTATCTAATAACTTTATTTTGTATAGAAAAGATCGGCCGGCTCGAGGTGGTGGGGTGTTAATTGCCGTTAAAGCCACGCTCCATTCAGAACTTTGCTGTTTTAGTACGCCTACTGACGCTGAGATTGTCTCAGTTAAGGTGTCTCTTCTTTTACACGGAATGTCTATGTAACGTGCTCTTATGTCCCACCTTCTTCTGATATTCAAGTTTATATGAAACATATTACTTGTATTAAGGAAGTTTCTTCACACGTGCGTGATAATGACCTATTTATGGTGTTGGGTGATTTTAATTTGCCGAACATCTCTTAGTCATTATCTACTACCAAAAATTATCTAGTGCCCTCAGCACAGCACGATTTTATAGACTGCATGCTTGATCTTTCGTTGTTTCAAATCAATTCAATTTCTAATCATTTGATTATAACAATTTACCTTGTATTTGCTAACGACTACCTTATTTCTAATGTGTCTAGGTCCCCTCCTTTATCTCTTCATGAGGATGTCTATCATCCTACTTTAGAGATTGCAATGCTCAATTGTAATCCTTTCATTTCGTGCTCATCAGCCAATAAGCCCTGATGTTGCTTTCGCAAAGGAAATTGTTCATTGCTGAATCAGCTTATTTATGCAATCGATTGGTCTTTCTTATATGACTCGGCTGATATGAATAGGCCATTAATTTTTTTATAACACCCCAAACTCCCTCTTAGATGTATGTATTCCTAAGTCAATTCCTTCGACTACCAAACCACCCTGGTTTACTCCCAGATTATCACATCTAAAAAATGTAAAATCCAAATATATTAAAAAGTTTAAAAAGTCTGGTTCATGGAGAGACGGCCAAATGTTCAATAGCCAAGTCGAACTTCTTTTTTCTTAATTCTCAATGCTATGAGAATTATCTAACTCGTTGCAAGTTAATTTGCCCAAAATCCGAGACAGTTTTATAATTTTGTAAACTTGAACCGTAAATCTTCAAGTTTGCCATCTTCTTTTTCCTTGGCTTGGATAAAACTAGCAATGACACTGATTCTGCTAACCTCTGTAGTAGGACAAATACATGCATGTACATACACAAACAGATAGACACGTTCTCAAGGCCATTTAGTCAACAATCTCCCGTTTGTTTTAAGCGCTCACATTCCTCATGCACTCTAATTCTTGTAAGAAGAGCTCGACAAGTCAAATCACGCCTTGTCTCACTTACACACACATAAACTTATTGTCAACTCTCCTTTAGTCTGTAAGCATGAAACGAACGCGAAGTCAGTCGCGATCGAACAGTCGAATAAAGAAGACGCATCAAGATAACTCGTGTGTTTTACTTTGCTAGCGGCTTTTGTCTTCCACAAATTCAGAAGTGGTCCAACCTAGCAAAATATGGATTTGAACATTTTCACGGTCATCCAATTGAAAAATTGGCTATCTGGCTTAGGAGCACCGACGACAGGAAGCAAGGCGGAATTGATTGCTCGTCTAAACACATTCGCACCGAGTGTACGCGGCAGTGCCCCGGGTTTAGACGCTGCCGATGAGGACATGCTGGAATCAGCTAGCTTGGGAAACAGACAGGCACGACCAAGGAGCAACAGCATAGATGTCGTGCAGCAGCAGAATATGGAAAGCAGCCAGATCGGAGCAGAGACAGCGATAACGGCGTTGCCAACAACGAATGTCGAGACAGAGACGGAAGCGCTGGCATTGAAACAGCTGCAGAAACTCTACAAACTCGTGAAAGAGATAAAACTACATCAAATCGCGGATCAGCTGCAACAATCACAATCGCGAAAGAGGCGACGTTAGAATTCGATGGAAGCGTTAGCGCACGCATGTGGGTCAATCATATTAAAAACATTGCACAAATCTATGACTTAGACGACAATTACTTGCGCATGCTGTTTACGACAAAGCTGAAAGGAAAAGCGCAACACTGGTTGCATTCCAACCAGCTGATCGCGGCTTTCGAAGAAAAAATTTCAAAATCAGACATGCGACGCAAGTTCGAACAACGCAAGTGGTAAATACACGAAAAATTTGCGATGTATTTTGAAGACAAGATGATGCTAATCGATACCATCAATATGAACGAAGGCGAACTCTTAGAGCAAATCATCGAGGGAGTTCCCTCCGAGACGTTGCGCGACCAAGCCCGGATTCAATGTTTCGCTAATCCTGAGCAGATGCATCATGCGTTTGCCAACATAGTCCTTCCAAGGCAAGAGCGGGTAACCAAACCCAGGGTGACATCAACGGCTCTGGTCAACAATGACCTACGTTGCAGAAACTGCAACTCCCGAGGTCATTATATGAAGGATTGGCGCAAACCAAAGAGAGTTCCTGGATCTTGTTACGCATGCGGCGAAATGGGCCATTTTGTAGCTCAATGTGTAATTAAGAAGAGCGCGAGCGAGAGCGACAACAACTTCGTAAGGCGTTTAAAAATATACTTTAATCATAATGTTAAACTATCCATTATTACAGAATGCCTCATAGACTCCGGCAGCGCAATCTCATTTGTGAAAAAATCATATATACCCAGTGAAATCCCATTAAATTCAGTTATTAATTTATATTTTGGTCTAAATAAAAGCCGACTTAATGTAATTGGAAAAACGTCGTGCTATATTTTCAAAAAATCAATAAAAGTTTATTTTGAATTAATTGTTGTTGCCGATGAGTCTATGAGTCACAATATAGTATTGGGCAGGGATTTCATGAATGCATGTGGTCTGAGCATAGATCTAGACACCCTAAACCTGATTGAGGCTAAGGAAACCGAAGACATAAATGATGACAGACTGTTAGTGAGCAACTGTTAAGAGACCAGACTGTTAGTGAGCAACTGTTAAGAGACCAGACTGTTAGTGAGCAACTGTTAAGAGTCCAGATTGTTAGTGAGCAACTGTTAAGAGACCAGATTGTTAGTGAGCAACTGTTAAGAGACCAGACTGTTAGTGAGCAACTGTTAAGAGTCCAGATTGTTAGTGAGCAACTGTTAAGAGACCAGATTGTTAGTGAGCAACTGTTAAGTGAGCAAACTGCAGCTGTTAGTGAGCGACGGTTAGACGATCAGAAAATTATGATGAAAACAATGCACAACGAAACGGCTTCTTCAAATAAGCCATCGAATAATGCGTCCGACGAACGAGAATATTTTAATGACAACTTTAGAAGAAAAGCTAAGAACGACCATATTTTAGATGATGTTATGAAAGAGAATTTTGACAAAAGTATGTTTTGCATAAATGTAGTAGATGATCAATTTCCGGATTACAACTGTGGGCAAAATTTAAGCTATGGAATAAAATGTCGGTTCATAAAAATGTTTGAGGAAACGTATGTGCACGCAAAAAAGCCAAATGATCCAATCGTTAAATGTGAAATGAAAATATCCTTAGAAAACTATAAGCCTTTTAGTTGCTCAACAAGACGGCTTTCATACACAGAAAAAGACAAGCTCCAAAAAATGCTAGACGAATACCTAGAAGCCGAAATCATACGTCCAAGCGATTCAGAGTATGCCTCACCCATAGTATTAGTAAAAAAGAAAACGGGTGATTTGCGATTATGCATTGATTTTCGGAAACTGAACAAAGTACTTATAAAAGACAACTATCCGTTGCCATTGATTGATGATCTTTTAGACAAGCTCGTCAATAAAACAGTATTCTTGAAGCTCGATCTTAAAAACGGATACTTGCACGTGTTTGTTAACGAAGATTCTGTGAAATATACGTCCTTCGTGACCCCTTTGGGTCAATATGAGTTCTTGGGGATGCCAATGGGTATAAAAAATGCTTCTGCTGTATTTCAACGGTTCGTTAACAAAATCTTTGCAGATCTGATCAGAGAGAACAAGGTTATTGTATACATGGACGACATTATGGTTGCAAGCAGAGATATTGAGGAACATTTAGACGCATTGAGGGAAGTCTTCGAAAGATTAGTTCAAAATAAGCTCGAGTTACGATTAGACAAATGCGAGTTTATGCAAACCAAGATAAAATATTTGGGATTTCTCATAACAAGTGAAGGCGTAAGAGCAGACGACAAGGGAATCGAAGCGATCAAAAACTTCCCAGTACCAAATAAAACACAGACGGTACAAAGTTTTTTAGGTTTGTGCTCATATTTTAGGCGATTCATCAAAGATTTTTCAACAATAGCTAAGCCATTGTATGACCTTTTGAAAAAAGAAAAACAATTCTCATTTAATGAAAAAGAATTGGAATGTTTCCTCACTCTCAAAGAAAAACTTATTCAAGCACCAGTGTTAGCAATTTATGATGACAAAGACGAGATTGAATTACATTGCGATGCTAGTTCTCTTGGCTTTGGAGCCGTGCTAATGCAAAAGAAAGAGGATGGCAAGCAGCATCCAATATTTAATTTTTCTAAACGAACGACTGAAGTTGAGTCAAGGTACCACAGTTTCGAACTAGAAACGTTAGCAATCACTTATGCACTCCGAAGGTTTCGAATTTACTAACAAGGGAAACGTTTTAAAATAGTCACAGATTGCAACTCATTAACGCTTACTTTAAACAAAGTCGAACTGAATCCTAGAATTGCCAGGTGGGCGTTGGAATTACAAAACTATGATTACGAAGTATTTTAATAGTAGAAACAAATAGTTTTGAAGACAATCTAATCATTTGCCAGGCAAAAGATTTAAAGCTACAAAAGATAAAAAGCTTTTAGAGAAAAATGAACACAAGATGTTTGAAATGAGAAACGGGATTATTTATAGGAAAACGAACGACGGCAGGTTACTGTTTTGCGTGCCAGAAGACATGGAAAACCAAGTATTACATAAATATCACAATGAGTTGGGGCACATAGGCAGAGACAAGATGTTGGGCACGATTTCAAAGAGTTATTGGATAGCGAATGCCAAGGAGAAATGCAATAAATACATTGAAAACTGTCTTAAATGTGTTGCGTTTTCACCAAAAAATTGCAAAGATTCTTACATAGCATACCCAAAGGAGATAAACCATTTGAGTCACTACATGTAGATCATTATGGGCCAGTAGCTACAGGAAGAGCGAATAAACACATATTTGTAATAGTCGACGGGTTCACCAAGTTTGTCAGGCTGTACACAACCAGAACCACAAATACAAAAGAAGCCATAAAAGCACTAAGAGATTATTTTAGGGCATACAGTAGGCCAAAATGCATAGTTTCAGACAGAGGCATTTGTTTCACATCCAGAGAATTCGAGCAATTTTTGTCAGATTCCAACATAAAACACATGAAAATAGCCACAGGCTCCCCACAAGCAAACGGACAAGTTGAGCGTATAAACAGGAGTTTAGGTCCAATGATCGCCAAGCTTACAGAGCCAGAAAAAGGAATCCATTGGGATTCGGTTATCGAACATGTAGAACATTCTTTGAACAATACTTTACACCGCAGCATTAAACAGACACCAAGCAAGGTACTTTTTGGAGTAGAGCAAAAGGGCGAAGTTAAAGATGAACTAAGGGAAAAACTGGAAGAAGTCAATGAAGCACCCAGGACGAAAGAAAGTTTAAAGGAAATTAAAAAAGCGGCCAAGGAAAACCAATTACAAGCACAATCTTATAATGAATCATATTATAACAAAAGGAAGAGAAAGGCAACAGCTTATAAGAAAGGACACTACGTAATGGTAAAAAATTTTGATAGTACGGTAGGAGCTGCCAAAAAACTAATTTTGATAGACACAAGATTGCATATTATTTTTTTTTTACCATATACAATTTAAAAAACTAGCTCTTATATCTTCACTTTTTACAAATTATCAAAAAAATAACTAAAGCAATTTTACACACTCGTCATTAAAGAACTAAGCTAACAACTAATTGCATTTTGTTTTTAGATTATATTAGTAATTTATATATTGACACAAATTTTTATTTGTATTTAGCTTTTCTTTTTATACATTCAGGTATTCAGTTACAGAATTGAAATGTAATAATGGTATATAATAACTATTTTAAACAAATTGTTATTATAAAAGCAAAATGCAAAGTTTACTGTAAAGATTCTCATAGATACATATATGTTATATATAGCTAGTTACATGTATATTAGTGTACTTCTGACATGACATACATTTATATATACTCATACTCATATTCTACTCTCACTTTTTGCTTGCAAGTAACTATGTAAAAATTAAATCTTGACATTTATAGGCTTCAAAACTCTTGTTTTTTTCTTACTATTTTTGTATTTTGTTGTTTTTGTGAGTTTGTTTTAGTCTTCTAAATACATTTTACGAAACATACACACAAGAATTGCTACTATCTTCGATCCTGCATGACCACCTGCTTGGAGGCACCCGCCCGCACACTTGACTTGACCTCGTAACCGCCCAGAGAGGCAGTGCCATCCCGCACTATATACAGCTGCAGGCCAGACTCGCCTAGCTGATCCAGCTTGGTATCCTTCAAAATCTCATCGATTAATGAGTTGGGATTCACGCGCGTCTCCTCGACACGATCCGAAATGCGCGGCCCATCATCGAGGGCGCCCTTTTTACGTTTCTCACCTCTGCTTTTCGTGCGATCTAGAGATCCTGTTTCACTTATAACTATCGAACCGGAACTGGGATTCCTAGCGTGCCCCGAGTCATCCTCGGAACTTTGCCTCGAATGTTGACTGTGCGAAAAACTACTATAACCCGAACCTTTTGACATTTGACTAGTATTACTGGAATTTCTGGAGTGTCCCATTTCCTTAAGCTCTGCTGTATTAACAGTAACGCCCACACCACCGCCGCTAATGCTAACGCCAGTAGTGCCATATTACTACCAATAACGCCCAATCCGGGCAGCGTCTGGGTGACGGTGACGGGCGTGGTGGCACTGGATGAGGCAATCACATACCGCCGATTCCGAAGACTCGGACAGCCCGGAGTCTGTAACAATGGCCGCTATCACAGCCTGTGCGTCGAGATCTGCCTCCTCCCTTGTGGTGGAGCCGAGAGAGAGTTGAGAGTGATTAACGTGTTTTACTTGTGCTTCAAGATTTTTATATATTTTTGCGCTTTAATCCTGCTTTTCATTACAAAATTTTGCATTTTTCGGTGCTCTATATAAAAAGCTTTTATTAACTGTGCAGTGTTATCTGTTGCGTAGCGTAAGTCTGTTAATTATTGCATTTAGAAAACGCGGCGTCAGTTCCGTGTTATTGCCTGTTTTGATTATTTTGCTTTGGTGCTCCCCTCTCGCAAATTTTTTCTACTGCTTTTCAATCCAAACAATTTGTTTGTGTACGAATAATTGTTTTTTGAGTGTTTACTTGCTCTATCTTGTGCACCGTTTTCGTTTTGCTCTGCTCTCTCGCAAATTGCACACGTATTTAATAATTATGTTGTGCTGTAAGAAACCGTGCACGTTCAAGCAGGCTGATGATTTTGCACTGCCGCAATTTGTTAATTGCTGGCTGTGTGAGAATATGATGCATGCTAAATGTGCAGGTCTCACTGGGCGTGATTGCGACAAGATCGTTGCAATTGCCAAGAAGGGCTGCGGTGGCTTGCGTTGGTCGTGCTCAGAATGCATCGACAAGCAAATTGATTTCTCCAGAACGTATAATTCTGTGAGTTCTTAAAATAGAATAAAGTGGCTAAGCAGATCTCGAGTAATTTTGACTCGAGTTTCGACTTGCTTGGCAAATATAAATTTGAGTCCCCAACCAATCGCCGGTTTTGGAGCCTCATCTTTTGCAATTGCCCTCTACGTCTGTTCAGAAACCTACGATTTTCTTGTCCCTTCCTAGCAACTTGGAGGTATCTCCAATGTTGTCCTTATCGCCTTCTCCAAGCGACTGTCCAATTACTCCTATTACAACCCCTGTAGTAGTCCCAGTAGAGCCCGTACCTGATCCCGCCCCAATTAATCAAACTGCCTCAGCCCCATCAGCTCCTGGCCGCAAAGGTAGACCTGCGCGCAATCTTGCCCAGATTGTTCAAAACAATCATTGTGCCACTTTAGCTCCTCCAACTCCTGTATTACCTACAGCCCCATCAGCACCTATTTTAACGGTAGTTGCCCCTCGTAGGCAAGTTTTTGTGTCTCGACTTTCGTCGGACACCACTTTTGAATCATTGGCAGCCTATATTGCTAGCAAATCTTCTGCAAGCGTGTCAATAACCAAATTTAATTTCTCCACCCCTCGTGAAATATCATCAAAATATCATTCAAAATAAATGTTTCACATGATATGCTCCCAATCATTTGTCATCCCAAACATTGGCCTCTACACATGATTGTTCACGAGTTCAAGCCTAAAAGGCGTAACCAGCCTGTCACCCTTCCAGTCCCTTCAATACAGGGTACCGTTTCTGCCCCAAAAACTAACTTCATCTTCTGACCAAATCTTTATTCATTATCAGAATATTAGAGGTCTCATTTCAAAGCTTAAGAATCTTTTCATGGCCAGCACTTCCTTCGATTCGGATATAATAGCATTTTCAGAAACATGGTTAAACCCAACCATATCTGATTTTGAGATTTTATCTAATAACTTTATTTTGTATAGAAAAGATCGGCCGGCTCGAGGTGGTGGGGTGTTAATTGCCGTTAAAGCCACGCTCCATTCAGAACTTTGCTGTTTTAGTACGCCTACTGACGCTGAGATTGTCTCAGTTAAGGTGTCTCTTCTTTTACACGGAATGTCTATGTAACGTGCTCTTATGTCCCACCTTCTTCTGATATTCAAGTTTATATGAAACATATTACTTGTATTAAGGAAGTTTCTTCACACGTGCGTGATAATGACCTATTTATGGTGTTGGGTGATTTTAATTTGCCGAACATCTCTTAGTCATTATCTACTACCAAAAATTATCTAGTGCCCTCAGCACAGCACGATTTTATAGACTGCATGCTTGATCTTTCGTTGTTTCAAATCAATTCAATTTCTAATCATTTGATTATAACAATTTACCTTGTATTTGCTAACGACTACCTTATTTCTAATGTGTCTAGGTCCCCTCCTTTATCTCTTCATGAGGATGTCTATCATCCTACTTTAGAGATTGCAATGCTCAATTGTAATCCTTTCATTTCGTGCTCATCAGCCAATAAGCCCTGATTTGCTTTCGCAAAGGAAATTGTTCTTTGCTGAATCAGCTTATTTATGCAATCGATTGGTCTTTCTTATATGACTCGGCTGATATGAATAGGCCATTAATTTTTTTATAACACCCCAAACTCCCTCTTAGATGTATGTATTCCTAAGTCAATTCCTTCGACTACCAAACCACCCTGGTTTACTCCCAGATTATCACATCTAAAAAATGTAAAATCCAAATATATTAAAAAGTTTAAAAAGTCTGGTTCATGGAGAGACGGCCAAATGTTCAATAGCCAAGTCGAACTTCTTTTTTCTTAATTCTCAATGCTATGAGAATTATCTAACTCGTTGCAAGGTAATTTGCCCAAAATCCGAGACAGTTTTATAATTTTGTAAACTTGAACCGTAAATCTTCAAGTTTGCCATCTTCTTTTTCCTTGGCTTGGATAAAACTAGCAATGACACTGATTCTGCTAACCTCTGTAGTAGGACAAATACATGCATGTACATACACAAACAGATAGACACGTTCTCAAGGCCATTTAGTCAACAATCTCCCGTTTGTTTTAAGCGCTCACATTCCTCATGCACTCTAATTCTTGTAAGAAGAGCTCGACAAGTCAAATCACGCCTTGTCTCACTTACACACACATAAACTTATTGTCAACTCTCCTTTAGTCTGTAAGCATGAAACGAACGCGAAGTCAGTCGCGATCGAACAGTCGAATAAAGAAGACGCATCAAGATAACTCGTGTGTTTTACTTTGCTAGCGGCTTTTGTCTTCCACAAATTCAGAAGTGGTCCAACCTAGCAAAATATGGATTTGAACATTTTCACGGTCATCCAATTGAAAAATTGGCTATCTGGCTTAGGAGCACCGACGACAGGAAGCAAGGCGGAATTGATTGCTCGTCTAAACACATTCGCACCGAGTGTACGCGGCAGTGCCCCGGGTTTAGACGCTGCCGATGAGGACATGCTGGAATCAGCTAGCTTGGGAAACAGACAGGCACGACCAAGGAGCAACAGCATAGATGTCGTGCAGCAGCAGAATATGGAAAGCAGCCAGATCGGAGCAGAGACAGCGATAACGGCGTTGCCAACAACGAATGTCGAGACAGAGACGGAAGCGCTGGCATTGAAACAGCTGCAGAAACTCTACAAACTCGTGAAAGAGATAAAACTACATCAAATCGCGGATCAGCTGCAACAATCACAATCGCGAAAGAGGCGACGTTAGAATTCGATGGAAGCGTTAGCGCACGCATGTGGGTCAATCATATTAAAAACATTGCACAAATCTATGACTTAGACGACAATTACTTGCGCATGCTGTTTACGACAAAGCTGAAAGGAAAAGCGCAACACTGGTTGCATTCCAACCAGCTGATCGCGGCTTTCGAAGAAAAAATTTCAAAATCAGACATGCGACGCAAGTTCGAACAACGCAAGTGGTAAATACACGAAAAATTTGCGATGTATTTTGAAGACAAGATGATGCTAATCGATACCATCAATATGAACGAAGGCGAACTCTTAGAGCAAATCATCGAGGGAGTTCCCTCCGAGACGTTGCGCGACCAAGCCCGGATTCAATGTTTCGCTAATCCTGAGCAGATGCATCATGCGTTTGCCAACATAGTCCTTCCAAGGCAAGAGCGGGTAACCAAACCCAGGGTGACATCAACGGCTCTGGTCAACAATGACCTACGTTGCAGAAACTGCAACTCCCGAGGTCATTATATGAAGGATTGGCGCAAACCAAAGAGAGTTCCTGGATCTTGTTACGCATGCGGCGAAATGGGCCATTTTGTAGCTCAATGTGTAATTAAGAAGAGCGCGAGCGAGAGCGACAACAACTTCGTAAGGCGTTTAAAAATATACTTTAATCATAATGTTAAACTATCCATTATTACAGAATGCCTCATAGACTCCGGCAGCGCAATCTCATTTGTGAAAAAATCATATATACCCAGTGAAATCCCATTAAATTCAGTTATCAATTTATATTTTGGTCTAAATAAAAGCCGACTTAATGTAATTGGAAAAACGTCGTGCTATATTTTAAAAAAATCAATAAAAGTTTATTTTGAATTAATTGTTGTTGCCGATGAGTCTATGAGTCACAATATAGTATTGGGCAGGGATTTCATGAATGCATGTGGTCTGAGCATAGATCTAGACACCCTAAACCTGATTGAGGCTAAGGAAACCGAAGACATAAATGATGACAGACTGTTAGTGAGCAACTGTTAAGAGACCAGACTGTTAGTGAGCAACTGTTAAGAGACCAGACTGTTAGTGAGCAACTGTTAAGAGACCAGACTGTTAGTGAGCAACTGTTAAGAGTCCAGATTGTTAGTGAGCAACTATTAAGAGACCAGATTGTTAGTGAGCAACTGTTAAGAGACCAGACTGTTAGTGAGCAACTGTTAAGAGTCCAGATTGTTAGTGAGCAACTGTTAAGTGAGCAAACTGCAGCTGTTAGTGAGCGACGGTTAGACGATCAGAAAATTATGATGAAAACAATGCATAACGAAACGGCTTCTTCAAATAAGCCATCGAATAATGCGTCCGACGAACGAGAATATTTTAATGACAACTTTAGAAGAAAAGCTAAGAACGACCATATTTTAGATGATGTTATGAAAGAGAATTTTGACAAAAGTATGTTTTGCATAAATGTAGTAGATGATCAATTTCCGGATTACAACTGTGGGCAAAATTTAAGCTATGGAATAAAATGTCGGTTCATAAAAATGTTTGAGGAAACGTATGTGCACGCAAAAAAGCCAAATGATCCAATCGTTAAATGTGAAATGAAAATATCCTTAGAAAACTATAAGCCTTTTAGTTGCTCAACAAGACGGCTTTCATACACAGAAAAAGACAAGCTCCAAAAAATGCTAGACGAATACCTAGAAGCCGAAATCATACGTCCAAGCGATTCAGAGTATGCCTTACCCATAGTATTAGTAAAAAAGAAAACGGGTGATTTGCGATTATGCATTGATTTTCGGAAACTGAACAAAGTACTTATAAAAGACAACTATCCGTTGCCATTGATTGATGATCTTTTAGACAAGCTCGTCAATAAAACAGTATTCTTGAAGCTCGATCTTAAAAACGGATACTTGCACGTGTTTGTTAACGAAGATTCTGTGAAATATACGTCCTTCGTGACCCCTTTGGGTCAATATGAGCTTTGAGAATGCCAATGGGTATAAAAAATGCTTCTGCTGTATTTCAACGGTTCGTTAACAAAATCTTTGCAGATCTGATCAGAGAGAACAAGGTTATTGTATACATGGACGACATTATGGTTGCAAGCAGAGATATTGAGGAACATTTAGACGCATTGAGGGAAGTCTTCGAAAGATTAGTTCAAAATAAGCTCGAGTTACGATTAGACAAATGCGAGTTTATGCAAACCAAGATAAAATATTTGGGATTTCTCATAACAAGTGAAGGCGTAAGAGCAGACGACAAGGGAATCGAAGCGATCAAAAACTTCCCAGTACCAGATAAAACACAGACGGTACAAAGTTTTTTAGGTTTGTGCTCATATTTTAGGCGATTCATCAAAGATTTTTCAACAATAGCTAAGCCATTGTATGACCTTTTGAAAAAAGAAAAACAATTCTCATTTAATGAAAAAGAATTGGAATGTTTCCTCACTCTCAAAGAAAAACTTATTCAAGCACCAGTGTTAGCAATTTATGATGACAAAGACGAGATTGAATTACATTGCGATGCTAGTTCTCTTGGCTTTGGAGCCGTGCTAATGCAAAAGAAAGAGGATGGCAAGCAGCATCCAAGTTGAGTCAAGGTACCACAGTTTCGAACTAGAAACGTTAGCAATCACTTATGCACTCCGAAGGTTTCGAATTTACCAACAAGGGAAACGTTTTAAAATAGTCACAGATTGCAACTCATTAACGCTTACTTTAAACAAAGTCGAACTGAATCCTAGAATTGCCAGGTGGGCGTTGGAATTACAAAACTATGATTACGAAGTATTTTAATAGTAGAAACAAATAGTTTTGAAGACAATCTAATCATTTGCCAGGCAAAAGATTTAAAGCTACAAAAGATAAAAAAGCTTTTAGAGAAAAATGAACACAAGATGTTTGAAATGAGAAACGGGATTATTTATAGGAAAACTAACGACGGCAGGTTACTGTTTTGCGTGCCAGAAGACATGGAAAACCAAGTATTACATAAATATCACAATGAGTTGGGGCACATAGGCAGAGACAAGATGTTGGGCACGATTTCAAAGAGTTATTGGGTAGCGAATGCCAAGGAGAAATGCAATAAATACATTGAAAACTGTCTTAAATGTGTTGCGTTTTCACCAAAAAATTGCAAAGATTCTTACATAGCATACCCAAAGGAGATAAACCATTTGAGTCACTACATGTAGATCATTATGGGCCAGTAGCTACAGGAAGATTACGAAGTATTTTAATAGTAGAAACAAATAGTTTTGAAGACAATCTAATCATTTGCCAGGCAAAAGATTTAAAGCTACAAAAGATAAAAAAGCTTTTAGAGAAAAATGAACACAAGATGTTTGAAATGAGAAACGGGATTATTTATAGGAAAACTAACGACGGCAGGTTACTGTTTTGCGTGCCAGAAGACATGGAAAACCAAGTATTACATAAATATCACAATGAGTTGGGGCACATAGGCAGAGACAAGATGTTGGGCACGATTTCAAAGAGTTATTGGATAGCGAATGCCAAGGAGAAATGCAATAAATACATTGAAAACTGTCTTAAATGTGTTGCGTTTTCACCAAAAAATTGCAAAGATTCTTACATAGCATACCCAAAGGAGATAAACCATTTGAGTCACTACATGTAGATCATTATGGGCCAGTAGCTACAGGAAGAGCGAATAAACACATATTTGTAATAGTCGACGGGTTCACCAAGTTTGTCAGGCTGTGCACAACCAGAACCACAAATACAAAAGAAGCCATAAAAGCACTAAGAGATTATTTTAGGGCATACAGTAGGCCAAAATGCATAGTTTCAGACAGAGGCAGTTGTTTCATATCCAGAGAATTCGAGCAATTTTTGTCAGATTCCAACATAAAACACATGAAAATAGCCACAGGCTCCCCACAAGCAAACGGACAAGTTGAGCGTATAAACAGGAGTTTAGGTCCAATGATCGCCAAGCTTACAGAGCCAGAAAAAGGAATCCATTGGGATTCGGTTATCGAACATGTAGAACATTCTTTGAACAATACTTTACACCGCAGCATTAAACAGATACCAAGCAAGGTACTTTTTGGAGTAGAGCAAAAGGGCGAAGTTAAAGATGAACTAAGGGAAAAACTGGAAGAAGTCAATGAAGCACCCAGAACGAAAGAAAGTTTAAAGGAAATTAAAAAAGCGGCCAAGGAAAACCAATTACAAGCACAATCTTATAATGAATCATATTATAACAAAAGGAAGAGAAAGGCAACAGCTTATAAGAAAGGACACTACGTAATGGTAAAAAATTTTGATAGTACGGTAGGAGCTGCCAAAAAACTAATTCCTAAAAATAAAGGACCATATGTAATAGAAAAGGTATTGCGAAATGACAGGTTTCTGTTAAAGGACATCGAGGGTTTCCAAGTTTCTCGGAATCCTTACAAGGGTGTATGGAGTGCTCAGAACATAAGACCATGGGTAGGAAATAAGAAATAAACTAAGAAAAATTGTAATATTATTCTCTAAGAATCATTAATGGTTAAAATAAGCATATTCAAAGAAAAAGTAACTGAGATCAGGGGATCTTGATCGCAGGATGGCCGAGTTGTAGTAGGACAAATACATGCATGTACATACACAAACAGATAGACACATTCTCAAGGCCATTTAGTCAACAATCTCCCGTTTGTTTTAAGCGCTCACATTCCTCATGCACTCTAATTCTTGTAAGAAGAGCTCGACAAGTCGAATCACGCCTTGTCTCACTTACACACACATAAACTTATTGTCAACTCTCCTTTAGTCTGTAAGCATGAAACGAACGCGAAGTCAGTCGCGATCGAACAGTCGAATAAAGAAGACGCATCAAGATAACTCGTGTGTTTTACTTTGCAAGCGGCATTTGTCTTCTACACCTCTTTGCTAATCTTTTCCAATTAACGTACTCTTAAGTCTGTCCTAATACTTATTCTTACCCTTATACTATTTCTTCCGCTAGTTCTATACCTCCTCCCATTATTTCACACTCCTCTCTCCTGGGCCGGACAATATTCCTAGTTGTCTACTCAAGGATTGTAGTTCTTCCCTTCTTCATCCATTGCTAAAGCTTTTTAATCTATCCCTTGAAGCTGTCCGCTATTCCTAAATTATTTGAAAAAATAATCACTTCGAATTTGCAGCATTTCTGCAAATCATTTGTTTCCCCTGTTCAACATGGATTCGTAAGGAATCGGTTAACTACGACCAATCTGCATGAGATTACTTCCTTGGTAAATGATGCTTTCCTTTCGAAAATGCAAACTGATGTAATTTACACTGACTTCAGCAAGGCGTTTGGCTTTGTGCACCATGACATTTTACTTTTTAAACTTGACCGAATAGGTTTCCCTCCGTTTCTTTTGCTTTGGATTAATTCTTATTTAAAAGGTAGGACCCAAAGAGTAATGCTGAGGCTGATTACCTCTAAGCGGGTTCATGTTACTTCTGGTGTTCCTCAAGGTAGTCATCTTGGAACTTTACTCTTTACTCTTTTTATAAATGACCTCTCCTCTGTTATATCACATGCCCGTGTACTCATGTATGCGGACGATGTCAAACTTTTTCTATCATACACTAATCCCCCACATCATTCTCGTCTATAAGACGATTTGAACGCTATGCAACTATGGTGTTCGGCCAATCAATTGCATCTAAACTGTTCAAAGTGTATGTTTATGACATTTAATCGTACTACACCTTATCTTGTCAGTTATACAATCGACAACATCGCTTTGCAACGTATACTAACAATTAAGGATCTAGGCGTTATTTTGATTCTAAACTCTGTTTTAATCTTCATTAAACGATGGTCTAAAGATTTTAACGATCCTTTCATAACAAAACTTCTGTACATCTCTCTTGTTCGCCCTATCTTTGAATACTGCTCTTGCATCTGGTCTCCACAGTATAACAATAGCCAGGATCGTATTGAATCTGTTCAGAAGCAATTTCTGCTTTTTGCCTTACGAGGTTTAAATTTGGACCCTAATCTTCGGTTCCCATCCTACTCCAGCAGACTGCTTCTTCTCAACCTTCCGTCTTTAACCAATCGTAGGACAATTATCGGAGTTGTCTTTCTACATAAATTGATTATTGGCGAAATAGATTCCCCTTTTCTGCTAGGGCGTCTTCCGGCTAGACCAACTAGAAATTATCGACCCTTATTCCTATCTACGTGCACAACAGACTACGCTATGCACAATCCTTTTCGCGTGCTATGTAAAAATTATAATAGTTTGCATCACGTTTTCTCTACAGAACTGTCTCTACCCCTAATAAAATCGTTGCTTTCAGGATACCTTCGGGAAGTCGCTGACCATTCCCAGCTATGAGCAGGGGCATAGCTTGCCGGACAGGCTGAAAAATTTTCCCCCACCGGGTCGGTGAAACCCTTACTTTTCTCTCTGTCCTATCTACTTAACACTCTTTATCTAACTTACATTGCTTTACTTTATTAACAATCTTCTTACTTTAATTTTTCTTATTTATTTTATTTTCTTTATTAATATAGCAAATTAAGATTATTTTTAATTTTACTTGAACATGTGGGGGCCAGTAAGTTTGAAAAAATTAAACTTTTAATATTAAGTCGTATATACCCAGCAACTAAAGTAGAGTATTATCTCTCGAGGTGGTCAGCGTAATGTCATCTCGCTCCCACGCCTCGGCGGTTGTGTTAGTTGCATCTTCTCGCGTCAGTTTCGCACCTTATACATAAAGCGACAAGAAACGGCATCAAAGAATAAGACAAGCAATCACGCCATAGTTCCGTTAAATATCACAAGCGACAAATGTAGCTGGCGTTGCGTATCAGTTGCATAATCAAAGTGAGTTATCCACGCGGTCACCTCGTTCACTTCGTCTTCCGCTGTGAAAACGAACAGACGCAACGGAGTCATAACGTCTGCTCATTTTTCTAATTAACATTGCTAAGATTACACGTGTTAAACTTTTTCGGTTATAATCAAAATTGAAGACAAACGTATTTGGTTAAGAAGTATTCGCGAACGCGACATAGTGTTGGAACAGGTAATACTTTCCATGAAAGACAGTTAGAACTGTTTAACGTAAATCCACCTTTTTACAGGGAGCGTTAGCAGCGCCCGACAAGCCCAGATATCGGCCGGTCTGCGTACGGCGCCCCCGCGCTCTAAACATTAAACATAATTCGGCAACCGGCCGAAAGAGCCCCATACTCAATCACCGCCCCTATTTCGGCGATTATTCGGCGAATTAGTTAAGCTTCAATTCACACCGGCTGAGGCGCAGTTGGCTCAACTTAAAGTTTACACCGGTTCTTTTCATCGCTATATATTTGTCTAATGCTTAAAACGACCGAGTTGTGTCTTGCGTACCTTATCTTACTCGGCAGAGTATAGCCGCGCTTGATAGCGTGAAGCGTAGGTGTGACACAAAGGAGTGAAAGAGAAGTCTTTATCTGGAAACGAAATAGAGTTAACCGCAATCGGATAGTCTAGCTCGTTCGATGTCTCGCGCGCATGCGTTCTAGTTGAAATTATCCGTCGTCATAAAACACCTCCATCGGTCGGTGATGCTATTTAGAAAATTGTATCCTTTAACTAGGCTTTTAGCATAAAATTCTATTGTATAATCTATTGAATAATGAGGAAGACACTCGTTTTGTCGACCATTAATAAATAAATAAATAAATAAATAAATAAAGCCGCGTAGGATTATCAGCTGTTTGATGTTGTCTGGAGGCAAGCCAATCTGAGTTTGGATTCTTAGATCTTAATTATTTTCTTTGCTTTCTTTATGGTTTTTTTTTTTAATGTAACCTTAATATACAAATTTCCTGTGAGTACATAGTAGCGTTACCCGTAGCAGCGATTTCCGTTTAAAATAATTTTCTTTATGCACAGCTACCAAAAGCTTTAAAGCACCACACCAACTGCACTTTCGATGGGCCCAACGAACCTGCACCGATGGATATAACAGTGAGTGACAAGTCTGAATATAACTTACAGTGAGTACGGCCTACTATTGGCGAACGAATTATTTAATCGGCTTTATCGCACTCGGAATGCTCGTGTATTAACATGAATATATATAATAGTTTAACACCGCCCTGTTACACCTTAGTTTAGGCAAAAGAAAACAAAATACTAAAGAGTAAAGCATTCTTATATGGATCAGATGATTGTTATCTGAAGTTTACTTTAATTAAAATGTACCGATAAATTGAGGGTAAAGAATAGGGAGCGATCAACACCTACCGCACCCTAGCCACTGAAATTCTCACTCATTTTCTCTCTCATTTTTATTAATTCTGTACGTGAGTACAGCCCGAATACATCTTATTGGACCTTCATCTTATTAGTATACAGTCAGTGCACTTATCCTTTCTGAGCACAAAAGGAGTGATATGTGAAGGGAAGAGGAAAAGACCCACGCCAAATCCGACGAGCATAGTTTAGAGCAACGCTAGAAGTGCACACCTTCCGAATCTCTTCACCTCTGCGGAAGAACATCAACCGCACGAAGCTGGTGGCCTCTTGAATAGAGCACAAGATCGCATACATACCCTTCTGCATGCTACAGAAGGTGGCGCCCAACGTTCAGCCCGAACGGCTAGGAGAAATAAGCCCGACATTATAGCTCTCAACTTTCACCCATTTAATAACATATTAAACATTTACTAAATTCCGTAATTTTATGATTTGAAGTTTTCCATATCTGTCTTACGAGACTGTTCTCTGGAGAAGCGATTATAATTCGAGTGCTTACGGATTATTCGACCGAGTCGAATCATATTTCAGGGATAACTTTTAAGTCATAGAATTCACCCAGTTACCCAGGTTGTAGCGACCCGTTGATATGAATGAATCATCGTCTCTAGGAATAGCGATACCTATTACGAATAGGTCGACCAGAGTAAATAGACTCACATACAACAATACGCATCTCGATTCTGGGGTAACGAATGCAAGATTAGGTCGCGTAATTATGCGGAAAAGCAACTTAAGAATAGTTGACCTGTAAATACAAACCCGACCTCAGCAATTAGAAGTATCAGTAGTTTTCGGTATTGGCGACGTTATGTGAGATTATCCAGTTGGGATAACAATATGACCAGCATGGAGTCGGAAGGTGCGGACCGAATTTATTATTAACAGTTCAGTTTAAAGTTTCAGTTAAAGTTTAAAAAAAAAAAAAAAAAAAAAAATATATATATAAAAATGGCAGTTCGTCACAGTAGTGAGAACCTGACAGATATATTGAGCGAACAAGATGCAATTTGCAATATTTGCGACCAACCCTTAAGTGAAGCTGATTTAACCGCAGTTTCGCCATGTAAACATAAATTTCATTACCCATGTATTACCGAGTCTTTAAGGGAATCTAACCACTGCCCAACTTGCAAAAGGCTCTGTACATTTAATCAGTTGGCTTTATCAAATAACAACTTTCAAGCTGAATTATCCGCTGCTGACCAGTTAGTCGACATTGCTACGCATGAGGAAGCATCGGAAAACAGCAGTACCGGCAATCGAGGTAGAGGCAGAACAAGCAGAATTAGTAACGCAGTACAGCGCCGCGGTATGGTGACCAGATCCCAACAGCGGAGCCAACTTGCGCCGCTGCCAAACATTTGCGCGAGTGAGGCAAGCGTGTCTCACGAAGCCCCTAAAGCACAAAGTGTGGAAGATATAAACCAAATAATTCAGGCCGCTATGCAGCGTCAACAGCAACAGCTCATGCAGGACCTGACAGCATTGATTCAGGGACAGTTGTCAACACGTCAGGTTGACAGTAATAGTCATCGCTCGGGTCGAGAAAGAGTGTTTACTCCACCCGGTGAACCAGTTTTTATAGCAGACCGGAACCAGAATACATCCTCAAGTTCAGGTCATATCAATAACCAATACAATGGCAACGCCAGGAGACCAAACGCTTCGGTTCTGCCAGACAAAGTTCCAAACATTATTCAGAGTTGGCGAATCAAATTCGATGCAGCTAGAGATGGTCTGCAAACGGACGAGTTTCTCTACAGAGTTCGAGCACTAGCTCAACAGAATTTAAACGGGGACTATCAGCTTCTATGCGATCACTTACACCTCTTCTACGGTGGGAAAGCCGTCGAGTGGTATTGGAGGTTTCATCGCGCTTGCCCTTACCTCGTTCGGTAGGTTTATTTGTTCTACTTTTGTCCTTGTCTTTTATGCAGGTTCATTTATTTTATTCTCTTTCTCTTTCTTTCTTTCACAAAACTCGAACAAACACAAAAAAATAATAAAAATGCACTTAATGTTCTTATAAAGTTTTGACCATCCTTCACTTTGCCTTCGTTCCTTATTATTTTCTTCTGCTTATATATAATTTTTTTTTTCTATATATTTTTCTTGCGTTCACTTCAAAAATAATTAAAACAAGTAAGAGGTTCTAGTCGGGAGTTCCTGACTAGGGGATACCCTGAACCCTCTTCTTCCGACATCAAATGCAAATACATAAACTATTCTAGAAGCTACATGTCAAGTTTGGTGACTCTAGCTCTTATTATTTACCAAAATTTCTCAAAAAACAGGATTTCGATATAGATTTTTATCGATTACTTGGAAACGGGGCAAGTTGTCGATTATCGGAAACAAACTCGATCTGCGCAGGCACTAGGCACTAGGTGCCAGCTTGCTGATGCGCTGCAGATCCGGCAGGATACATCTCCAAGAGGACTTCTGATTGGCTTGTTCTTCAGCTTGGTATAACATGTTTATTTTTCTGTATTTTTTCCATATTTTGCCATCGGCTGCCACGTTTTGAGCTGATGGTACCCAGCGCCAGCTGTTCACATCTGATTCTTCTAAAATCTCTCCGATGCGAAGCGCTACGAATTGCTGGAGCTTTCGAGTATTGTTCTGGATCCTGTAGAGCACGTTTTTTGAATCTGTCCAAAATGTTCGTCTAATATGCGTTCAGCCCGCAAAAATACAACTGCTGCATAAGCATTGCTACTGGCGTCCGCGAATGTATGCATATTACAGTCTGGGTTCGGCTTACCCACTTCATACAGCGTGGAATGCAGACGGTATTCAACTTTGAAACTAGATCTAGCAAGTGTCGCCAATCCACTTCGTCTTCTTTGGTAAGGTCGTCATCCCATCTGATGTTGGATCGCCATATCCATATCCTTCGCGTTTACCTCTTCTTGCGCTTCGTCCTGACCGCTGATACGCTTGTCCAAGGCCTCACAGTCGTCTTCCAGCGCCTGCATAACTTGCTTTGAATTTGATGTCCAGTGGCGCATCTCGAAACCTCGAAACCTGAATCCTTTACAGTCTCAGCTAACTGCATCATTTAGGATACTGCATCTACCGACTGAAGCCAGTCGTCTATAAATGTGTTTTCGCAAATCGCCTTTACGGCATCCGGATGCTCCGCTACGAACCGCTCGGCATTGCGATTGTTGACGTTATTTACTAGGTCTGACGAATAGGATGCTCCAAACGTCGTGACTTGCATAACGTTCGTTTCGGGAGAGCGTGACGAATCTCCATCACGCCAGAGAAACTTCTGCACCGCTTGGTCTTCTCGGCGCACCTTGGTCTAATGAACATTTCCCGTATATCACCGGACACGGCGATAGGACGCTCTCTGAAGCGTATTATCACGCCCACCAGAGATGCTAGTGTATCTGGGCCTTTTAGCAAACAATCGTTCAGCGACGTGCCACTAACTTTGGCGGCTGCATCCCATGCCAAGCGTGTCTTTTGCTTGTTCGGATTGGTAGTTACCAATCTTTTACAGTCGTAAAGATAGGCACTCACCTTCAACCGTCGGATATATCCTTTCTGTTTGTAGTCGTGCATCGTGCTCATCATGAACACCTTCAGTAGTGGATCTTTGAACATCTTTGCCTCTAGACATTTGAGGCGCTTAACGGCCATCTGATAAGAGTCTGGCATATGAATGCGATCAAACTGCCATAGCAGGCCAGTCTGCCAGCGCTTTTCGTCTTCCAGATAAGTTATTGTTGCCTCCATTAGATTCATCGAGCGTTCGTCCTCTTTGAAGCTCAGCGGATTTGAGGAGACGCTCACACCTAGTGACTCCAAGGCAAAATAGTTCTTCAGAGCCTCATTCGTCCCACTGTACAGCCGCTGTAGCGACGCCCTAACAGCCCTTTCGACGCCGGCGTCGACCACGGCGCTTGTTCACAAGTGCGCAACCGTGGTCTCGACGTCGCTCGTCTGGGGCGCACGCTGTACTTTCCGACCGACCGTTATCTTTTCTGATCTCTCCTCTGTGTTCTCGAATCGCCACATATTTTGTTGCCCAAATTTTGCAGTTGTTCACTTTACTCTACACTTGCTCGACTACTGTGTGTGTGTGGGGAGAGGGTGTGCGTTGGTTACGCTTGCGCGGGGGGTGTTAAGGATCAAGTGTTTTTATGCATGGGAAAGGGGGAGCGGGGAGTGTTATGTTTATATTTTTATGTACGCACGCGTAAGTGGATGCTCATGAGGAAGTGTGTGAGTGTGTTTCCTTTGCCGATAACATCAAAGGAAATTAAATAATTTCTGAGTTTATGTGGTTATTGTCAGCAGCAAAAATTGATATTAAAAATGAATATAATAAAGCATTTGAAAAATTAAAATTAATTATTATGAACGACCCAATATTAGCATGTCCATGAATCACCCAATATTAACATAACCAGATTTTAATAAGAAGTTTCAGATAACAACCGTCGCATGTAGTTTTGCAATATGAGCTGTGTTGTCAAATGATAACAAGCCAATTAGTTTCTCAAGTAGAATGTTAAACGACCACGAACAAAATTACAGTACAATTGGAAAAGAGCTTTTAGCAATAGTGGGGGCAGTAAAATATTTTCGCCCATATTTATGTGGCAGACCATTTGACATTTTAAGCGATCACATCACATAGAAATTACAACTTTGGCGTATCAAACTTAGTGAATATAATTTTTCAATCAAATACTTAGAAGGAAAATTAAACCACGTAGCAGATGCCTTATCACGAATTAAAATTGAAGAAAATATGCTAGGCGAACAAGATATTAACACACAAGGTTCAGCACATAGCGCTGAAGAATATAACGAAAACTTAATACATTTAACAGAAAAAAACATTGAATTATTTTAGAATACAAATAGAAATGATTGGAAGTGATGCCGAAAAGGCAGAAGTTGAACCATATTTAAAAAAATTAAGGATAAAAATCGAATATTTAAACCTAAGCATTGAAAAAGCTAAACAGATACTGATAAAACATTTTTGCAAACAATTCAAACGTATATTTTGAATACGACTAAGATTTTGAAATAGTACAACAACATTTAATGAAATTATGAACCCTAAAATAGCTCGAATATTACGAACAATTATTAAACTGAAAGATATTAGGAGCTTTTCAGAATTTAAAGAAATACTAGTAAGCACCCACAAGAAACTTTTACATCCAAGTATCGAAAATATGATCAGACTTTTTATAGAAACACACTACCCGGATTAGCTTTGTAACATATATCGATTTATAATCAAAATTTGCTAACAAGTTTTTTTATTAGAACTTAATAGCGAAAAGTAAATGGTATAAAAATTCCGCTTTTTTTTATAAGTTAATGCAACGGGTTGATTTATTTATATGCTTATAGCGAGCGTATTGAAAAATGCGACATGTACAATTGTTAGCGAAGCGATCGATAAGAGATTCGATATAGCGAATATACGAGACAAGAGTGCATTGCGGCGTCCCAAGCATTGATGTGCTAGCCGCTTAAAACAAAGTGCAAAAGGTAAAAGAGCGCGATAACAGAAACTACGATGATCGCAAAACGATAAGCGCTAGATAGTTAACAGCAAATAATATTGAGCTGTTTTATGACATGCGAGAAGCGCCAAACAAAACAAAATAGTGGCATTGTTTGCCTCGCAGGGCAAAATATAACTAAATTGTTATGCGAACATAATACTAATTCAATTTTTAGCTATACACCCCCCGTTGAACAATTGAGCTTCAACTGGATCGTTAAGCGGAAGCAGACACAGCTTATTAGTTGCTCGCTTTGTGATTCCATTAGCTGTGTTGAGAACTGCAACGCGTGTGATGTCATTAGTTCCTTTGACCAGTTCAACCAATCTTGCTAGTGGCCTTCGCAAAGTAGGTAAGTTCTCATCTTTGACAAGAACGATGTCATTGAGAGTCGCATCTGTCTTGGGAGTCCGCCATTTGGAACGCTATTGCAGAAAATTTAAATATTCTTCTCGTCAGCGAGACCAAAAGACTTGGCGCATGTAGTACACTCGCTGCCAGCTATCCAGACGATTAAAGTTGATGCCGTGTCACATCTGGTTCTGTGAAAGTGGGCCACCAACCATAAAGAGACCTGGGGTAAGAAAATCGAGGTCTTCTGGGTCTTCTGAGATGGGAAGCAATGGTCTAGAATTAATGACTGCCGCTATGTGGCACACAAGGGTACGAAGCTCTTCGAATCCCAGAGCAGTTGACTCCACAACCAGTTAGAAGTGATGCTTTGCTTTACCGCCGCCTCCCAAAGGCCACCAAAGTGGGGGAGCGCGGTGGAATAAAGCTCCAGTCAATTGTGTCCGCCAAACAAAACTGGAGCACAGCCTCTTGATGACAGCTACTGAGTAAGAAATTTTTGAGCTCCAACAGCTAGTTTTTGGCGCGGACAGAGTTGGTGGCATTGTCAGACCAAATCTGACGTGGCTTGCCACGAGTGCATATAAAGCGCTTTAGAACATTGAGAAATGCACACGTAGATAGATCCTTGACCAACTCCAAATGAATGGCTTTCGTGGCGAAGCAAATAAATACGCTGATATAGCATTTTATAGGAGCTTGTAGAAGAATGGTCCACAAAAGTCCACACCAGTAATATCAACAAATCGATTCTTGGAAGATTAACCATTACGTGCTCCACCAAGCTGGGCTTGTTCCGGAAAAATCTAATGCATTTGTTTACAACGCTGGAAGCTGCTTTGCGGCCACCAATCGACCAATATTGCAGACGAACTGCTCGCAACAAGGCTCGTGTTCCAGCATGGAGATTCCGCTCATGAAAGTGAAGACAATGGCGATGGTAACTGAATGCTGTCTAGTCGGTATAATAGGATGACGGGCCTCATAAGGAAGGGTTGACTTTTCGAGGCGTCCACCAACTCGAAGAATACCAAATTCATCCTGAAAGGATAACAATGATGGCAGGATACTGGAACGAGCGACCCTTTTGAACGTTACGTAAAAGAAAGTATCCAAAACGTATGTCGGAGATCAAAAGTCCGGGGTTCCGAATACGATGGATAAACTTGTGCACATAGGCGAATACTCGTTGGATAGCAGAAAAGGAATTCACATATTTGCACTTTAATATGGCATCATTTGCAGGATCTGTGATGGACAACATTTTGGCGTAACACTAGTTTTGGTTTTTCAAGAAGACAAGTTACAGGCTGCTGGAACATAATGCCACTGGAAGCCCGCTGTGAACCCCTGGATGGTGGCTATCCGATTTGCAACAAATACGTTGAACTTCGACGGTTCATCCTGGATCCATGATAGACATATTGATGAATCTGACCAGCACTGCGTGACTCGAGCACCATTTTCTGAGTTGAAAGCAACCTTTAGATAGAATGCCCTTTGTTTGATTTAATACGTCGATAGCCTCTTGGACCGAGCCACCGCCAGATATAAGGCTATCTACACAGAAATCGCGTAGAAGAATTTTCGCACCAATTGGAAATTAATGTTGCTCGTCGACTGCCAATTGCTGCATTGCTCGAACGGCAAGAAAGGAAGCTTTTTTTTTGCTCTACGGAAGATACTTATTTCAGAATTAGTAGAATTTCGCCACAAGATGCATTGTAGGTGGTTATCGGGGACCGTAACTCTGACACAGCGATACATATTGCCAATGTCTTCAGTAAGGGCAACAAGGGAACGTGCGAAATCGCATCAAAATGTTAAACAGCTTCGGTTATATGACGGGCCCACCCATAAACACTTCATTCAGTGAACATCCAGTGCTGGTGACAGCTGAACCATCAAACACGACACGCAGTTTGGTGCTCGTGATTTGTTCCTTCAGCACGCAATTATGAGGGAGAAAATATTTGCATAAATGTAACGACTCTGGAGAGACAAGAGTCATATGGCCGAGCTCTATATACTCTTGAATGAACGCGCAATACTGGGATTTAAGGTTGGGATGACGGTGCAACTTTCTCTCAAGCGATATAAATCTGCGAAATGTTTGTTGATAAGATTCATCTTATTGATCCAGAGTGAGTTTGAGAGAGTCGCACGGAATATACTTCTGTTGGCAACCTTTGGAAATTCTTAACAAAATGCTCCTCGCAGTCAAGCTCTTCCTTTGTTGCTTTAGCAACAGGGTCTGGAACTTCTACTTCCCAAAATCGTTGAATTCACTCATCGGTTCGGCCATCAGAATCAGTGCGGCATTAGACGATACACGATTGCCCAAAAGAGAGGAGCGGCGGGCAACCGCGGCTCCCTACCATGATTCAGAAAAGCGGGACTGAATCCGATCGAATCAATCACTCTTGTATTGACCGCCAGCGATATCTCGGGCAAAAGCTCGTCCCACGAACTCTGGTGGCTCTTGTAATTGTACTCCGTTGTCAGGAGGTTCGTCCTCCTGGGTACGCCGAACCTGCATAGAATCCTCTCTCGCAACGCGGTCTGCAGGTGTGCCACCGTGGGTCTTCTAAGAGGATCCAGTTCCACCCACTTCGAGAAAGCATCATGGCGCAATCCAATATTAATTTTATTAATACTGCAGCAATGCTTATACCAGTTTTTATGGTAAAGCTGAAAACTTAACAAGTTTTATTGATGCATTACAAATATTAGAATTAATAAAAGGCGAACACGAACAATTTACAGTTTCTATAATAAAATCAAGGTTAAAAGGTGTCGTCAGAAATCTATTTGGAAATGAAACAACAATAACTGAAGTCATTTCCAGACTAAAAAGCAATGTCAAAGGTGAAACTGTAGAAGTATTGTCAGCAAAACTGATGAACCTACAACAACGCAATAAAACTGCTAACCAGTACATACTAGAGGTCGAGCAGTTGACAAAAACGTTAGAAGGTGCATATATAACATATGGCTTACCCCTAGAGTTAGCCAGAAGTTATTCCACTCAGCATGCAGTCAAAGCAATAACTAAAAATTGCACAATCGATAATGTAAAACTTATCATGCAAGCTGGTACCTTCAATATATGAATGACGCCGTATCAAAATTTGTAAATAGTTGCAACCGAACACAGTCCTATATGCTGCGCAGCATCAGAGAAATAGATCCAACCGAGGCAATAACCGCGGAAACAACCGCGGAAATTACCAAAATAATGGCAATAGATATTATAATAATAATAATGGCAACAATAGACAGAGAGGCCAATATAGAGGTAACTCTAGAGGCCGTGGTAACTCAAACGGAGGCCACAACAATAGCAATAACAATAATGTGAGAGTAGCCCAAAATACTTCGGGAAACTCCCAACAGCCCTTAGGTACACAGCAATAGATAGTAAAAAGGTTCATTCGATTAATCTTAGTGTAAATATATTCGTAACATTCACAAATGTATCTACAGGCAAGAAACTAATATTATTGATAGACACTGGTGCAGATATATCTTTGATTAAGGAAAATTCCGACACTTTCAATGATATAAACACTAACAATAAAGTTAATATTCAGGGAATCAATCAAGCATTGATTCAATCCAAAGGACTAACATCTTTAGAAATACAAGCAACTAAATATATAATTCCACACAACTTTCATATTGTCGATTCTACTTTTTCCGTACCGTGTGATGGAATTTTAGGCATAGATTTTATTAAAAAATATAATTGTCAATTAGATTTTACACCTTCAAAAGATCTGCTGATAATAAGACCAGATAATCTAAATTATCCCATCTATGTTCCCATAACTTACAGCTCCGGTAATAATACAATAGTGTTACCGGCCAGATCCGAAGTTGTCCGGAAAATCGAGCTAACATTCCAAACCAGGAAATTCAACCTGGTATATATGCAGCAAACACAGTCGTAACGACTGCAAATGCATTTGTCCGTTTACTAAATACAACTAGTACCGATCAAATGGTTAATATAAATAAGTTGAATTATGAACCATTAGAAAATTATGATATATCCGAAATAAATAATAAAACCAGAACGAACAATGTTATGTCAAAGTTAACTAAAAATTTCCAAAACTATTTAATAAACAATTAAAAGAACTTTGTTGTCAATATACAGACATATTCGGACTCGAAACCGAACCAATTACAACAAATAATTTTTATAAGCAGAAACTAAGATTAAAAGATGATGAACCTGTATATATAAAAAATTATAGAAATCCTCATAGTCAAAAAAACGAAATTCAAGCTCAAGTCGATAAACTAATTAAAGATGGAATAGTTGAACCATCAGCCTCAGAATACAACAGTCCACTGTTACTAGTACCAAAGAAATCCATAGATACTGAAAAGAAAAAATGGCGATTACTAATTGACTATCGTCAAATTAATAAAAAATTACTATCCGATTAATTTCCACTTCCTAGGATCGATGATTTCTTAGATCAACTAGGAAGAGCAACATACTTTTATTGCCTTGACTTAATGTCAGGATTCCATTAAATTGAGCGAGACGAAAACTCTAGAGATATAACATCCTTTTTAAAGAGCAATGGCTCTTATCGCTTCACGCGATTGTCATTTGGTTTGAAAATAGCCCCAAATTCATTCCAAAGAATGATGACAATTGCATTCTCTGGCCTTGAACCATCACAAGCATTCCTTTATATGGATGACTTAATAGTAATCGGTTGTTCCGAAAAACACATGCTTAACAATTTAATTAGTGTTTTTGACATGTGTAGGAAACACAACTTGAAGCTACATCCTGAAAAATGTTCATTTTTCATGCATGAAGTCACATTTTTGGGACACAAATGCACAGATAAGGGAATCCTACCAGATGACAAAAAGTTTGATGTCATATTAAATTATCCAGTTCCACATGACTCGGATAGCGCTAGGTGATTTATAGCATTTTGTAATTACTACAGACGATTCATCAAAAATTTCGCCGATCAATCTAGGCATATAACAAGATTAAATAAAAAGAATGTTCCATTTGAATAGACTGATGAATGTCAAAATGCATTTGAATATCTTAAAGTTCAATTAATAAAGCCTACTCTGTTACAATATCCATATTTTACAAAAGAATTTTGTATAATCACAGATGCTAGTAAGCAAGCCTGTGGTGCAGTGCTAACACAAGCCCACAATGGAACTCAACTTTCAGTAGCTTACGCATCGAGAGCATTTACCAAAAGAGAAAGTATCAAGAGTACGACGGAACAAGAATTAACAGCTATTTATTAAACCCCAGATCTAAATTAACGCGTATGAGACATGAATTAGAGGAGTATAATTTTACAGTAGAGTACCTAAGAGGTAAAGATAATTTTGTAGCCGATGCATTGTCACAGATAACAATATCTGAACTAAAAGAAATACAAAATAAAATCCTGAAAGTCACTACCAGGCATCAAAGTAGACAAAAATTCTGCACAGAAAACAATAAAGTAGAGATGCCAAGGCAATCTACTGAAACAGCTTCTCAGCCCAACGTATACGAAGTCATTAATAATGATGAAGTACGTAAAGTAGTGACCTTGCATATAAAAGATATGCTATGTTTCTTTAAACATGGTAAGAAAATTATAGCAAGAATTGATATTGGAGATTTATATAAAAGATACGCTATGTTTCTTTAAACATGGCAAGAAAATTATTGCAAGAATTGACATTGGTGATCTATATACAAATGGAAATATTAACTTAGGACAACTATTTCCAAGGCTCGAAAAAGAAGCCGGTATATTAAAAATCAGCCAATTGAAAATGGCACCGTGGGAATAGATAATTTCAAAATTATGGGCAATAAAATATTGAACACATTGAGAGTAGCGCTACTCAACCCGGTGACCACATTATCAAATGTTAAAGAGAAAGAAGCTATATTGTCTACATGATGATCCAGTACAAGGAGGTCACACAGGCATTGCAAAAACCTTGGCCAAGGTCAAAAGACATTATTACTGGAAAGGTATGACTCGTGATATAACAGAGTACATCCAGAAATGTCAAAAAGCAAAAACAACAACAAATATTAAGACCCCTTTAACAATTACTGAAACCCCGATGAAGGCTTTTGACAGAGTGATAGTGGATACAATTGGTCCACTACCAAAGTCAGAAAAAGTCAATGAATATGCAGTCACGCTCATATGTGACTTGACTAAATATTTAGTTGCTATACCTGTCGCAAATAAAAGCGCAGCAACAGTAGCAACAGCAATATTTGAATCTTTTATTCTCAAGTACGGTCCAATGAAGACGTTCATTTCGGACATGGGAACGGAATATAAGAATTCAATTATAAATGATTTGTGCAAATATTTAAAAATAAAGAATATAACATCAACAGCACATCATCATCAAACTGTTGGAATATATACGATCCTATATATCGGAAAATAAAACAGATTGGGACGTATGGCTTCAATATTTTGTTTATTGCTTCAATACAACCCCTTCTATGGCACATAATTATTGTCCATATGAGTTAGTATTTGGTAAGATTAATAATCTACCAAAGTATTTTAACAGCATAAGTAATATAGAACCTATATATAACATAGATGACTACGCTATAGAAATTAGGTATAGATTAGAAGTAGCATACAAAAGAGTAAGAAATATGCTCGTATTAAATAAACAGAAAAATAAGGATATATTTGATTTAAAAACTAGGAACATAACTCTATCAATAGGAGATAAAGTTTTACTAAAAAATAAAGTAGGCCATAGGCCAAATCTAGCTATTTTAAACACACAGTTTAAATATAGAGTTGAAAAAATAGAAGATAATGATAATATAGTTATTTCCATCTTTTTGGAAAGAATTTTATATCATTCCTCTTCACAAGAAAGGTGGGAAGTCTGATATACAAAATTACAGGGGCATTGCAAAATTGTCCGCTAATCCTAAATTATTTGAAAAAATAATCACTTCGAATTTGCAGCATTTCTGCAAATCAGCTGTTTCCCCTGTTCAACGTGGATTCGTAAAGAAACGGTCAACTACGACCTATCTGCTTGAGTTTACTTCCTTGGTAAATGATGCTTTCCTTTCGAAAATGCAAACTGATGTCATTTACACTGACTTCAGTAAGGCGTTTGACTCTGTGCACCATGACATTTTACTTTTTAAACTTGACCGAATAGGTTTCCCCTGTCTCTTTTGACTTGGATTAATTATTATTTAAATGGTAGGACCCAAAGAGTACTGCTGAGGCTGACTACCTCTAAACGGGTTCACGTTACTTCTGGTGTTCCTCAAGGTAGTCATCTTCGACCTTTACTCTTTACTCTTTTTATAAATGATCTCCCCTCTGTTATATCACATGCCCGTGTACTCATGTATGCGGACGATGTCAAACTTTTTCTATCATACACTAATCCCCCACATCATTCTCGTCTACAAGACGATTTGAACGCTATGCAACTATGGTGTTCGGCCAATCAATTGCATCTAAATTGTTCAAAGTGTATGCTTATGACTTTTAATCGTACTACACCTTATCTTGTCAGTTATACAATCGACAATATCCCTTTGCAACGTATACTAAAAGTTAAGGATCTAGGCGTAATTTTTGATTCTAAACTCTGTTTTAATCTTCACATAGATACCATCGTTAATGAGGCACTTGGATTCATTAAACGATGGTCTAAAGAGTTTAACGATCCTTTTATAACAAAACTTCTGTACATCTCTCTTGTTCGCCCTATCCTTGAATACTGCTCTTGCATCTGGTCTCCACAGTATAACAATAGCCAGGATCGTATTGAATCTGTTCAGAAGCAATTTCTGCTTTTTGCCTTACGAGGTTTAAATTGGGACCCTAATCTTCGGTTGCCATCCTACTCCAGCAGACTGCTTCTTTTCAACATTCCGTCTTTAACAAACCGTAGAACAATTCTCCGTGTTGTCCTTCTACATAAGTTGATTATTGGCGACATAGATTCCCCTTTACTGCTAGGGCGTCTTCCGGCTAGACCAACTAGAAATTATCGCCCCTTATTCCTATCTATGTGCACAACAGACTACGCTATGCACAATCCTTTTCGCGTGCTATGTAAAAATTTTAATAGTTTGCATCACGTTTTCTCTACAGAACTGTCTCTACCCCTAATAAAATCGTTGCTTTCAGGGAAGTCGCTGACCACTCCCAGCTATGAGCAGGGGCATAGCTTGCCGGACAGGCTGAAAAATTTTCCCCCACCGGGTCGGTGATTTCCCCTTACTTTTCTCTCTGTCTACTCTACTTAACACTCTCCATCTAACTTACATTGCTTTACTTTATTAACAATCTTCAAATTTTTTCTTTTTTCCTATTTATTGTATTTTCTTTATTAATATAGCAAATTAAGATTAATTTAATTTTACTTGAGAACACTTTTCCTACTTACAACCTTCTGCTTAGAGGTAGACTCTAATAGCGTCACTGACAAAATTAGCTGTGAAAAGGGGCACAGCTGGCCGGACTGGCAAATAAAACACCTCCATCGGTCGGTGATGCTATTTAGAAAATTGTATTCTTTAACTAGGCTTTTAGCATATAATTCTATTATCTATTGTATAACCTATTGAATAATGAGGAAGACACTCGGTTTGATGACCATTAATAAATAAATAATAATAGATATTTAGTTGCCATACCAGTTCCAAATAAGAACGCGAACACTGTCGCTAAAGCAATTTTGAATAATTTTTTCTGAATTACGGTCCAATGAAGACGTTCATTACGGACATGGGAATAGAATATAAGAATTTAATTATAGATGATTTGTGCAAATACATAAAAATTAAAAATATAACATCTACAGCACACCCCTTCAGACAGTTGGAACAATAGAAAGAAGTCATAGAACTTTCAATGAATATATATATATATATATATATATATCGGTTGATAAAACCTCAATGGTACAATTATTGTCCATAAGAGCTAGTATTTGGTAGAACAAGTAATTTACTAAAACAATTTAATAGAATCGATAATATGGAACCCATATATAATATAGCCGATTATGCTGAAGAAAGTAAATATAGATTGGAAGTAGCATACAAAATAGCTAGAATAATGATAGAAAAACATAAGAAACAGAATAAGATACTATATGACCGCAAAAAAAAACAACATAGATATATCAATAGGAGATAAGGTTTTACAAAAAAATGAAGTAGGCCATAAGCTAGATTTTAAAATACACTAAATACATTACAATTATAATAAATCAAAAATGTATATACAATAAATTTAAGTAAAATAACCACACTTAGTTACGTTATTTTTCAAAAGGAGGGAGATGTAGTATGTGCATATATTGAGGGTACACTGTACCAATAAAGTAACATCGTTTAAGCATAAATAAATCAGCAACACATTGTTGCAGTACACAAACAAAACCTTTTCGAGTGAGCGTGTAATATGATCGCCCACTTGTGAGCTACGCTAAGTCAGCAGTCCCACGCTGACCGTTCGTAGCACATATATACATACATGCAAATATGTACATAAGACTCTCTCCCGATTATGCTGATAAGACAAAATATGTAAGAAGCCGCTCTGCTGCTGGCGTAGCCGGCAGCGCAGCTATGCGGTCTTAGCCATAAGAATATATTTGAACAAAACATTGAATAAGCTAAAGTCAAACGGCACAGACGTGCCCGTGAGTTTTATTACAGTATGTAACAGGCAGAAGGAAGGATCTCCGACCCCATAAAGTATATATATTCTTGATCAGCATCAATAGCCGAGTCGATCTAGCCATGTCCGTCTGTCTGTCCGTCCGTCCGTCCGTCCGTCCGTATGCATGAGCCAACGGATGTCAGAACCTATAAGAGATAGAGACTTGAAATTTTACATGTAGATGCTACTAGTTCCCGCGCAGATCTAGTTTGTTTCCGATAATCGATAACTTACTCCGTTTCCAAGCAATCGATTAAAATCGATATCGAAATCCTGTTTTTTTTAGCAAATTGGGTAAATAATAAGAGCTAGAGCCACCAAACATGATATGTTGCTTCTAGAATATTATAGATATTTCAAGTATCTTTCATTTCATAACTATCGCCACCTCCCCGCTACCACCCCAGAGCTATAAATCAAGTTAATAACCCAACTTTTATTGCCAACCAATTTAAACCACAATTTAAATGCAATTGATTTTTTTCAGAATACACATATTCTATGGTACAATAAGATATACTGTAGAAAATTTCATAAAGATCGGTTAAGAAAAACCAGAGTTATGTGCAACCGCGCAATTGAATGGGGCAGCAGCTTTAAGAATTTCTGTATACATGTACACACACAATTCATGCGCGTCTGCTTCGCATTCTAATAGCATGGTAATTGCATATTTTTTTTGTAATGTTATTTTAGTTCCTTTTTTTTATCATAAGTACTTAATTGTTGGTGTGGCTGCTGAGTAGAGTCGACAGTAAGTAATGCGGTCAGTTGCAAATTCGAGCCCTGCCAAGGAAACTTTTTTTTATTAATTTATTTGGTGTTGGAATAAGAGGGTTCAGGGTATCCCCTAGTCGGGAGCTCCCGACTAGAACCTCTTACTTGTTTTTTCTTTTAATATATATTTTTAATATATATTTTGTTATTATTTATTGTTTCCTTTTTTTCCGGTCACGCCACCAAAAATATAAAACAAATTTAGTCACTTTCTGTTCCCTCAACATTAACTTCTCGTTCCTTTAACTTGTCTTACACTTCGTTATTTATAGTTTACTCCGTTTTGCTTAGTTTTAAACACAGCCGTTCTCATTGCTTGCGTTGGCTGTACTGACGAATTTAACTTTTCACCGCACGCGAGTTGAATTCGTCCCACTGTACAGCCTCTGTCGCGATGCCTTAACGGCCCTTCGACGCCGACGTCAGCTGCGGCGCGCGTGTGTGCACACGTGTGCAAGCGTGGTCTCGCTGTCGCCGTCTGGCGCGCGCGCGCTGTAGTTTTTCGATCGCCGTTATTTTCCCGATGTTTACTCGGTCTACTCGATTCTGCTCACAGAAGCGAACGTACTACCTATTCTGCCGGACTGTAGCCTCGCACCATCTACCCTAGCGGGCCTTGGTCTCGCACCAACTACGCCAGCGGGCCTTGGCGTCACACCAACCACACTACCGGGCCTTGGCCTCGCACCAACCACACTAGCCCCTTAGGTTAGGGTGAGCCTCGGTTATTTCCGATGTTTAGCACAAATATGACCGCCCGAGAATACAAAGACCAGTATTTCTTTCCATTACTTTGATTACATCCACTTTATTTAGTCTTATAGTCTTATTAACTTTCCTTCTTAAATCTCCTAAATTAAGGCCCTGCCGCACTGCCTTGGAGCTCTAGCGCTCCGCTGGACACCTCACTGTTATCACTCGCGCCTCTTTTCTCTACACGTCTACTCACTCGCAACTTCGCCTCGGAGCTTTCGCTCTTCGCCGCCGAATTAAAGTTGCGCTCTCGAAGGCGGTGTTGAGCAACAGATCAGATACGCACGGTTGCACGGTTAAATTCAAACTTAACTCAAGCCGGGCTCCTTGCCTTAACTGTTCTTATGACTAATTCAATGCTTACATACTATAGAATACGTATATACTATAACTATAATTATGAACTGTGTTATATTTTTTTCAATTACAATTTGTGTATCTTATATTATTGTAGGTGTTTCTGCTACTTTTGGTTTTTTATATTTTATAATTAATTTCTTCGGTATGCTTTTGAACTTATGTTAAATACAGTGTTGAACATATTGATATAATAACAAATATGGTTATTATAATTATCTGGAATAGATTGTTTAATTTTTGTTGGTTCATTTGTAATTTCTTTCGTTTGTATATGCGAAAGTGGTTCTAATTTTATATCATCCTTTCTTAGGCTTTGGTATAATCTAACATATTGTTTGAAAAAGAAATTTCATTAACTTGCAGTGAACAATTAAAGATATTTATTATTCCTCAGCACAGCACGATTTTATAGACTGCATGCTTGATCTTTCGTTGTTTCAAATCAGTTTAATTTCTAATCATTTTATTAGGACAGTTGACCTTGTATTTGTTAACGACTACCTTATTTCTAATGTGTCTAGGTCTCCTCCTTTATCTCTTCCTGAGGATGTCTATCATTCTACTTTAGAGATTGCAATGTTCAATTGTAATCCCCTCATTTCGTGCTCATCAGCCAATAAGCCCCGATGTTGCTTTCGCAAAGGAAATTAATCTTCGCTGAATCAGCTTATTTATGCAACCGATTGGTCTTTCTTATATGACTCAGTTGATATGAATACTGTCATTAATTTTTTTATAACACCCTAAACTCCCTCTTAGATATGTGTATTCCTAAGTCAATTCCTTCGACTACTTTTTCCAAACCACCCTGGCTTACTCCCAGATTATCACATCTAAAAAATGTAAAATCTAAATATTGTAAAAAATTTTAAAAATGGTTCGTGTACAGACACCTAAATATTCCATAGCCAAGTCGAACTTCTTTCTTCTTAATTTTCAATGCTATGGGAATTATCTAACTCGTTGCAAGGCAATTTGCCCAAAATCCGAGACAGTTTTATAATTCTGTAAACTTGAAGCGTACATCTCCAAGTTTGCCATCTTCTTTTTCTTGGCTTGGATAAAGCTAGCAATGACACTGATTCCGCTAACCTCTTTGCTAATTTTTTCCAATCAACGTACTCTTCAGTCTGTCATACTAATTCTTACCCTTATACTATTTCTTCCGCTAGTTCTATACCTCCTCCCATTATTTCAGACTCCTCTCTCCAATAGGAGATATAGCAATATAGCTAATAAGCTATAAACTCTTTAAAATCATCTTACTCTCCTGGGCCGGACAATATTCCTAGTTGTCTACTCAAGGAGTGTAGTTCTTCCCTTCTTTATCCATTGCTAAAGCTTTTTAATCTATCCCTTAAAACTTCTGTCTCCATCTCTTTAAAAAGAATCTTATATCATTCCTCTTCACAAGAAAGGTGGGAAGTCTGATGTAAAAAATTACAGGGGCATTGCAAAACTGTCCGCTATTTCTAAATTATTTGAAAAAATAATCACTTCGAATTTGCAGCATTTCTGCAAATCAGCTGTTTTCCCTGTTCAACATGGATTCGTAAAGAATCGGTCAACTACGTCCAATCTGCTTGAGATTACTTCCTTGGGAAATGATGCTTTCCTTTCGAAAATGCAAACTGATGTCACTTACACTGACTTCAGCAAGGCGTTTGGCTTTGTGCACCATGACATTTTACTTATTAAACTTGACCGAAGAGGTTTCCCCTGTCTCTTTTGATTTGGATTAATTCTTATTTAAAAGGTAGGACCCAAAGAGTAATGCTGAGGCTGACTACCTCTAAACGGGCTCGCATTACTTCTGGGTGTTCCTCAAGGTAGTCATCTTGGACCTTTATTCGGTACTCTTTTTATAAATACCTCCCCTCTGTTATATCACATCCCCGTGTACTCATGTATGCGGATGATGTCAAACTTTTTCTATCATACACTAATCCCCTACATCATTCTTGTCTACAAGACGATTTGAACGCTATGCAACTATGGTGTTCGGCCAATCAATTGCATCTAAATTGTTCAAAGTGTATGTTTATGACATTTAATCGTACTACACCTTATCTTGTCAGTTATACAATCGACAATATCCCTTTGCAACGTATACTAACAGTTAAGGATCTAGGCGTTATTTATGTAAACTTTGTATCAATCTTCACATAGATACCATCGTTAATGAGGCAAAGGGTGTACTTGGATTCATTGGTCTAAAGAGTTTAACGATCCTTTTATAACAAAACTTCTGTACATCTCTCTTGTTCGCCCTATCCTTGAATACTGCTCTTGCATCTGGTCTCCACATTATAACAATAGCCAGGATCGTATTGAATCTGTTCAGAAGCAATTTCTGCTTTTTGCCTTACGAGCTTTAAATTGGGACCCTAATCTTCGGTTGCCATCCTACTCCAGCGGACTGCTTCTTCTCAACCTTCCGTCTTTAACCAACCGTAGGACAATTCTCGGTGTTGTCCTTCTACATAACTTGATTATTGGCGACATAGATTCCCCTTTTCTGCTAGGGCGTCTTCAATTCTCTGTTCCGGCTAGACCAACTAGAAATTATCGCCCCTTATTCCTATCTACGTGCACAATTCTATTATCTATTGTATAACCTATTGAATAATGAGGAAGACACTAGGTTTGTCGACCATTAATAAATAAATAAATAAATAAAAAATATAAAAAAATAAAATATTGTTTCTTTCTATTGTTATTTCCTTATTTATATAATTGTGGTTTAATATAGTTTTTGGTAAATTCCAAGTTAAACTTATATTTGGTTCTAAATTTGATTTGAAAATTTTTCAAAGTTTATAGTATAACTACATTTTGAAGTTATTTGGCTTAAAATTAATATTTTTGTGTCTGTGCTATAAAGTTTTTTTCCTGGGTAAAATATTTTCAATGAGCTATATGGGATATTATCAGTATTTCGTTTGTATTTAAACCAAGTGGAAGTTTTTGTATTCATCAATTTCTCAGAATTAACATGCAACAAATAGTCATGTTTTAGTAATTTTGGGTTAAAAATGCCTAATCAATGTGATTTAATTTAGAAGGAGACATCTCCGACCCCATAAAGTATATACATTCTTGATTAGCATCAACAGCCGAGACGATATAGCCAAGTCCGTCTGTCCGTCTGTCTGTTTCTATGCGAACTAAAGCTATCTTAATGAAATTTTGCAGAAGTCCGTCTTTCTGTTGCACGCAGCACATATGTATCATATAGCTGCCATAGGAACGATCGGTCGATCGGTTGTATGAAAAAACATTTTGTTTATAAAGATATCTAGACCAAGCTCGGCACTTATTAGTTTTACTTTACTCCAAATATATATGCAAAATCCTATTAAGCTCGGACCACTATATCATATAGCTGCCATAGGAACGATCGGTCGAAAATAAAGTTTTTGTATAAAAAAACATATTGTTTTTCAAGATATCTAGACCAAACTAGTTAGTTTTACTATGCTTCTCATATATATGCAAAATATTATTAAGATCGGAACACTTTATCATATAGCTGCCATAGGAACGATAGGTCGAAAATTAAGTTGTTATATGAAAAAATATTAACTATTTGCCCTGTGCTTAGATGCGTGCAGAAGATAGACTTTCTTTCTCGTTCAAATTCTTTTTGTCGATTATAATAATTAAGGGATCTTTCTGTTATTTGTAAATTGTTACTGTTGTCTTCTTGTGCATTATGTATGGTTGCTCTTGTGCTAATGGTATCTTCGCCTAAGAAGTTTTCGTTTAATTGGATTCTGGACAGAGCATCTGCCACATCATTTTTTTTCCTGGGACGTATTTAATTTGGAAATCATCAAATTCATTTAGCTTGATTTTCCATCTTTGTAATTTCATGTTAGGTTCTTTCAGGTTATTTTACCTGACGAATGGTCTGTGATCACTAAGAAAAATGATAGGACCTAAAGTATTTAGTGGCCCAAACGATTGCTAATAATTCTTTTTTATTCGTTGAATAATTTATCTTATGCTCGTTGAGAGTTCTACTTGCATAGCATATAGCCTTATGCTCTTGCGAAAGGACGGCCCCTATTGCCATATTACTCGCGTCTGTAGTTAATGAAAATGGTTTTTCGAAATTAGGGTATATTAAAATTGGTTCGGATGTTATGAGTACTTTTAGCTTTTAAACGCTAATTCGTAGTTTTTGTCATAAATGTTGATTTTTGCTCCCCGTTTTAATTAATGGTTTTACTATATTACCGAAATTTGGTATAAATTTCCTATAGAAACCACAAACATCCTAGAAATGATTTAATTTCTTTTGGGGTTTTGGAAATTGGAATTTTACAAGAAATTCAGTTTCTTTTCTTATAAACTCGAATTTATCCTACTGTAGTTTTAAGTTAGCTTCTCTAAGCTTCTCAAATACTTTTTGTAGCAACAAAACGTGTTCCTCCAATGAAGTGGAAAAAATGATGAATGTCGTCTAAGTAGACCAGACAATCCTTAAAAATTAAATCTTCTAAGAGATTGTTCATACAACGTTGGAACGTTGCAGGTGCATTCTTAAGACCAAATGGCATGCGAGTGTACTCGTAATGGCCATGTTAGTCGAAAATGCGGTCTTGGGTATTGAACCAGGATTCATTTGGATTTGGTGGAAACCTTTGGCTAGATCAATGGTTGTGAAATATTGACATGTTCCAAGTTTGTCTAATATTTCATCCATGGTCGGGATAGGGTATTTATCATTAATAGTTAGTTCATTGAGATTGCGGTAATCTATGACTAACCGGAATTTTTGCTTTCCAGATGCATCGTTTTTCTTTGGAACGATTATTACTGGTGAGCAGTAAGGGGATTTGGATTTACGTATGATATTTGTTTTATCGTATATTTGAGGATATTTGTATGGACGCTTGTAAATTGGGTCCTTATGTTTTGTTAGAATTTTGTGTTTAATTTTACTAGTGAAAGTCAAATTGTCATCTTCATGGTACTGGATGTCACGAAATTCATGTACAACTTTTTTAATTGTTTCATTTTCTTCTGAGTTTAGATGCTCTATCGTAAACTCATTGTTTTCTATTAATTCGTTATTAATAGCGAAGTTAAATGGTCTCTCCTCTGTTGAGGGTGGATTAAGGCACTCTTGTGCGGTCATGTCCTCTTCGACCTCTTCGTCATTATACCAAAAACAAATGTTATACTCTCCTAAGGTTACGGATCCTTGTGCATAGATCATTTTTGCTTGACATGCAGTAAGGGGATTTGGATTTACGTACTATATTTTGTTTTATCATATCGCTTATTTGTTTATTAACTTCCTCATCGTAATTTGAGGATATTTGTATGGACGCTTGTAAATTGGGTCCTCATGTTTTGTTAGAATTTTGTGTTTAATTGTACTAGTCAAGTCAAATTGTGACCTTCGTGATACTGGATATCACGAAATTCATGTAAAACTTTTTTAATTTTTTCTTTTTCTTCTGAGTTTAGAAATAGTGTGAATAGTCTATTTTTGCTTGACATGCTTCAAGGTATTCTCTTCCAATCAGAACACCATAATGCTCTGACTCATGATTATAGAATTTTTGTTTACTCAGACAAATTTTGCTCGCTTCTAATCGTATGCTTCGTTTTAATTCAATAACACCATTTATGGTGTGAACCCTTAATGCTTCGTTGTAAATTGGAAAATGAAGCGGTTTGTTTTCATTAGATTTATGGTTGAACCTGTGTCAATAACACATTTTAGAACTTCATCATTCATAATAAATTTTATGAATGGATTTCTTCTGGTTCTTCCGAGGCTTCCTGATGAAAATTTTCATCTGCCCACTGTTGCTATCTCTTTGACGTTTCGTCGGAGGGTTTGGCGCATTCAAGCGTGAATGGGAATGATTTTGATAGATTAAGGGATTTCGGGATCTACCTTGACTTAATTTCTGTTGGAACTCGTGGTAAGCTTTCTGATTATCTTCGGAATTATTGTTCTGTTTATTTTGTACGTGATAACTATGATTCGTGTTGTAATAGCCACTTGAAGTGGTGGTTGGGTTAGCGTTTTGCTGATTATTTCCCATGTTCCTACGATTGATATTTTTATTTCCCTGAACATTATTAGTTTTAGGTTAATCAGTTAGGCTATTTTCATAAAATCCTTCTCTGCGCTACTTGCTTTAGATTTGTGTCGACATAATGTAGTATCTGGCTAACATCACGAAAAACCAATCGGGTAATTTTTTGTAATTACATCTTTGATTGTGTTATTCATGGTATATTTTCTAACGCTAACTTTTTTTACCCTTGCAGAGGGTATTATAATTTTGTCGTGAAATGTGTAACGCATGGAAGGAGACATCTCCGACCCCATAAGGTATATATATTCTTGATCAGCATCAACAGCCAAGTCGATATAGCCATGTCCGTCTGTCCATCTGTCCGTCTGTCCGTCTGTCCCTCTGACCGTCTGACCGTCTGTCTGTTTCTATGCGAACTAGTCTCTCAGTTTTAAAGCTTTCCTAATGAAACTGTGCAGAAGTCCATTTTTCTGTTGCACGCAGCACATATGTGAAAACCAGCAGGATCGGACCACTATATCATACAGCTGCCATAGGAACGATCGGTCGAAAATTAAGATGTTTTGTTTTTCAAGATATCTCGACCAAACTCGAAATTTATGTTTTCTATACTCCTCATATATAGGCAAAATCCTATTAAGATTGGACTACTATATCATATAGCTGCCACAGGAACGGTCGGTCGAAAACTAAGTTGTTGTTTGGAAACCTTTATGTTTTTCAAGATATCTTGACCAAACTTGGCATATATTAATTATACTATGGTCCTCATATATGGGCAAAATACTAATGAGATCGGACTCCTGTATATAACTGCCATAGGAACGATCGGTCGAAAATTAAGTTTTGTATGACCAAACTCGGCAATTATTAGTTTTACTATGTTTTGTATGACCAAACTCGGCAATTATTAGTTTTACTAAGCTTCTCATATATACAAAATCCTATAAAGATTGGACCACTATATCATATAGCTGCAATAGGAACGATCGGTCAAAATTTAAGTTGTCGAATGAAAAAACATTTTTTTTTTCAAGATATCTCGACCAAACTCGGCATTTATTAGTTTTACCATACTCCTCATATACATGCAAAATCCTATTAAGATCGGAACACTATATAGCTGCCATAGGAACGATCGGTCGAAATTTAAGTTGTCGAATGAAAAAATATTTTGTTTTTGAAGATATCTCGACCAAACTGGGCATTTATTAGTTTTACTATACTCCTCATATATTGGCAAAATACTAATGAGATCGGACTACTCTATATAGCTGCCATAGGAACGATCGGTCGAAAATTAAGTTTTTGTATGAAAAAACAATAGCCAAATTGGTCCTTCTTCCTACTGAGCTAAATAGCACCACCGACTAATCCTTAAAAGCAACTAATCCCTCTTTCAAAACAAATCATCACATAATACCACCTGTCCTACATCTTATTCTCCAGTTCACTCCTCTGTAGAGAACCACCATGGTACCGTCAATGAAGGCATCCAATCAACGTCAAGGAACGGACTCTTTTAGATGCCGGGTGTGTAGAGGCATCCATGCGCTACGCAAGTGTCAGCGCTTCTTGAAGCTTACGCCCGAGAAGCGTCTCTGAGCCGTGATAATTAACAAATATTGCTTCAACTGCCTGGCTCATCAGCATTCAGGGGAATCATGCAGCAGTGGAGCCAAGTGCATAATTTGCAAAAATGACCACCATACCTTACACCTTACTCCACGTGATCCCCGTAGCGCTCGACCCTCTCGGTCAGACAACAGGCCCACAAGAAGAGCTTCTGGCTCCTAGCCCTCCAGCGACACATCACCCCCAAGCCCGAGACGTGCTACTATACGGACGTCGCTTACGTCCCTTCACAAGGGGGTCAGTATATTGCCCACCGCCATAGTGCTGCTCGACACCGGAAAAAGGGCCCTTGAGACTCGGGCTCTGATCGATCCATGTTGTTCAGTAAGCCGCATTAATGCAACCGTGGCAAGGGCCTATGGCCTTTCCGTCACACGCATTGGCGCAGAAGGAGCGTGCACAGCCGTGCTACGCTCCAAGACAACTCAGATGTCTCGAAAAGTGGTCTTCATGGCTGACCCGCAACTCAGCTGACATGAAGGACCCGTTCAGCAACGTCGCTTTGGCGGACAACGAATGGTTCCGTCCATCTCCAGTACCTGTGGTACTCGGCGCCGACGTCTACCCAGACATCATCCTACCAGGTATCCTCCCGAGCCAAGGCGGTCTGCCGATGGCTCAAAATACCAAGTTGGATGGATACTCTCTGGCACAATAGGAATTCTTGCAATCTGCATATTGCCAGGGGGGAGAATGTTCATGCCAGTTCAGGGCTAGTGTGAACACAGCGTTGACACAGCCTCACTCAGTGTGAGAGAGTCACTCAGTGAGACAGACTCACTCACTGAGACAGACTCCCTCACTAAGTCGATACCAGATGCGCTCAGCACTCTCCTTGTGGTCTCCTTTCCAACAACAATAATCAAGGATTATTTATCTGACGCCACCCCCACAAACATTGGTCCTTCGAGCCGGACTATATATAAACCGATCGCTCCTACACAAGTTTTTTGGCAAAGATAAGTAAATACAAAATTTCCTTTCTATATATATTCGGCAATATCCGCCATATTTTTCCGCCATATTTTTTTTCTTTAAGAAAACTGATTGGCAATTTTCTGAATATATATAAATTATCCGACCACAAAACTAAAAACAGTTTAGTTAAATTTTGTGTTAGTTACTTCCAACTACAAAAGAAATCCACTTCAACATTTTTTGTGTGCACTTTCCTAACTATAAAAAAATAATCCGCACTTAATCTGACAAGTTGCTTTACAATATTGTTTCCTAATTAATATTGTTAATTCATGTTCTTGGTCCGACACACAAACATACACCAGGTTCACCAGCATGTATTATACATACATACAAGTTAACAACTAAACATATAAGATACACTCTCACAGTCATACATTGTTATTTCTAAGTACGCAACACACAATCATAGGTATTCGGTTGCCCTCAGCAACAAATACAACAACACACCAACTGCCAAGAGTTCTGCGCACAGCAACTGAAAACGGACGCCCGTGCTGCTTGCGCAAGAATGCTGAGTCGGCATGCCGACTCTAGCGTATGGCGTGATGCATTGGCTTCACAGGGCAAACTTAAGCTTGAACATTTCTGTAGCCTTTAGTCTCAATCTAGATCGCAACATTATTAGACGAGTGAATGATTAAACTCCGGCATTGCCGTCAATAAACATTATTTGTGTTATCAATCATAGTTGACCACGTCCAAGACGGGCAACTGGGAAAGTTCCCACAACCCAATCACATCGTTCCACCTCACAAGGAGAAGAATCACCTGTTGGATTCATCACCACCTCACAACGAGAAGAATCACCTGTTGAATTCATCACCACCTCACAAAGAGAAGAAGTCACCACCGTCCGACCAACCATCGTCGCCAGACAACGAAGTTACGACGGAAGACTTAATTGGCGCCCAACCAATAAATAGGAACCCATACCATGTAAGTTCATAAGTGAGTTTTGAAAAAATTATTCACGAACGCCACGTACCGATACGTGTGATTTTTATAAAAAAAAAAAGTGTAAAGTAACGTAAATATTGATGCTTCTTCTGCCAGCATTTCATTCCTTTAAATCATTGCATACTTTTATAAAAATTGTTGCATACTTTTACTAAAAATTGTTGCATACTTTTACCAGCGTTCCTTGTCAATAAAGCATTGCATACCTTAAACGAATAATTATTGCATACTTTCGGCAGCATTATATTTTTTGCTGCATACCCTTAACAATTTTTTATAATAAATATTGCATTCCCCAAGATACACCAGTTTCCGTTATTGCCAACAGTTTTGCCTGCCGTTCTTTCTCGATCGGCCTAAGTTTTGAAAATTGCCAACCATAAGCCAATGAGTTGGAATTATAGGGAGGTAAAAGTAGAATATAATAGTGACGATAGCTTGGAGGGGGAAATCAATTGCTCAGTAGATCCTACTCCTGCAGATAACTTGAGGGTGCCATCAGGCAAAGAGAATCTGGTGGCGGATGCCCTTTCAAGGCAAAACATTAATGCTCTGCAAGATGGGCCCCGTTTGGACGCTGCAACCGTTCACAGCGAACTTTCCCTGACCTACACGGTCACAACTGTTTTACGTGCAAGGGTCGTCACAATACGCTCTTGCATCGTAGTGACACTCCACAATTGAGCCCTACAGTAGTCTCCATGCTACAAGCAACAGCTCCCTCCAATCAATCCATACAGTCCACTCCATCCCAACAAACGAATGTTCACAATTATGTTGCAATTAACACCCACAGTGTTCTCCTAAGTACGTCTGTTATATATATTCGCCATTTGGGTTTAAATTATACAGCTCGTGCACTGATCGACTCGGGATCAGAGGCAACATTTATTTCCGAGCGACTCTTCCACCTGATAAAGCTGCCGTACAAATCCGTACAGGCACAAGTATCGGGATTAAATCAAGCTGTTGCAGCCCAGCCTCGCAAGCTCTGCCATATTAATATTGGCTCTCCTTCCAAGCCTCGTATCCAAATCGAGGCATCAGCCTACGTCTTACCACATTTGGCAGGGAATCTACCATCATGTTCGATTCCCCAAAGCTTATTGACAACCCTGCCAAAACTCCAGTTAGCGGACCCTAATATCCACAACAGTTCGCAGATATGATGGCGCTGATATCCTACCGTCCATACTAACGGGCGGCTCCCATCCTAATATATGTGGTACGTTGCTGGGCCAGGAAACTATTTTCGGGTGGATTTTAACAGGCCCAGTTTCAAAGACCGCATCCACCGTAATCTCGTCATTCTCGACTCGAATATCTGTCTCTCAAGAAGAGCAATTAGACGTCATTCTCACAAAATTTTTGAAGGTGGAGGACATTCCAGTCAAACTGGTAAAGGGCTCCGACTCCTTTTGTGACAGTAATTTCATCCGAACAACAACAAGGAACGAGAATGGCAGATATGTAGTTACCCTACCTTCCAAAAACCTAATAACATAGACTTAGGACATTCAAGATCTATCGCTCAGTTTCTAAAGAACGAGAATCGTTTAAAAAGAAACCCTCCTTTGAAAGAGGCATTTATTAGTTTTACTATGCTTCTCATATATATGCAAAATCCTATTAAGATCGGACCACTATATCATATAGCTGCCATAGGAACGATCGGTCGAAAATAAAGTTGTATGAAAAAAATTTTGTTTTTCAAGATATCTTGACCAAACTCGGCATTTACTATTTTCCCGATACTTCTTAGATACGGGCGAAGCACTATGAACATTATGAAAAGGCTGCGTCTGCAAGGGTATTAGATCTTCGGCGTGCCGAAGATAGCCCTTCTTTCTCGTTAATATTGGCTCTCCTTCAAACCCCTTATCCAAATCGAGGCATCAGGCTACGTTCTACCACATTTTCCACAAGAGCTCGCAGATAGATGTGCTGATTGGCGCTGATATCCTACCGTACATACTAACATGCGGCTCTTACTGGGAAACAGAAAACTATTTTCGGCTGGATTTTAACAAGCCCAGTTTCAAAGATCGTATCCACAGCCATCTCTTCATTCTCGACTCCAATATCCGTCTCTCAAGAAGAGCAATAAGACATCATTCTCACAAAATTTTGGGAGGTGGAGGGCATTCCAGTCAAACTGGTAAAAAGCGCCGACCTTTTCTGTGAGAGTAATCTAATCCGAGCAACAACAAGGAACGAGAATGGCAGATATGTAGTCACCCTACCTTTCCGGGAACCTAAACACCTCCTTTGAAAGAGCAGTACGACTCTGTGATTCGGGAGTACTTCGACTTAGGTCATATGACACAAGTCTCTCCAAACAGCAACCCCAATAATTATTACCTGCCGCATCATGCTGTTTTTAAGCCCGACAGCACCACAACAAAGGTTCGCGTTGTGTTTAACGTCCTCCAATGGCAAAAGTCTAAATGATATCCTACACACGGGACCAGTACTCCAATCCGATCTGACGATTCAGATACTAAAGTGGCGATTCTACCGCTACGTTTTCAATGCCGATATAACCGAGATGTATCGGCAAATCCAGGTCGATCCAAGACATACTCCCTACCAACGAATACTATTTCGCAATGAGAACGAAGAACTTTGCGACTTCAAACTCAATACAGTTACCTTTGGGGTAAACTGTACCCCATACCTCACAATCCGGGTCCTCCGTCAACTTGTTCAGCCATTGCAGAACTCCGCTTGGCACTCGACAGAGCTGGGTTCCCTCTGAGAAAGTGGACATCCAACACAAAGGAAGTGTTAAAAGGAATACCAAGGGACCACTTACTGTGTGCGGATTTCTTAGAAATCGACGAGGCCTGCGTCGCTAAAACGCTACGCAATCGATGGCAAGCCATAACAGACCAGTTTTTCTTTGCTCCGTCCAAAATGGTATCTCAGCCTTCGCTCACTAAACGTGAAGTACTATCACAGATTGCGAAATTGTTCGATCCTGCTGGATGGCTAGCACCTTTGATAGTTCGAGCAAAGATTTTCATGCAAGAGATCTGGCTCCAAGAGCTGGGGTGGGTTGATTCCCTGCCGGAAGATCTCGTTCAACGTTGGCATGACTTCCTAACCGACTATCCCTCTCTCGAGAGAAGAGATCCGTATTCCAAGATGGGTCGATTTTAGTAAAAGGCAAAGGTGCAGTTTCACGGCTTCTGCGACGCGTCCCAGCGCGCATATGGTGCTGCACTTTATTTGCGCGTCGAGATCAACGGATGCATCTCCACTCACCTTCTCGCAGCAAAAACGAGAGTCGCGCTAGTTAAGACGGTATCACTACCACGCTTAGAGCAGTGTGGAGCCGTCCTTTCCAAGTTCACCACGGCTCTTATTCCTCAGCTCCCATCCAGAGTAAAGAAAATTTCAATTGGACAGACTCCACTATTGTTCTTGCCTGGTTGCATAAACCTGCATGCAAATGGTCTACCTTAGTGGCTAACCGGATAGCCAAGATATCATCAACCAATTGCAAATGGTCCCATGTTCGATCCGAACATAACCCAGCTAACCTAGCTAGTCGGGGTTTCTCCTCGGGCCCTATTGGGCAGCACCTTGTGGTGGCATGGACCGGAATGGTTACAACTACCACAAAACCAATGGCCAGTTCCTGTTACGGTACTTGAGATAGAGGTTGAATAACGCTCAGTGAAGTGTAATGTCTCACAGCTACCCTCCTATAACCTTCTGGAACGATTCTCCAGATTCGACAAGGCAATGCGAGTTATTGCATATGTCTGTCGCTTTATCCAGCGCTGTAGAAATCCAGCGAACCACTACCGCCGAGGTCCGTAATAAAGAACTTACGAGAGTTCAGTTTCGACTTATCGAGTATACTCAACGCCAAGCTTATCTTAAGGAGTAAAGCTGTTCGCTCGATAAGAAGCCAATTCAAGGATCAAGCAACATTCGCAATTTAACCCCTTTCATCGATCAAAATTCTGCGATCCTGTGGACGGGTGAGAGCGTCAACCTCGTTAGGCTATGATGAGTGACACCCCATAATCATTCCGGCCAACTGTGATTTTTCCCGCCTCCTGGTCCGATTTATGCACCTCATTTGTTTTCACGGAGGCAATCAGTTGGTAATGTGCCTCATAAGAGCCAAATACTGGATCCCGAAGCTCAAGGTTCTGGTAAAATCTACCATAAACTCCTGCAAGGTCTGTGTAATACACCGTAGACGACTCCAGACCCAACGTATGGGCGAACTCCCAAGGGCGAGATCAACCTTTTCCCGACCCTTCACACATACGGGTGTAGACTTTGCCGGACCTTTCGATATTAAAAGCTACATTGGTCGAGCATGCAAAATTACCAAGTGTTATGTCTGCGTCTTCGTGTGTTTCAGCACAAAAGAAATCCATTTAGAATCCACCACAGATCTAACCACGGAGAGATTCCTGGCCGCATTTTTTGCGATTTATCGCAAGACGTGGCCTTCCACAAACAGATGTACTCCGATAATGGGAAAAGATTTGTGGGAGCGTCATCCGTTATTTCGAGAGATTTCTTGCAAGCGACCAAAGAGCTCATCTTATCCAAGCATAGCCATCAAAACTTGTGTTGGCATTTCAATCCTCCGGGCGCTCCTCACATGGGCGGATTGTGGGAAGCAGGTGTCAAAAGTTTTAAGACCCACCGCATACATTTGAGGAGTTCGCGACTCTCCTCTCCAATATTGAAGCCTGCCTTAACTCCAAGCCAATCTCTCCAATGTCGGAAGATCCGACTGATTTATTGGCTCTAAGTCCAGGCCACTTCCTAGTTGGTGGCCCTCTTCTGTCAACTAATGAGCCAGTAATCAAGACGCTATTTCTATAATTAACCGCTGGCAGCGACTCAAAGCGCTCCACCAGCAATTTTGCTTACGGTGGAAGAATGAGTATTTGAAAGAGCTCCATAAGCGAAACAAATGGCAGTCCCCTACAAGGGACCTCCAAGTCGGTGATATGGTGATTATCAAGGAAGATAACATACCAATAAATGAATGGCGCCTTGGCCGAGTCCAGCTGGCTTGCCCAGGCACAGATGACAAGGTCTGCGTAGTGGACGTGCTTACCGCTCGTGGTGTCATCCGAAGGTCAATCGCCAAATTGGTCCTTCTTCCTACTGAGCCAAATAGCACCACCGACTAATCCTTAAAAGCAACTAATCCCTCTTTCAAAACAAAATCATCACATAATAACACCTGTCCTACATCTTATTCTCCAGTTCACTCCTCTGTAGAGAACCAGCATGGCACCGTCAATGAAGGCATCCAATCAACGTCAAGGAACGGACTCTTTTAGATGCCGGGTGTGTGGAGGCATCCATGCGCTCCGAGCCGTGATAATTAACAAATATTGCTCCAACTGCCTGGCTCATCAGCATTCAGGGGAATCATGCAGCAGTGGAGCCAAGTGCATAATTTGCAAAAAAGACCACCATACCTTACACCTTACTCCACGTGATCCCCGTAGCGCTCGACCCTCTCGGTCAGACAACAGGCCCACAAGAAGAGCTTCTGGCTCCTCGCCCTCCAGCGGCACATCACCCCCAAGCCCGAGACGTGCTACTACGGACGTCGCTTACGTCCCTTCACAAGGGGGTCAGTATATTGCCCACCGCCATAGTGCTGCTCGACACCGGAAAAAGGGCCCTTGAGACTCGGGCTCTGATCGATCCATGTTGTTCAGTAAGTCGCATTAATGCAACCGTGGCAAGGGCCTATGGCCTTTCCGTCACACGCATTGGCGCAGAAGGAGCGTGCACAGCCGTGCTACGCTCCAAGACAACTCAGATGTCTCGAGAAGTGGTCTTCATGGCTGACCCGCAACTCAGCTGCATAACTCCAGCCCGAGCCATCAGAGCGGACATGAAGGACCCGTCAGCAACGTCGCTTTGGCGGACAACGAATGGTTCCGTCCATCTCCAATAACAATCAAGGAATATTTATCTGACGCCACCACCACAAAAGAAAAGAAAAGAACACCATATATAAAGTATGCGGCACTTTGTCGCATAAAATAACAATTATACATTAAACATTATATTGGCTCTGGCTCATATCACTAGCCTCTCTAGCTGACCGTTTATTTCCCACGCTTCGTCTGAGCGCATTCCATGGGCAACATATATGCTCACTAACACAGGCATATGCAAGCTACTCACTCTCCTTCTCTTTGTAGCTGTTGACCAATAACAGCATAAGTATATAAATGTATGCATAGGCTAAGCGAAATACCTTACTTTGAGTAAATTCATTCTCGAAACCCAAGTCAACCAGCACTAACATGCTTTGTAAAATCATTATTAAATCCAAACATTACATGGCGACCGTGACATGATCACGCATCCCTGCCTGGGGGTGGTAACCCAAGTGAAAAAGGAACTTCATGGCCAACAAGTGGTCATGTTTAATATACAATTTGAAAAGGAAATTCATGGCCAACAAAGAGGCCATCTATAATATCCAGTGGAAAAGGAACTTCATGATCAACGAGACGCCATATATACCAACTGCCGTCGTAACTTGGACATTGAGCATCCCGTGTGAGTGAGTGAGTGCTATGGTTCATACACGCGATGGCTTAAAAAAATAAAATTAATAAAGAATACCGCACCTAAGGTGGCTGCTATACACAAAACAGCCAACACCTGCATGGTCGACAGCTCAGAAGTTACAAAATGAGCTCGACTATCTGCAAAATAAAATTAAGCAGAGAAAACCACAGGATTGCGAAGGCCCACTCGACAGCCCCTTCTGCGAATATACCTGCAGACTCTGCACAGCCGGCACCCCCCAAACATTGCATTACATCCAACAAATAAATTCCTGTGCAAAGACCAGCACCGGTACAGCGCAACAGGCTGTGCCATCGGAATTAGTGCGAGAAGCACACCGCCACTTGCGCATACGAGGGAGCATCAGCGTGTCACATCCGGCGACGCCCAGCTAATGCAACGATGAACAAAAGTTGCAGTTATATACTTATACTAATAAAAAAAAAATATTGTTGTAAATTGAGCGGAAACACCTCCGTTCGATTAGCAGCCCGTAAAGCTATGCGAAATGCCAGGTAGTATTTTGTGTTATTAGCAATATTAAAACCTTGAAACTAAAAACATGGCATTAAAACTAAAAACATTGGCATTTAAAACTAAAAACACTAATGTTACATAAAAGTTATATGAACTTAAAAACATTACATCAATTTTTGTAAGAAATTTTAATTAAATGGGTTCGAACGAATCCAAGGTTGAAAAATCTGCCGCAAATGTTATAAATAACGTAAAAGTAGTTGACCATAAAGAACGTTTAGAAAATATTAATATTTTGCTAATTATAATTACTACAGTATCTCTTGTATCACTAGCATTAAAATTGTATGCAATGCAATGCATACAAAGAAAATTAAGAAACGCTACAGTAGTAGAGCAGGACTGATAGTAAGGTATGAATATAGTTGAATATGCCAGATATAGACGCACTCATTGCGTTTACGTATAGAGATGAGCCAGATCTTCGTACTCTTAACAAAAGCGCACCTTATTGCGACAATGCAACTAGACTAAAAGATTTGCATTTAACACAGACAACTGGGTATTAAGCACGTTAAGAGAAAACATTAGACGAATTTCCGAAAGGCTAATATACTTCAGCGTCATTCGATGAATACTACTACTACTTCATTGTCAGCTGATACACAATGATCCAAACGCTATTAGTTTTCTCAAACTAGCCTCATCGCTCTTGCCAGAGTTTGATGGAAAAGCAGAAAACTTACAAAGCTTCAAAGATGCTTTGAGTCTTAAAGACTCACTAAAAGATGATCATGAAGCAACAGCTGTCGCATTATAAAAACAAAACTAAAAGGCCATGCGAGAAATCTAATAAGTAATGAGTAGACAATTGCTGCAATCATTACGCAACTGTCAAATGCAGTAAAAGCAGAATCGGTAGAAATGTATCTGCCAAGCTACTTAATCTGACAACAAGAAAACAAAACGGCTTACCAATACACCCAAGAGGTGGAAACTGCCAAAGGACCTTGAAATTGTGGTGTGGAAATAAAAAAAAATTAAAATAAATTAAAATAGTGCATGATGAAAGTGCGTCAAAAACAAACAAATGAACAAAAATTGCAATAAACATTGTGCAACATGTCTTATAAGTCGAAAGTGACAAGAAAATAGAATTTGAATCAACGACAACAACCGAGAAAACAATTTCAGATTTAACAACAACAACAGAAGCAAGTTAACAGATGACACGACGAGTAAACCAAAGACAGCGTGTGCGAAGACCAGCACCGGCACCGCCTGAGCTCATAGGCCCCAGACAGCAGCAGCAGATACCGCGAAGTAAATCAACAACGTTGGACCGAAAGAGGACAACGCTACACAGAGCGTCTCAACACTTAGATCAGCAGCTTCGCGTTGGTGCGAAA